>JAYRCL010000026.1:0-132520 GCA_037074925.1 Tetracladium maxilliforme
GCACGCTTCCAAGCTTACGCGCGCAGGACGCTCGCCCGTTTACATGACTATAGATTTGAAGAGACTTGGGTGGAGCAGAACCTCAAATGGGCGATCTATAAGCGGGAGATAGCACACGGAAAAAGTCACTACCTTAGGGTAGTAAGGGATATTTGGGCTCTTTCCAAACACTACCGACAGACAGGGCGATCAGAAGAGGCTGGTTTGATCGTTCAAAAGGCTGTTAATCGTGTGGCAGCATACTTGAGCGCGTGGGTGGGGACGGGACATGTTATCGGTTAAAACAGATCAAGAGATGTTTCTCATCATCATAATGACGATGGCATTACAGTGTGTACCATGACAACTCTATTGTTTTTACTCGTGCTTACACGACAACCCAGCCTCGTTCATGTTTGGCAGCTATTGTGCCTTCAAAGTGGAACGGATTACTGCAATCTATTGTAACAGTCTTCTTGCCGTTATAGCAATCTCCGCCCACACGGCCGATATAGTCAGCTGGCTTGTTTCAAGGATGCTCTCTTTTGAGTCCATCTGGTGGTTGATTGCCAATAATCACGTATAACTTTGCTTACGACGTAAAAGAACGACAACTGTAAGAAGATAATGAGTAGGTCAAGCCAACCAAAAATACTCTTCAGCTCGCGTGTGCAAGGGTCGTTTGGGTCCACGGTCAGGCTTGTGCCGCCAACTAGAGCAGGTCGGGTCTTTTCGAAACCGGAGCGCTTTGTTTCACATGCAATATGCAAGGCGGTCATTGGGCGAGGAGCATGCCGTGTTCCTCGTCACAGAAGGGCCGCTGCGAATATTGCAGCTGGAGGTCTTGTGCACATTGTGTGCTCAACATATTAGTTTACAATTGTTGTATTGAAACAGTGATGATGGTACATAACTATGAAAACTGCATGTATTTGGTGAAACATTAGTGTTGTGCTGACCGGCTGCCTCTGCATTTGCATGAACTTATTGGGAAAACCCTCCTTCCTTGGATAAGCACTACCTATCAAGAGCGGAGACAAAAAACCAATAATGAGGCACACGCCAACATTAAAAATCATATCAACAGATAGCCAATCAACGACTTAAATCGGTCAAAATTGGGGCTGTTGCTGATGAATGCCCTGGTATCCGAATTAGGAGAGCTGACCGGCGTAGATGCAGTTGTTGGTAACGTCGCCCCACTAGTTGGGTTACAGTCAGCGTATGAGGAGGAAGCCAATGACACGGAATCTACTCACAGCGATGTTGTTCTTCGACTTGAACTCGCAGCAGACAACGGTGGCAGTGCAATGCTCGTAGAGGAAGTCTGACTTGTTCAGGCCTGGGTGGCGAGTGTTAAGTATTTATTGTTCAGAATAGTGGGGAAGAAATATACTGACCGCCAATGTCAACAGCGGCGCACTCTTTACTCTTGTCGCAGCAAACAAGCTGTTGGTCCTTGGCGCAGATCTCTTCCGATTCTTTGACCGTCATCGAGGCGAGCGCACTCCGTTTGTAGATGCCCTCAGGGTGAGGCTCCACAGAAAATGCAGCTGCGAGGGCAGCGAATACGAGCGTAGTGTAGGCAAGCATCTTGTTAGAAGAGCGTGGATGTAATTGTAGGGCCTAAAGGTGAAGCTGTATTTGTGTGGATAAGTATTGGGAGAAGACTCACAGCACTATCACGAGGGGTCAGCGCTTTATATGCCTGGCCATGCTGCTATCTTGTGCTTAGGCCTTGTGTGTACTTATCAACTGCATAGGCGGTGGAATGCTAAACATTCGTCAATTCCACAAAACGGATTGCTGAGCTTTGCGCCAACTCGGCTATCGACCAATACTTCGGCCTGTTCTGTCTTCCCGTTGCAAAGCGTTTGGTCAGCAGCCATTCTACGTGTGCAGCAGTTTCCAGGAGAGCTACAATCCATCACAATGAGGCCTTGATCTTTTTTTTCCTGAAGCTGGCTGGTGGAGCTGATGATAGAGAGTTTACAGTGTTTTCGCGAGCACCCTAGCTCATAAGAAGTCCTTCCTAAATTAACTTACAGAATGTTACATTTCTCTTCAAAGCCCAAGCTGGTCTTTTAACTTGATACATAGCACACCGCTTACATGACATGTGAAATGCAATTTACATCAAGAAATGCAATGATAGTGGGGTCAGTAAGAACTGGAACTTTTAAGTGTTCTAGGCCCATGCTCACACAGTACAAGTAAACCTTGGCGTGCAGCACGTCCGGCTCAATGTGCAGTGCATCCTGGTATTGAACAAGTTTCGCACGAGCAAGAATCCAAGCAACCGGCGGTCCCTTCAACAAAAATGCCTCATGGCTTGCATTGGCTGCTCCTTCGTTCTTGAGTAATGTGAAGTCTTCGTCTCATAAGCGCATGAGGCGAGTCTGCCGTAACTCTTGATGCGATCCACCGAGTGAGCTTGGCCCACCCACCCCTTTCTTTCTGGGTTCGGAATGGCATCGTGGACATGGCGTAAAGACCCTTTGCAATCGAAGAATGCGGGCTACCAAGGGGGGCCCCGTTGCCTCGAATGCGGTAGCTAAATCGGGCCATATCGCCGCTCTCTGGCTCCTATAAAGTCCTAGGGCGATGTTTCGCGAGGCGCGAGAAAATAAGTTTCTAAAGCAAGAGACGAACATTTATGGAGCAGGCCTGCTCAGCGGGGTTACTCTGGTAGTCGTCTAGTGGGCTGACGCACGGGTAGTGTGCACCAACATCCAGAACCGGCCCCCGCCCTGCAACCGTCACACGCGCCTGTCGCCTCAGGCCTCAACATTCCTAGTAGTTGTAGGTCGTAATGAAAGCGGCTAGGATCACGCCATGAGTCGCTGAGACAATATATGTCACAATGACAACCCTGGTGCTTTATTCCTATTTGGTCACTCTTTTCTCCTTCTTGTTCGCGTCGTGAATCGTCTTTTATACAATGCGGTGGCTTACCTCCAGCCAAGCGGGCTGGCCGATGCGCCCAGGGTTGATTGAAGAAGATGACTTGCTGGTACTCATCTCTCCCGAGCTGAGGGATGGAAGCCGAACAGTAAGTTAAACACATTCCAAGTAGGCAATTGCTTTGATTCGACTTATCTCCAACCGTGTCCGACCTAAGATATGCATATGCGAAAGTCAGATTAAAGGCTATCTTACGAGGGTAGACTGAGTTCTCAAACGCAACCCCCCTTAGTTTATCGTGGAATGGCACCTGTTGCAAGATGGTGGGATGCTTGGGTAAGTGGGCGTGTTGGGTCTTCTGCGGCATCATTCCGGAACGTGTGCCGCCGATCGCGCCGCAACACGACATGCAATCCAGCTGCTTTGAGTATCCTTTCATTCCATTTCCCCGGCCCGTTCTGCTCTGGTTGCTCCTCCTCAAATGGAAGGAGGCCTTAAAGCGTAAGATTCAGGCATAAAGCCAGACGCTGCCACCAGCCCCCTACGTGGAAGAGTAGCCCTGTTAATAGCCTCGATCTCGAACTATCCTATATATATTTCCTACTTCCTATACAAACTCATTACACATTCTTCGCCATGCGAGCTCTTGGTATTTTTGCAATCGCGGTGCCCGCTCTGGCAGGGACTACCCCCCTTTCCGCTTTGGTCTCCCGCCAGGATCTATCCAAGATGACGATTTCTGAGGCAAACGATGCCTGCGGAAGTGGCCAGACTATCTCTTGTTGCAACTCCATCAAGCAAGGCGATGACATCACCGAGTCTGATGGCGTCCTCTCTGGTATCGCCAACGGTCTCCTCGGTGACGGGTTGACGCTGGCCGATGATTGCTCCAAGCTCGATGTTGCTGCTCGTATGTACAAAAAAGGAGTAAAACATATGACACGAAAAGCTGACTAGATAGTTATTGGTGTCCAGGACCTTCTCAACGACCAGTGCACCAGCAACATTGCCTGCTGCCAAGACAGCGAATCAGAAGCTGTAAGTCGATGTCGGATTGCTGTGCCACAGAGGATGGAATTTAACAGAAAATAGGAAGTCGGTCTCGTCAATGCAGCACTACCCTGCATTGCATTAGGCAGCCTGATTGGCTAATAAGAGATTGACAGGAGGACGTCCTAGTCTCAAGAGGCTAGAACGCGTCGCCAGATTTTGCACTTCATCTCAATACAATGCATTTCCTTCACCTTGCAAAATTCGACAATTAAGAAATATGTTGATGATTTGTAACCCGCAGAGATTGAATAACTTGCATGATCGCATATATCGCATGTACTAAGAGCCTTGTCGACAGCCAATGTAACACTTTGAGGTGGTCACAGATGGGTTGAATTGGTTGTTCCAATCAAGAGAGTGTGGAGGGCCGCGAGGCGTTGGTAGCCACGCGGTCACCACACGTGACTATGATGACTAAGGTACCAGCCGGCTGGATCGTGTAAGGTAAATGGTCTACCCTGCACCCAGGTCAGTGCCACAAGGCATAACCGTAACAGCCAACCCTCCGTAACCGTTCTTTTCGAAGGCTTGGCTATCGGAGAGCCGAACACGAAGAAGATCCAGTCATCATTCCGGCCTGATTCGACCTTATGTACAATAACGTCGCCTAATACGGCATCTCTGACCCTGATATTCGTGACTTCAACAAAACAAGCTTTGTGATGGGCGTTATTGGCAGCAGAATGGTCGTTACCATGGCCAAAAGTCGTGCAAATACGCAGTTGGTTTGACCTGGAAGTAGGGAATCGATTACTGTAATCCAGGGCGCCAATTCTACTGGCTGGCGTATCCCGCCGGATAGTATCGCCGCAGGCAATATTCAACTCTCAACCTGGAACGAAAAGTGCGCCGTACTAGTTACGCGATTTGGTTATAACAACGACTGAAAATGGCTGGATAAACAACGATAAAGACCTATAAGGAACCAGCGATTCAGTCAGTCCCCAAAGAGCCAATCTTGGGTGGGTGACACCTTGTCCTAGACGGCCGCGAAGCCACCATTCTGTCGATTTCGAGCTCTTCTGCAGGTACCATTCCTCTAAACCACTATGTGGATTGCTGAGCCGCACCCCTACAAGACAATTCGATTGCTTACTTAGCCTGAGTTCCTCGGCAGTGTGTTCGATTCTACTACTTTCCAGAGTGGTGTAGAGAAGAAAAGTGATGATAAGAAGATTGGGTGGAATTGGAATGCCTTCTCCGCTCTTATCACGCGTCACCTGGAATGGAGCAACGGAGTGAGCGAGTCTGAATCTTTTGCTCCGGAGGTCTCGAATCTCTTTGCATTCACATGACACGAAGGCTTGGCTGGAGCCAACGGCTTGAAATTCCAAAGAGTGTAGTCAGACACAGGGTGACTACATTTGAGCGCATATGAAAGCCATCAGGGGTAACATTCCAACCCTGCTAGCACCCGGGAGCGCCTGTGAACCCCGTGTTAATCCAAACAGCCCGGATTGTTGATTCTGTTACAGCAAATCTTACATCTACATAAGAAGGTCACCAAGTATGTGGCATTAGTCGAGCCCGTTTATTAAGCTATCTTATCAGCCCCCATAGCAGACACTCGTTCATTCACTAACCCATAGGTCACTCTTTTACTCCTTCAATTTTTTGAACACTCAAACACTCAAACACCCACTCGTTACAAAGTCAAACTAGAGCATCGAAAATATGCGATCCTTCGCCGTGGCTCCGTGGCTCACCCCCCTTCTTGCTAAGGCAACTTCGGAGCACGACAAACTGAATGCTCGGGGTGTTCGCGACTATGTTTTCCACGGCTGTGCTGTCGAGCACACGCTGGACACTGAATTCCGGAAGATCGTAACCTTGAACCGTGAATCACTGTTCCCTGCCATCTGCGGGTCTATTTGCCATGAGCTTTATGTTGCTACAATTCGGGCGTAGGTACAACAATATACCCAGCACTCAACTGAGGGGTAGCACTTTTATCACTAACCGCGATACACTATTTAGTGACTGTTACTGTGCTGAAAGCATTGATGGACCAGTTGATACGACAGTCTCGGAGTGTGCCCCTGGCGTCCCCACTATCTGGATAGACGAAAAGTTCGGGGACATATCCGAGGCAACAATTGAGTCAACTTCTAAAGAGACTCCTGAGCAAACAGCTGTGGAAGAGTCTAAGGAGAAGCCTACGTCCCAACTTAAGGAAACAGACAAGGAGACATCCTCGGACGATAACACTGATCCTCAGCCCAAGGTCAACGACAACCACACGAATCAAGACTCGGATGAGGAAGGTTTTTTTGATTTCGACTTTAAAGACCCTGTGGATCCAGATAAACAGGAGAATCCAAGCTTTGGCATTCATACGGATGGCACCGATGACGATAGCGAGGCTGGACCTTGGGGTTGGGAGCAGGAGCCAGAGCATGGTCATCCCGAACCAGAGCCAGAGCATGAGCATCCCGAGCCAGAGCATGGGCATTCCGAGCCAGAGCATGAGCATCCTGAGCCTGAACACGAGCATCCCGAGCCTGAACACGAGCATCCCGAACCAGAGCCAGAGCATGAGCATCCCGAGCCAGAGCATGGGCATTCCGAGCCAGAGCATGAGCATCCTGAGCCTGAACACGAGCATCCCGAGCCTGAACACGAGCATCCCGAACCAGAGCCAGAGCATGAGCATCCCGAGCCAGAGCATGGGCATCCCGAGCCAGAGCATGGGCATCCTGAGCCTGAATACGAGCATCCCGAGCCAGAGCATGGGCATCCTGAGCCTGAACACGAGCATCCCGAGCCTGAACACGAGCATCCCGAGCCAGAGCATGGGCATCCTGAGCCTGAACACGAGCATCCCGAGCCTGAACACGAGCATCCCGTACCAGAGCCAGAGCATGAGCATCCCGAACCAGAGCCAGAGCATGAGCATCCCGAGCCAGAGCATGGGCATCCCGAGCCTGAACACGAGCATGAGCATCCCGAGTCTGAACACGAGCATCCCGGGCCAGAACACCACCAACCTGAACACTTTACTCTGGGGCCTCCCGACTATGAGCATCCTAGTTCGAAGCAGCCAGAAAATTGTGAGCCTGGACATTCCGAGCCGGGGTACCACGAACCTGCAAAGCCAAAGAATCCCGAGTATCCTAGCCACGGATGCCTCAAATGCCAGGGTCCTGACAATCCCGAGCCCCCTGTCGTCGAGGATGTGTGCAACAAGCCCGAATGCGCCCATACAGAATATACTGAGACTCAGGTCATCGAAGTTTGTGATAATCCCGACTGTCAGGCTCCACAGCATCATGATCCCGATGTTGTTGAAGTCGTTTGCCCCGAGTGTGGATATCCAGGGTCAAAGAATCTTGGGCCCCAAGCTCATGAGCCAGAGAGCATTGTTCATCCTGATGGTTTTGAGCCATATAACCCCGGTTATAATCACATGAACAGCGAGGGGGAGTTCACCGCGGTGGCATCAGAGCCCTCCGAGAAACTCATCCCGGGTGGCGAGTACAATTCGCCCCAAGAACAAGGTGGGCATCATGCAAAGGAAGAAGGTAAAGAGTCGTTGGAGACCAAGGTCCAATTTCCAGCCGAGTCTACGTTGTCTGTACACCTAGCTCGCCCCACGCATGCTTCCACAGGTGGAAACTCTACTGTTATGAAACCACAAGAGCCTACTCAGGTAGCCCTCGGCTCTCGTATGGTGGAATCGGTGTCCGCTGTAATCATTGCAATTGGCATTGCCTTGCTAGTATAGATATAATCAACTAGATCGGGTTCTTGCAATCAGCCCTTAATGCTAGCCACCTGGTGGTATGGACGTAAACTATCTGTTGGACAGGTCAAAGCTAAATCGTGGTTATTCGGATACAGGTAGGGGTAGTATAGCAGATACATGACGTTCCATCGTGCTGGCATAGGGCCACTGCATTCCCAATTGATGCTTATAGTTCAGCACTTAGTCACTGGTAGGTCATATCTTTAAAACATCTTGTATTAGATAGGTCACCATCTGAGCCGGGTCTTGGAAACACGCCATCTTGAAAGGTCTTAACGAACAGTACTGTGAATATGCCACAAAACTTATAGGTCTTATCCTGTATCCTGTAGGCGTCGGCGACGCATGCGCTTTACTACTCAAAGCTTTTCTCGAAGTTATAGCGCCACAGTCAACATTCATTGATCCAGATAAGATGGAAATACCGGTACATTGAGCGCATATCAATGAAACTCTAACTCATGCCCACCATCGGACAAAAGAATGACTCGTATGTTACACAAATTTAACTTCCAATGCGAAATCACACGTTAGCGAAACTAATCTTGCTCGTCTCTTTCCCTCCTCTCCCTTCGGAGCATGTCAGGGGGGCAGCAGATGGCCCGTTGCATGCTCAGACACAAGGACTTAGGCAGCCGGAACGGCAGAGTGTTGTCCAGCCGTTGCAGTTCGGGTGTAGCTGGCAGGGGTGTTGATGTAACCAGCAGTAGGCTGCGTGTAGGCTGCAGTAGTCCCAACACCACCAGCATTGCTTCGAGCGCTGACGTCTGGTCCGCGGACAGCTCCAGTGTGCTTCTTGGGGGAGGTCCCTGTGGGCTGGAGGACGCGACCGTAATGAGTGAAGTGCAGATTCATCAAGCCGTAGTCCCATCTCTTGGAGAGAAAGATGAAAGCAAAGGCGAGCACAGGCAGCAGGAGCAGGACGAGGATGCCGAAATAAATAGCCATCTGTGTGACGCCTATGACATTTCAACCGTCGGTGATAGCCCAACCGATGGGGTAGAGCAATCAGAAGAGGTTTGCGTAGCCTGCAAGTAGGGTGTAGTCGCGCGTAAGGGTGAAGCGCTTGCTAGCAGACAGACCGCGCAGCATGGTCTGGTAGGCGATGAAGAGGTAGGCCAGGGTGCCGAAGGTGAAGAAGCCCCATTTGTAGCGAGAATCAGTGTAGGCACCAACGAGGTAGGAGATGATCCAGATCCAGGTCAAGAAGGCGTTGTAGACGATGGTGGCCCAGCTGACGCCGCTGGCGAGGCCCAGCGCGATGGTGGTGGTTGGGAAGGCGACCACCCAAGAGATGTATTTTGCGAAGAAGACCTGGTAGGTTGCCACTTCGCTGGTACGGAGGTGCTGTGCTACGACGGACCAACCGAAGTCGCTCGCCATCGGGAAGTAGGCGATGGCGCCGACGAAGAGGGGGATGGTGAAGAGGTAGTGGAAGATGCGCTCGCCATTTCGGGGGCGGAGGCCGAGGACGGCGCAAAGCATTATGTGGCTTTGAGAGCAGCTTCCGCTGCTCTTGAACTTGATGCAGAGCTTGGTGAGGCACCCCGCCTCGCACCGCCTCGAACCGCACCCCAGATAGTTCCGCTGGAGGGTCTCTACAGCTCGTACGAGCTGGCGGCAACGCTTTCTTGCCGCACCCGGAAGCCGCGGGAATCCTGTCACCGTTGAAGACGAGGGATAAGAGGCGGTGCCCGAAGGGTGTGCGGAGGCGAGGGGCTCTGCTACGGCACCCTTGCTTCTGAAAACCCCGGAGGGTACCGAAGACTACCCGGTCGTCTCGTGAGTTTCGTACGATACTTACTTACTCTTATGCTTTCTTGTTATTCCCTAGTACAAGCACCTTCATTCCCATACATAGACACCAGTGAAGCCCTGCCCAAGTGGTTATGTGCGGAGGTCTAGGACGATGGCTGGCAACTTCTCGTGGTGTTCTGGGTTAGTAGTCAGCGGCTTCGTACGAGACTCCTTCGTACGATGATTCTGATGAATCAAATGTCATGCGTAGGTATTATGAATGGTTTGGTTTGGTTTGATTTAATTCATAGGCTGTTCTAGCCGCCCTATCGGTAGCTATGCAGCGTACTGCTATAAGTATAGGTGGTCCCACCCCTTGCCTCCAGAAAAGTCCCTCCTGCAAAGGTGTGCCCCGCTGCCACAGGTCATCCCTCCACACGATTGTTACACTGTCTGCCTGAGGGCAGTGTCACTTGCTCCAATAGCCTCCTGGCTGCTGTGCATCGATGCTCCTGTGGGACCTTTCCTGGCCTTCCTCAACATCTGTATGACAAAATTCACTCTTCTACGCCGAATATTGGAGTACGGTGGAAGGCACTGCTCGAACTTGATCTAGCAGGCCCGTCCTCATAATCATGTTGACTTAGAACTCTAAACAAGGAGAACAAGTTATATTTCTTCAATCTATCCACTATAGCAGGTGCAAGCTATTTATGCTACTGATAGCTTCCTGCTGCCTAATAACCCAAACTGCCTGCCAGGCAGTCAGGTTTCTGCCTACGAGGCAGCACTCAGTGGCACATGATCCTGGGATCCAACTGTTTGCTGCTTGTCCTGCTATTGACGAGCTAGTGACAATAGCTTCTCCCAAGCTCTGCACCATGGTATTGTGGACTGGCAAGCGTGTACGCGGCGTGGTGGACTCCCAGAATATGTTCTGGATATTCGCATGTTAGTTGTACATAGTAGGTTGTTCCCGAATATGAGAATATGAGAAACACTTCGTGGAGAAGGGGAAATATGGTAAAAAAAAGTTTGTGCTTTAATGAAGAATATGGCTTGAACTAGGAAGTCAATTCGGCGCGAGAGGGGTTGAAAAGGGAAGCATCGACGGCACAGTAGAGTCTTCGCCAAATGTCCGTTTCGGGTAGGTCAAGTTGTCGACACTGCACCGACGAACCACACAATGATGGAAAAAAGTCATGCAGGCTTGGATTTGCACTCCCTTTCGGATGCGCATTGCTATCTAGACCAACCTTTCAGTACGTGCGTGAGTCCTTAGCTTGCATCGTAATTAGTGGAACCGGTGCAAGGATACAAGGGGCTGCGCCTGAGACAGAACATTGGGGAGATCTCGGAACGGCCAATCCGGGTCTTGGAGGATGTTCGCTTGCGGGCTGGACTTTGCTAGATTTAAGCAAAGTTTGGCGGTTGAACTTTGGTGGGCGGAGTTTGTCGGATAGATTCTGGTAGATCGGACTGTTGGCTGGGACTTGGTGGTCGGGCTTAGCTATCGTCTTAAATGGTCGTTTACCGTTGGCCAGATTCCGGCAGACCTCTCTTTTTTATGAGATATACTGGCCTTTCCCTTAGATTTTGTTGCTCCAACTCGGATACCAACAAGGTTGCTTTTCCAAGTATGCATGACTACTGTCTGCGATTGCAGGCACCACGGCGCGAAACCCGGATATCGAAGAACTTGAGACGATTTTCAGAAGACTTGCGGGTGCTTGCTACAAGGTGCCCGCATGTCAAGACGCTTTAGAGCGTGCGATCAAAGCGGGGCAAACTCAACCGTCAACTTGTTGCTACTAAGCGGGGCTAATACCGACACAATCTGCCACCATGGTGTCACACCACTTATTATGGCTCTTAAACAAGGCGGAATCAAGTGCGTCACACCCTTGCTTGAGAACGGCGCGGAGGCGAGAGCCACCGACCGAGACGACCTACAAGGCTCTTGGGTCATCGGTTTTGTGCGCACTTCGAAATACAGCAAGGGGTAGCTCGCGGAGGTGCGTCGCGTCCTGCTAGATGCAGGTGCGGATTTGTTCTCTGGGGGAAACTACCTTCGTACTGGGATCGTAATGCATGGGATACCATTCATCCTCACTGAGGTTGCAAAGCGGGAGCATCAGATTAAGAGCGTAAGACAATTTCAAGAAACCTAGTACGGCCTTCCGAGACTGACGGCTCATCATCAATACACGATTACGAAGAGTGCGAGGAAGTATTGAACCGAAGTCAGGAAACCATATTCGGGTGACGTGGCTAATCAGCTTAGGGATGTGCTGCGTGTGGCATTCCAGCCGGCCAGAGTACTCCCCA
The DNA here is from genome assembly GCA_037074925.1 of Tetracladium maxilliforme. Lineage (NCBI taxonomy): Eukaryota > Fungi > Ascomycota > Leotiomycetes > Helotiales > Tetracladium > Tetracladium maxilliforme. The sequence goes on from JAYRCL010000026.1 coordinate 11,747, forward strand.
ACTTCTCGATAAAGGCTACAAGATATTGGAGAAGGAAAACTTGATTCTATTGAGGACTCAACTCTGAGTGGGCAGAGTCCAACGCTTAAGCGCCTAGCTCCTCAAAAGCTCTTTAGTGGGTATGCGGTTGCCGACTATGGATCAAGTGAGGGTAGAAATAGAAATAATGTAGACTACTATGGTACATCACTACTAGTACTATATGGGAAGGCCGGGGCGGGGGGGGGGGGGGGGGGGTAGTAGGAGGTCGAAGTCTGTGGGCAGCCGCAAGGTTGGCGCTACGTTTTAGGACGAAGCGGTTTCTGCTTCTCAGCGCGATTTCCCGTGGGGGAACCATATCCAACGTGTTGCGACTGTGGCACGCATTTCTGGTAACGATGGTGTTTATTTTTCTCTAGTAAAGTTTGGAAGAATAGGACCGACCACGACGGATAGTCAATCCGCACAAGAGCTGGAGCAAAAGAGTCTAGTAAACAATCTGGTAAAAGTTTCTGCCTACTCGTCACATTCGATCATCGTGTTATGAAACCTCGACCCGTTTGCGACTGACATCGTCACTTGTCTCGTTTTTCCGACCAGCAGCCTCGTACTCAACTTCAACCTCGAATCGACACCACTAGCACGAGTGCCAGTACCAGTGCCACCGCTACCGCTTGCGCCGTTGCCGTTGGCACAAGAAAGAGAAGTCGCTGCTTGATTCCTGGAATATTGACCAAGCTTTGTGCGCTCCTTCTCGTCGCACGCTGCTCCACATCTCTCCTTTAGCGAGATCAGGTACATCATCGTCTTCGGTTCCATCGTAGTTGAACTGCCTCGTGACTCGCCATCCTCTTTCGTCTCTTACTTCAATTCGACTTGCATCATCTTTTTCTCGTTTCCCACGAACCTCTGCACCATCCTCCTCTCCATGGCCGAACCGCATTGGATCTTGTATTCTTCTCACCACAACCGGACTTCAGCCACGCTCCTTTACCGACTTCTCTTGCTATTTAATCATTCGATATTTCCTTGCTGATTTCTTCATGCAGGAAAACTCAGCTGCCGCCGCTATGCGCTCCGAAACTCTCATCGTCAACCATCCCATTCTCCCGCATCTTATTTCTCTCCAGCTGCCCGGGCAGGACGTTGAGAGGCAGGACGTTGAGAGGCAGGACGTTGAGAGGCAGGACGTTGAGAGGCAGGACGTTGAGAGGCAGGACGTTTAGAGGCTCTACACGCCTTCTTCGCACTAAACCCCAGACTCATCAGCTTCCGCTTCGCCTGCGTGAGCCAGCGACTGCCTCTGCAACCTGGGTCTTCCTGGCCGCCCCCACCCCAATCCGCTTCCTACCTGAACAAGTGCCGACGAACACCGTCAGCCACCGGTGTCGGCGGTATCTCCGTAGCCCCTATCACACCTCAGAGAATGTGGGAGCACCTGCCCCCGTTGGCTCTTGATGTTGGACATAGCAGCGTGGGGAAAGTGCGGCAGTCCTCTTCGCCACGGACTGACGATCGCGGTATGCCGATGGGGGCCGCTATCTCATCCCCCGAATCTGCCTCGTCTGGGAGCGACGACGAGACGAATCCGGAGATCTGGGTCCGCAAGACGGACAGGGCGAGAGGAGCCAAGGATGCCGTCAATCAAATACCCCTCGCTCGCACGCCATCATCGCCCAGCCAACCCTCGATGGACAGCAATGCGTTGCTATCACCAGGCCAGGATGATCACAGATCGATGCGATTCAGTTTCGGCATTAGTGAACTTGGTGACATTTCCGATCGGTCTCGGAAAGCTAATCACGTCGGCTCGGCCACCGAACTGTGTGCGGTTGCCGCCCATCCTTCCGAGACTTCCATCACTACTTTCGAGGTGCACACCAATGAGGACCCAACAACTAAACCCCAGATGGTCCGCAAGAAGTCTGGGGAACTTTTCCGCCCCGCCCTGAGGCGAATAGCTAGTCGACACCCTTCGAGCATGCCTAGCACTACCGTCTCCTCGAAAACGGTCCACTTCGATTCGACTCTCGAGCACGTTCGCCACTTTCTCCAGGTTGATCGTCCCCTGGCTATGAGCACTGGCTCATCGCCCATCGACAACTACGCGAGCGACACTGAACATCCCTTCCGGAGGGAAAGCCGGCCGAGCTCTCGTATGGCACCCTACGAATGGGAGATCATCACACCCAACTTCCCACAGGACTCGCACTCCCGCAAGACCCTCCCTGTCAGGCTTGAAATGGGTTGGCTGTCAACTGACCAGAAGTCCATGCATGGTTCTGTGTTTGTCACAAATCTTGGCTTCCAGAAGCACCTCACCTGCCGTTTCTCCTTGGACCACTGGAGGTCTACGTCCGAAGTCGTCGCGGAGTACTGGCAGGAGATCCGCCCTCAAGATACGCCGCTGGGCTACGACCGCTTCAACTTCGTCATAAAGCTGTCTGACATTGCCAATCTCGAGTCCAAGACGCTCTTCTTCTGTCTTCGCTACTCCGTCAATGGCCAGACATACTGGGACAGCAGCCGGGGCGCCAACTTCCAGGCCGACTTCAGGAAGAAGCACTTGCCCCAAGTGAGTAAGAACAATTCACAGTGCGCTTCAAGTCGCCCCGATAATGGTATGCCTTGCAGCAATCGTCGTCGGAACCCGCCTAGTAGCCTGCGATGCAAGTCCATGCCCGTCGGCCGCAAAGGCTCTGGCAACGACTCGTCATTCATTTTTGACCAGCCTGTTCACGAGTACCCAGGTGACCCTGATTCTGTTTCGACCGGCCTTGGCTTGCGGACCAGGTCAAGCAGAAGCATTACCAGTGATAACATCGCCGAGGGTCTCTCGTCCCCCAGCGGTGCCGCCTTTTCCAACCGCTATGACTTCAAGTCCTCGATCAGCGCCGCCGTCCAGGCTGCCAAGGACTCCATCGCCAAAGACACGGATATCCTCCACATGAAGAATAACCTTCGTGGCACTCGCTACTTGGGAGGTTCCCGGTCACCTCCGCTGTTCAGTTCCACCGGAGAACGTTCTGGCTTCGACTCATTTGTACCAAGCCTTCCGAGCGCTTCATATGAGGAGTTCCTCAATAAGAATTGCTTTGTACGTTCCACTAGCGTCCGCTTCCATCTCCCCAGACCTTCAACCAATGCCTAGTGGAATATTGTCAACTCCGAAATCGGAAACATACCCGTGACAACGCCTGCATTGTTCATCCTAGCAACAGTCCAATGCTATACATGAAAGCAGTTTGGCATAAAAGCAGCGAGTCCAACCAAGGATGGACAGGTGAAAGGCGGTCGCTAGACTTTACAGAACGACGAACTCATATTGGAGGAGCATCAAACTCTGCCCCACGGTCTGCAAGTACCGAGTATTGCGACCTATTTTAGTATTAGGGTTGTACACGAAACGTGCTGCCGTCTAACAAAGTTTCTCGGGATGATGCAGTGGGAGGGTGTACCTTCATCTGCAGGAGGCAAGGAGATGTTCAGCGATTGATGCAAGATCATTCGCCAGCAAAGGGGACAGATGCGGTAAGGATGGATCCCTGGTAAAGTACCCCTCCATATCATGGGGCCGGGCTTGGTTTACAGAAAAGTCAGTTGAAGCGGGGATTGCCACGGCACGGAGGCCAAGCGGGCTCTGAAGAGGGAGCGCTTATCCTGTGCAGTAGGTTCGTACATGTTTACGACTGACGTCGAGTGAGACAATGTCTCACACAAACCAACCAAAATGCACCTTAACCCCCGGTTTATGCCAACGCACTGGCCGGAGATTAGGTCGCACGAACTACTCCAGGCTGGAATGTACGCAGCGGAAACAATGACGACGATTACTGGAGATTGGACTGCGCAAGAGAAAGGGTTTTTAACCAGGGAGATCGGCATGGAGATATCTATACCATCTAGTCCAAGTCTGCATGGGCAACGAATTCCTTGCCTCTTGAGCGCGTTCGGTCTGAAGATTCATCGATGTGAGACCACAGGGCCAATACACGTATAGCCTGTTCCGCGGCTGGCAAGCCCAGAATGTATCAGCCAAAGGCGCTCGCTGTCATGAAAGGGGAGGAAATATGACACACGTATCGTCTTGTGTGAAATCATCGCCTTCATTTCCAGAGCTATGGTTGTACGGTAGCCTTATAGAGACCTGCATATAAGGTGGTTGTTCATAGGAATGGGACCAATTCCTGGTCCGTTGGGTTGGAATGCTAAGCCGTGCAGTATGACAAATCTATCAGCCTCCTGTAGTTAGACAGCGCGGTAATAAGTTTGCCTCCCGATCTGCTTTGACACAAATACTGGATGTGGACCGCATAGCCTTCTACGTGAACCGTCGTTGGACTAATCCTGTTAACTTCGATCTATTCCGGCTGCTGGCCCAGAGCGCTCGATGAAAGTTTTCGGTAACTTTGTTTCTAAGTGGTCGGTCTCATGCGGTCTCCCGGTTTTCCGTGTTGAAAATACGTTGAACGACAGTCTGACCGGCGACGAGATGGCAGATAAGGAGCGAACGTGTGACTCTGGCTTCATAGGCTGGGTCTGCTCGTTCATGACGCACACCGCTCTTATTGCGTTTATTCTCTTGGTATTTGCACCATTGCTGGCTTTAGGAATATATAAGTGGAGAGAGGTATACGGTTTCTGTTCCACGGCATGAGCGATTATCACTAACAACTCGTTCCAGTCTAAGAAACAGGCAAAGAAGCTACCCCTATCACTTAACAAACCCCAATCATGTGGGGGGTACAGCCAAATTGAAGAGATACGAAACAAATGGACGCCAATGTCGCCGCTATAAACAGGTCTGGTTATCAATTTTCCTGTATCGTGTTAAGAAGATATGGAAGTTGCAACGGTCAAAAGGGAGGAGCCGACGCAATATTTTATGTATTACGGATATCCGATACATTTGAATATAACACGTTACGAAACTACAAGTTTCTTAGTTATACTCAAGTTATGGTGTTGAGTACGTAGGAGATTTATAAGCGAGGGTTTTTGTGTTACTGCCGCTGAGGGTCCGATGAAGTCCCGAGCAAGGATCAACGGTCAGCAACGCGTGGTAAAACCTGAACAGAAACACTGGACCACGTATCTTCGGAAAGACCAGAAAGATCATAACTCTGCCGATGAACTAGAAGCGGCGGCGGCCGTAGCAAGGCCCGCACCGGTGCCGGTACTCCTCATCACGCCCATCTACGGCTCCTACGTCCGCAGTCTGCCCATGTGGCTCATTACGGCCCAAGACCCGCAGGGATAGAGCTAACAAATCTTGAAAGTGACGACAATACCGGGCGGGCAGGCATGAGACGACACGCAGCGCATCGTGACCCTGCCGGAGGAGGTGGTGGCACTGTGGCCGTCATCTGTCTGCGCGACAAGTACGGCTGCGAGCGGCCCAACGTGGTCAAGATGCGCTTCGGCGATGACTACGAACCCGTCGTGCAGTACTGCGATATGCTAGGGAGCCCCGAAGCGAGGGCGTACGCATGGTCTCGTACGAAGGCCAGATGCACCACTCGTGGATGACAGTGCCGCGCAGCGACTACCTTTTCCTCGTCAACAGCAGCACCGTCCTGCTTCTCGACACGTACCCCTGGCGCATGAGCCGCATCTGGACCGTCGTGGGTGGACACAAGACAATGTGGGTTCTGGACATCGAGAAGAAGTATCGTAAAGATGCCGTGTAGGGTCTCTCTATTGTAGTGGTATAATGATTATCGCACATGAAATGAAGGGGTCCTCAAACTATGGGTTCGTGGAACAGAAGAGGAAAGTCTCGTTGGTGAGAAGCGAAGAGAGTTTTAGGGTATCCTCTTCAACATCCACCGCATGGAACCGACCTGCACCTGTTCCTTGACGATTGTGGACATTTTATAGGGACTTGTGTACTGGGACTGTTTCCTTTCGGACAAAAAGGCCCTTTTGAGAGAAGGGTAAGAACAAAAGCAGCCTGCAGGCCGCAACAACGTCGTTTGGCACGGGCGCACCTGGCGATTACGGTTACGACGTTATGTAAGTAGCTATTAATTGCCCTTTTGGTCTAGACCATTGGGCGTAATAGACTCGCGTTCGCTCGTCGTATGTACACGGAAGTGGTATCAAAAGTTGCCAAACTCGAGGGGCGTTGATGCCAGAGAAGGAGTGATTAGAGGGCAAGGCATAGGACAAGGCCTCCATTGGCCGAGGATTTTGGCGTCTCCTGGGTCAAGTCATCATCGACAGCTGTTTCCCACTCTCCCTGACCAGTCGACCAGGGCCTTCGATTACAAGACCATATCATGCGCCTTGCTTATATTCAGTATGGCGTCGTCGTATTACTATAGTGGACTCCATAGATCGCTGCAGCACGCCGTATGCTGAGAATTGGTTAATTTCCCATATTTTGCATGGCTAGAAGCATCTGGGCGTCTTTGGAGGGTGTTTGCATTGTTTTTTTTTTGGTTGAGAAGGGTGTATTTGAAGGGAAATGATTAAGCGAAGGTAGAAAGCGACGCCCTCCTTTATGTGATGCACTCGCTTGTGGAGTACGTTAACTTAAGAGAGGGTTTCCATGCGCAACCGTATATCAGGCATTATAATATATTCATACTAGTGGATTGGTGATGAAGTGTTGTAAACATCTGGCACAACGGGGAACCCTTTCAGTCTACTAATACTCCCGTACGATCGATACACAAATCTTTCTCTCCATATGCTACAGTGACATTCGAAATGGGCGACCACCTTTGCCGCAGTTCTTGATCGCTTCGAGTGGAGCCAGAAGTGGGACATGCAGGTTTGACAGGCGGTGTAAATGCTTGGGAGCGTGCGAAATGAGAAATGTCCAGCTGGTACCGTTACCGGCCGACGATGCGGATTGGCACAGGACACACACTGAAACTTTGACAGCTCCGGCTCCACTAGCCCCACATCTTCCAGAAGCGACCGCAACAAGAGTGAGCGTGCAACTCATGCCAAGGGGTCGCCCATTTCGGTCGCGACTGTATAGCCCCCGTGGAAGATACGACCGATAAACTGGTTGAGTTCCTTCCGTAGTCTCACGCGCTCCTTCTGAAGCTACGCAAGCTCGCTGGCGGGTGCCAACGTGGCGTCGCTGTTCCGCGGGCTATCCCGTGCGTTATTGACCTGGATCCAGCCGAGCTCACAAAGCACCCGATTGCTGACGCCCTTGCTCAATCTTCCCGGTCTTCTCCGAAGTGCGCAATATGGATCCTTCGTCCTGCTGCCAGTGGAACGACTCTGGCTTGAAGAACCATAGCAGTGACCATATTCGCCGCAAGGAGAGCCGGGTCCTTTCGTCGCGGAGGGGCGATGAACGCACGCTGCTTGGGCGCTATGTGAGGGGTAACCGACGACGCGCTCCCTGCAGCACCAGCATGACCATAAGGTCGCACAATGGGTCACCGAGGCATCTTTCAGGACATTGCGGGCGAGGGACCATGTGATCGCCCTCGGAAAAGAGAACATGCAGACGCCCTAAGCCATCCTGAACAAGGCTAAGTACACTCTCAAGCGGGAGCTTACATCCAAAGTCGATCTTCTGCCGCCGCATCGTTTTCCGTGCTGGGCTCTCGAGCATCTTCTGCTCTGCTTCCAACGTTGCACGCCTGAGACTTCCGGGCCGAGTCGAGAATAGGACTGTTGCCGTCACAGAATCCATGAATCGAACAATGCGCTTGTGGGCGAGCTTCTGCCGATGTCGCCCAGGGACCCATTCGATGCTGCTTGCGTGGAAAGCGGCTGCGATGCTGTCGATCCACCGCGCGTTGGTAACAGCTCTCAGACCCGTGTGTTGTCTGGCCCCTCGCAGTACGGTCGGGCAAGTCGAGTGCTTGAGGGCGATTGCAGCCATTTTCACCTCGTCCCTGTTAACGAGGGCAGCGCACATATCCTCAGCAAAGTCTCATCTCGTTGCTGTCGACCCTGACCTTCGACGTGCGTTCCGTCTTCCTGAACCAGCTTCGGCGAAAGGCCTGTGAGTCTTCTATAAATGGAGGTTAGCAACAGAAACAGCCTCGTAGAGCGCCAAACCCACCTCCAACTGAATGGATTCTCGCAGTCCCCCCACCCCTTCACGGCTATAGCAGCATCCGTATATGGGTTTTCGTTTCCTGACCGCAGGTCACGATGTAGCCTTTGCCACAACTGAAGGCTAGGAAAGGATCGCATCTGCGGGATCCATACGCCGCGGAACGTCTCCCCCCGGAAACACGCAGCACTCGCAATTCCGTGGATAGATCGCCCTCCCAGCTCGGCAAACCATGGCTGACTGTAGCGATTAGCTGCCACAACAGGCCCGTAATTGTAAGCTATCGCAGCCACATGCACCAGGACCCTAAGTTGATGATGCCTTCCGGGGGGGCGGAGATCAAGCACACCTGGGCTAATACAGGGTCATCCAGCACTTCGCGAACTGTCCAACGTCCCCTACGGTCGATGCACTCTTGGCGGCAGTACTTGTGGGCCCCCCGTGAAGCAGAAATTTTCCAGCCGATCCAGAGCCGCCGTGGCCTCGGAGAGCACTAGCTCAAGACTATGTGCGCCATCCTCGTGGTACCACCGTATGATCTCGTCGAACCCCTCTCAAGCACGCGTGAAGACACCACGAGCATCCCGGCGAAGACGTCCGGCGGGAATCTGCGCAGAATCCAGACCTAATATTGCTCTGGGTTGTCCGGGGTGGCTCGACCCTCAAGCCTACCCAGCAAAGTGTGTCGCTTATCCTGAACGCGCGCTGAGCCATTCACACCGCAGGCGGGCGCTGTGAAGGCAGCTGTGGCAGAGCTCTTACTAGCGAGTAGGTCGTCGAATCGGTTTTGGACACCCTGTTTCAAATTGGAGTACGCCTGGAAGAAGCCAAAGGACATAACGTCAGCGCCCTCATTGTGGTAGCTCATGTTGTCCGTGATGATAGCCAACAGACTGTTGGCAAGTAATAAGAGGCGGCTGGAGAGAAGAAAAATTGCAATATGCCGGATGGAAGCCCAATAAAAGAACGTATAATCCTGAGGGTTGCTGTACTCCCTTGAGACACCGTTACGGTCCGCTAGGAGCACATCGCTTCGCAGTGACCCCGTCTGCGAGACACTCTGACTCGCATTGGAGGTTGAGAGCCGGCATACGAGATAATCGCGATGTGTTCCAAAAAGTATTTCTGCCTTAGTTCGACATGCAGCTGCTCCAGGTCTTTGAGTCGACCTGAGCCCATCTTCCGGCTCGACGGACGCAGAGGTTACGCTGCGCGCTGCTCTTTGTAGTTTTTCCATCTTCTGCCAAAGCTACGAGACGTGAGACAATCGATCAGCTCTGTGCGTCCACCACATACAGTGCGGTGTTGCTCGACTCTCGGGTCCCTGCTCGGCGAGCCCATGTCTCAGTCTGAGTCTATGCCCTCTTCCTTCACTGCCTGCTAGCGGAATGGATGGCCAAAATGATCGAGATGTAGTTGAAGCGCAGATGGAGGCTTTGCGTCATATTATTCCGAAGGTGACGGCTCCCTTTCATCTTCTAGGCCTTCGACTGCTGCGCCAGGCGTCGGTAGCACAGTTTCGGCTGCCGTCCTGGGGATCTTGATTTAGACCACATTTGCTGTCTATCGAGGAGACATCGTGATACCATTCTCGCCTCACGCCTTGTTTTTAGAGAATCCCAGCCACATGTATTCCTCTCAGGGTCTTCGTTGAGAGCTTACACTTTACCCAAGCCTTGATCTGCCTCCATCCCAGTGATCTTACCCACGACCCCGGCAACAATCAGCGACACCGTCGCGACAACAAAGATGCTGCTCGCGATTCTTATCCACCTAACCTTCCTTGCCTCCCTCGCGCTCTCCCCCCTATCATGTTCCTCGGCCTCCGCCACTGTAATACCCTGGTATCGCGGCGGCGCTCGTTCAGCATGGTATTCTCTCGGCGATGAAGCGTTGGTGTTAACGTTGAGGTTTCGCGTGCGGAAACCCTCGAGTGTTGATTCTTGCGAGCCAGGGCAGTGATTTGGAGGGTTTTGGATGAAGTTCATTACAAGATATGATATGCGCAGGTGTTGAGATGTGCAAAGTCCTTGGGGTGAGCAGGCAGCAGGTTCAGAGATGCGGATATTGGGGAAGCCGGGATATGTGGTAAGATTCTCAAGGGAGGGTCCGGGGCTTTGCAGATGCTCGCGGGGCGGTTGGTGGGGGCGGCCTCGTGATGCTGCCTTGCGCTGATATGCTATGGCGGCGAGGTCAGATATTCAGCCTACTGTACCAAGGGTGCGTGGCATTGACCCCCAATACCACTTTTCTTGGCCCGTGCACGGCCTACTCTAGTATACTCACCCGGAACGCGCCCCGTTCCGGCATCTTGACCAATCACCTTTGTTTCCTTGACCCCTACGTTCTACCACGTCAGGAACAGGCCCCCTGTCAATTCCAATTCCCTATAGTCTCAGCAGCACCATAGGCAACCCGGCCGCAACAGCATGGGCGACCCGGACAGCCGCCTGCGCGTTCTCAAGGGCCTCAGGACTTCGGGACCGGAGCGCTCGCGGGGCTGCGGGCAGTTACGACTCACGACACGAAACTTACGCGGCAGGGCAACCCCGAGTTAACCAGTAGCATGTGCCATTTTGAATGCTGGAGAAGCGAGTGCGGCCCCACAACTGGGTCAGGCTCCCTATCTCAATGTTGTAGCCCGCCTGACCCGAACGGGACCGACGCCTGGCGGCTCATTCGGTTATAGGACAGCGCGCCGTCCAACACGGCGTGCTCGATCAGCGGACGTGGTCAGACTGTCACAGAAAGGACTAGAAGGCTTACTGGTCTGTCAAAGCCTACCGAAGTCTATGCCCCGTGTTGTGCATTAGGAATTGGGATGTCAGGTCAGCACGCTAGCCGCTTTGGGTAGCTGTAATCTTCAAGTGGCCAATCAGAATTTAGCGGTCACTTCACCTGCCTAGCTAGGATCATCAGGCCAGCAATTAGGATTTGGCGGTCATCAATATTACCAGTCACGATTCCGCGGTCACAACAATATCACGAATGGGAAGAGTTCAGGGGCTCATTTACAAGGATATTTGAAACGCGCCTGCTTGCGCTTTCTAAAACATACAAAGAGCACTATGAAGTAGCGTGGCCGCCCTCATAAGTTTACAGTAGCAAGCCGAGCAGCACCTTCCCCGCACGTCAATCTAAGACACCTCAGACAGCAACATCGAGCGATACTAGTTGTTCACAGGTCCCAATCGACGCACAATTGGAGAGGTCATAGACAAGTATGTACACCATACTAACACAGACTTTTTGATATCTGTTGCTCCAGATTGGGAACCACCGCGTGGACGACGGCGGAAGCGCAGCTGGGATCACTTCAACAGTGATAGTCCGCCAGAATTGATCCAGTCGATTATCTCGACAGAGTCAGATCGGAGTGAGAGCCAAGACGGCATTGCCGTTGTCGAGACGTCAGAGGTGGAATCGAGGCCTGATGGCTCTCCTGACCTCGCGGCGATTCCTCATGTCACAGGACCTGGGAAGACCACTCGGAGTGATGTAGTGGACCAGCCCCAGAAGAGGGCGAAATATGGGGCCGATGGGGGGTGACTGTTGGATGTCACAATGACCCAGTCGTTCCAGCCTTCCATCATTTTATAGAATCACTGTGACTGAGAACCCAATCCAATGACTTGTGGTATTGCGTCACTAGCATAGCTATACCGCAGTTCGAACTCACAGAAGAGAGGCTTTCAAGTCCATAAGGAAATGACGGTCAGTTTGGCTTGCTTTATCTCGAACCATCCGACCTGACTGCTGTACGACGCTTCATTCTGCAAGCCGAACGCGCCCGACTTCTCCCGCTGTAGCAATTGGAGGTTACGCGAGCCTTCGTTGTCCACAGCGCCAAGAATTGTACAATCGTCAATCACTTCTCGAACGCCGCCAAGTATCCACGAACCAATTTTGACAGGAGGCAGACGAGGAGCAATGTCTAAAAGTGAGGATGAGCAGTGAAGAAATCTTTCATTGAAGTCGGCCTCCAGACGAAGAAGCCTTCTCATGGCTCTCGAGTGGACCAGCCTCTCACATACGTCTTTGGTTACCCAATGGAAGCAAGCCAGGCATGACACTTTGACTCTTTGGCCCCCTCGATGCAGCAATGCGTCCTTACGAGACCCGGAACGTGATACAGATCTACCTCACCTGTGTCTGTAGCCAAGTGCACGAATAACGATGGGGATGAATGGGAGCTTGTTCACAGCAGCGGAGAGAAAAGGAAGAGCCAAGGGAGGAGTTTGGTGAGATCGGGGATGTTGGAGATGTCCAAGATGTGCATGCGCTCTTGGGCACTGACCCGCGGTCTGAAATTCTAGGAGAGCGGTTGGCTACCGCCTCAGCGCAGTAGCATGAAGAGATCCGGCAGATATTGATGGCCTTCGGAGCGTTCGAAGAGGTCGGGTCAAGGTCAAATGTTCATCACGTCGCTAGTATCATCAAATGTAAAGAAACTATCTGATCCAATTAAGGAAGCAATCGTTGAGCGCAGGCCAATGAAAGGCGGTGCATTGATGCCCTTCTCATTCAAATGCAGCCTTAGTTCCAGATCGATCCCCGGTAGGAAGGAAGAAGAGTCTGGCTGCTTTGATACGACTAAGAAAGACATGGTTGTTCCGAACGCAGACGATGACAGCCGCTACATGCCGCGTCGCGAAATATTTTCGCATTTCCTCTAACTAGGGCGAAAATCAACCAACACAATACCTTATGAACATCAGTGCTTGAGGACGTATCGAACCGAACTGAGTTCTTACCCGATTGTGGCCGCTGTTGGACCGCAATTATGCCCAGTGCGCAGGATATAGCTAACAGTCGACGCTCCCGAACAAAACTTGATTCATCACGTCGCCAATTGAGAACTATTGACCAGCTGATCCCGGATCTCCCGCTTTGCTCCCGGCCCTTGTTCTCCTCCTTGTTTATCGGCAATGTAGAACTTAATTCTTTGCTAATGTGCGCTATGTGTAGTCCATGGCGGGTCGATTCGTGCTATATCTTGGGTTCGTATGTCTAAAGTCCCCCCCAGTCATGAGCTTATCTACTCCATTATTCATCCTGTCTCCGGGCTCGCGCATGCTCTATGGATTTGACACCGATATAAACTTGCTGCATTCTGCTGGGTTCCTTCATGGCTGTGTGTCCGCAATGGCTCGGCTACCAAACATACCTCAGAAGGGTTCCAAATTATACTCCATAGATATAGTAAAATAGTCTAATCGGCTCAAGTAGTTGACCAGGTCTGAGCGCTTTAACGCAGTGCATTCGCAGAACGTGTCGCGTGTTGGAGGGCCACACTCCTCCCTCACGATGCGGGCAACCGGGGGCGAGTCTGTCTATGTCTGTAGTAATTGACGGCACAGATTGTAGCATGCTGTGTGTCTGGGACGCTGCATATGTCGGAAATGAGGCCTCTTCTTCGACGAGTTGTCGCCATGGGGAGTTGTAAACATTCTTGTGATGATGGGTGACTAGGAGGACCCGTCGGGACCTGCTATAATGTAACGTAAAGTCAAACTTGAGCTTCGCTGTTACGCTGTAGGGTGTCGGGTGGATATATAACGCTGCGGTGTTTATCGCTGCGTACTTTGGCGATTGCCATGTATGTGGCGTGCTTGCAATATTTTGTGGTTTCTCCCGCATCCAACTCACAGCACTTGAGCCTCCACCAGGTGCACCATGATGGGGAAGCACAGGGGCACATGAAGGACGTGCTACCAGAAGCGGGAATTCTCGGCTCTGTTCTATAGTCGTGGTCTCAGAGGGTTCGTACTTGCTGTCGACGATCTTTTGCCAAAATTTCGCCCTATTGAGGGTCGGTGTCGGAAGATCCCAACCCTCCATTGCGTAATGCATCTTCATGATGCGTTGGCCCGTTTCCCGATCCCACTGCGGCCTTGCTTAAGTTGATGGAGTATCAGGCTCATCATCGTGCGGCGCGGCATCGTAAGCAGATGATGCGGTAGTAGCACTTCCCAAATGCTGGTCGACCATATTGCTAAGTCCAGCTAACGCTACACGGGTATACGAGTCGACACGAGACACGTTACGCTTTATAGCGCCGCTCGTAGAAGTCCGTCCGTGAATAGTGAGAGGAGTAATAAGCGCAGAGTGGCAGAAGTCGGGGTCATTATAATGCTCGAGTCGTGCGACAGCGCCTTGCGACCCTAGGGATCCGTGTGGTGCCACCCGGTAAGGTGCAGGCACATCGTCTTCATGACCATCGCCATCATCCCAGAATGTCTCTGTGAGAGCTGCCTCTTCGCTCGCAGGCTCAGGCCTATTGTTCAGGTTTTCTCTGTCTGAAGGGACGTGATTCAACGATGAGAGCAAATGAGAATGCGTGTTCGGAAGCGACATGTTGGGATCGATGCGACAACTTGAGTCTTTTGATGTTCCACGTCTTGGGGGCCTTTGGCGCTGACGCTGGGCATATCGATTTTGACCGACTTGACCGCCACCATGGTCGTCATGTGCAATGGGGAGAATAGTGAGCTTCGCTATCTGCTCGTTTGGGGGACTTAAAGATGGTGACGTAAGGTTGGATATGGCTTCTATGTTGGTCGATGAAGATGCGTTTTGGAGATGCTCTGATGGACGAGGGCTAAAGCGGCCTCGCAAAAGTGTGTCTATACGAGAACGGACCGATGAATGGTGCTCCTGTATCCTATCGTTGAGGCTCTTCTCGTAGAGACGCCGCCGTCGTGTGGAATTGTGCTCTGGAAAGGGGGATGGGCCGGCCGGTGGTGTTTGCCCATCTTTGGGGGAAGTTAAGGGCTGAGAAGCGGTTGATGTCGCTACTGGTAAGTATCGCGATCCGGGAGGCGTCGTTGAACTCATCTCCCTACGGCGGGGGAAGTCGACTGGTGGATCAGAACATCGTAATCCAGACTCAAGTTCGTCGTTGGGCTGGTCCTTTCCGAAGGAGGTGCGCTTCTTTTCGGGTTGCCTCCAGCACTTGAAAGCAGACTGCGCTACGTCGTCATTATATAGCGCACGTCCGGAACCTCCAGCTGCTGGGATCCTGTGAATCTTCTGCCTACCACCGAATATGTTGTTACTCTCGATTGACTTTCCACGGTCCGTGACACTATTGCCCGCATCAGCTCTTGCCCGTTCAATAACATCGGATCCATACCTGGTAGGGGGACTTTGCATCGAGGTGTCTTTAGCGATGCCCTGAAAATTGCTACTGAGACCACATTCCTTTCTGAGCTGTCGCTTTGGGTATAAGACGCTGTCGTCGCTTGCCTTTCCCAGCTCGTTGGTCGGGTTATCCCGCTCACGCAGTATCGAAAATCGGGCGGAAAGCCCTGTCATAAGAAGACTTGTGCGAAAGTCATCACTGGGTGGGAGTGATATAGCAATGTCGACCTCCTGTGTCGGCTCTTCGATATGCTCCCTGGAGCGCCGGGGCATTTTGGAAGGGACCGAAGACCTTGACGCGATGGAAAGGTCAGGCGTCAGCTTCTCACCGTCCGGGTTCTTCCTGCCACGGAGACGATTCATGACGGTGTTTGCTTGAAGGAACGATGACCGGCCACGTTGTCAAAGTGCGGCTCGCATTGAATGGCTATTATCGACAGCGTGCTCGAGCCTCAGTTGAGAGCCTGGTGCGCATACACGACAAATTATCCTCAGTGCCTTCTTCATAGGTGTAGTATGAGAAGACTATTTATATTGTCTCCTCGCGTAACGGTCTCACACCAGTTGAACAACCAAAAGAAGATGTCTGCGCTGGTGAGGCCCCGTTCTGGCTGCCGACATTTGACGAAGAACGAGGGTAGGGGCCTTGGAAGATGAGACGCGATACAGTAATGTGTGTGTTTTGTGCGAAGCCGCTCGGAGGCAAGGTAGTCGAAGGGTCTCACGGTGGCTTATGAAAACCAGGCCAAGAAGCTGCACGTTAGTCGACGTGCTCGGGTACTACCATAACGCGATTTCCAGGGTTGAAAACGAGTAGTATGCGTATGATTTTCGTTGTGCCCCTTCTAGTCTCTGTCTCTCGTTCGACGGGAAAGTATCATTTCTGCGGATTATCCGAACGTAACAAAATAAGACGGATTCGTCTCCAAAGGTGGTTATAGACAAAGTCATTGCACGAATGTCTCCCGCGAGAGATGGGGCTTGAGCAGAGTTTCTAGGCATACGTTTAATAGCTTATATGCTTCGATGTAATGCCCGAGCATGGTTTACAGGGAATGTAGGCCTACCTTTTGGCGAGGGTAGGTCTAAGAATTGATTCTCCTTTCTATACTTCACCCCATGGGCTTTAGGGGCGCTCATACTGAGCCTGAGCCCATAAGTTCCAGGATCTGGAACGTAATCATTCCGAAGGACGGAATGAGAACACGAGTGACTGTTCGCCAATCAAACGAAGAGCGATCTGGAATGTGGAGACATGGAACGAGTAAGGTTGCAGTCCGATAGTTCTTCGCCTTTATTTACGACAGATGGATAGCGTGCCTGGTATGATGCCAGCCAGTCGCATTGACTAATACAACGGCCCAGCGTTCCACAGGTATGCCACGTAAATATGCTGACAGCATCGACCACTCGCCGAAAGTAGATGAACAACGCTAGGAGGACATACGCATCTATCCGCTTTTGCATGACACCCCTATAGACCATGATTCGCGCAAAGTCTGCATGGATCCTGGGGGCTATCGTTCGATCGTCTATGGTCTCTAAAGTCCAGAGACTGCCATCATCAAGTTAAGAATATCAGGGTTGATGGTGTGGGGTTACCTAAGCATATACCAGCAAAAACTGTCCATTGGTTCGAGCTAGTTCTCCTAGCTCTGAATCGTAGTCCTCCCTACATTCTTGGCTCTCAAACACATGCCAGTATTGCAAGATTGAGTTGATGTTGGTAACCCTCCGATCCTGCCATCTGTGACAGTTGCTACGGTAGCCATGTTGAACCGGACATTTTTGATACTAAGACGACGCCCCTACCATGGGTCGGAAGGTACCGCGTGGCGCGGAGCAACGCGGTGGAAAATCATTTTGTATCGTCGCCGTGACAAAACGAGCTGGTTGAATGGGGTGGCTTTGATTGGTTGCTTGGACAGGGCACCTGCCTAAGGGAAATTGAGACGTTAAGGATACAGGTGAGAGAGAAATAGAAAAAAAGAGGAAAAACAAGCGGGCAGTGTATAGCTAGACCAGTCATTGAGGATTTCAAGAGGGCCGGGACCGTCAATGTGATACGATGTGCGGGCGATACCAAATTGAGAAGACGGACATGACATAGAGTCAGGGGATAGCTTTGCTCGTACCGGGCAGAGGGTTGGAAAAGCTCTAGGGGGTCCACTGGCCCTCTTGTTCCTCGTCTTTGCTAAACCCACCCCTCGCGGTTAGCTGCAGGTTCAGCACGGTCAATAGACAGTATACCACACGCGGTGCGGTGGGATACCTACAGCCAACCATTATGGCCCTCGATGAGCTCCTATATGGTGCCGAGCACAAGGGGGTCGTCTGCCAGCCTTGGGGAAATGTCCCTTGCGCGGGACGTACCATCTGCGGAGGGGGCCACACAGGCTGAGGGTAAGCCGCTCCAACAAAGAATGAAAGTAGTCTCCGGGTATGAATGCGCAGTCAAGGGGAGCTCACAGGCCGAATTCTGTACAGGAGAAAGTCCTGTCGGAAATTCGAGGTTCTGACGTCCTACGTCCTACGCCACGCATTAAGGTTGGGCTGCTAACTGTCGAGCCTAATGTGGACCGTCGGCTACCAAATTAACGGAACTAGAAGAGAAGGTCATTATTGAGAGGATAATTGGTCTAGATTCGCGATCATGCTCTCCCCGGATCAGTGGTGTAGCCGCGATGGCGCATCTTACTCTTGCAGCGCGTGGCGCGTCACCTATTGGCACTCGCTGGCCTTATCGCTTTATTGCACGACACAAAGAGCTCTAGACGCGTCAAGTACGAAAATACAACTATAAGAGAGCCCTATGCGAAGATCGAGCCGCGATAAAACGCGTATTTTTCCCTTGTGAAGAACACAGTCGCGAAATACGGCATCTCAGATGATAATATCTACAACTTTGACGAGACTGGCTTTCAGATGGGCGTTTTCTCAGCTGGCATGTTGTAACAAGCTCCGAAAGGGTCTCAAATGCGAAACGAGTGCAGCCTGGCAAGCGAGAACGGTAACAGTAATCCAGGACGTTGGAGAAACTGGCCTCTGTGTTCCGCCGTTCATCGTGGTTTCTGGCCAATATCACCTCTCAAGCTGGTACAAAGATAGCACTCTACCAACCGTCTGGGTCATCGCAACCTCTCCAAATGGCTGGACAACAACTAAATTGGCCTAGAATGGATTCCGCATTTCGGAAAACACACCCAATCGCGCACAGCCGGCAAACATCGGCTCCTTGAGCTAGATGGCGATGAGTGTCACCAATCCGTCGAATTTGACAGCTACTGCAAAGAGAAGGACATTATTCCGCTGTATATGCCTCCTCACTCACCCCATATACTTCAGCTACTCGATATTGGTTGTTTTGGGCCGCTCAAGAAAGCCTACGGTCAGGAAATTGAGAACAGGATTCGCGCAGGCACAACCCATATCTCCAAGGAAGACTTCTTTCCGGCTTTCTTCAGCGCTTTTCCAAAAGCAATCACTACAGAAAACATCCTAGGGGGTTTTCGAGGCTCAGGGCTTTTGCCCCATAGCCCGGAATCCGTTTTCTCGAAGCTTGATGTGAAGCTTAAGACGCCAACGCCCCCCAGGCACCTCCTCTGGTCTGCCTGATACTTGGACCTCTCGAACGCCAACAAACAGCAACAAAGCTGATCTGCAAAGGACACAACTAGTAGATCGAATCTCTCTTTATTAGGAAAGCTCTCCGACATTAATTATTGAAGGTATATCCTACTTAGCGAAAGGGACGACGATTGTTATGCACCGGATGACTCTTTTAGAGGCAGAGGTCAAGTTACTTCGGGAGACAAATAATACTCTAAGCCAACGTCGAAGAGAGAGAAAACAACGCCTCAGGCAAAGCGGAGCTATGTCAGTAGCTGAGGGACATGGTCAGATAGCTCAAAAGGAGTCTGATGCTCAAATAAAGCAGGAAACGCAGCAGAGCAGTGGTCGCAAGGCTCGGGTGGAAACAAAGCCGAGGCGCTGTGGAATGTGAGGGAATGCTGGACATAATGCACGAACATGTCAAGTGGTTATCCTGTCTGCTAATGAGGATAGTAGCGATGAGATTTGAATAGAATTAAATTTAATCCTTTATTTTATTTTATTTTATTTTATTTTATTTTATTTTATTTTATTTTATTTTATTTTATTTTATTTTATTTTATTTTATTTTATTTTATTTTATTTTATTTTATTTTATTTTATTTTATTTTATTTTATTTTATTTTATTTTATTTTATTTTATTTTATTTTATTTTATTTTATTTTATTTTATTTTATTTTATTTTATTTTATTTTATTTTATTTTATTTTATTTTATTTTATTTTATTTTATTTTATTTTACTTTATTTTATATTTGCTTGAATTGATGTGTTGTTTGGATGAGGTGGCCAGCTCGGTGTACAAGTACGTTATATATACATATATCTATATATCTTTAAGACATGCTATCGAATCAAGTAAAACGAGAATAATTTAAAAGTACATTAAAAGATGGATAAAAATTGGCATAGAGCACTGAATTAGACTTTCCTGTAGAAAGTGCGCAGAGGGGGATATTGTCATGAAGGTTGCATCAACTCGATGAAAGTGGCGTAATCAATAGATTAAACAGATTAACGCTCCGACGCGCTCGCATTGATTTTTGGCCTACCAGTTCGATCTATGAGAAGTAGGTTCCAAGACACGTAGGAAATGTGGCGGTGTTCCAAGAGGTTATTTGACGAAGAGAAGCTAGATGGGCCATGAAGCCAAATATCCACTACGGCTTGAGCGTCTGATATGTAAAGAAACACAAGGGTGCCCATGACCGCCATACAGTATAGTAAAGGTAACACCCATCCTCTTATTTTTCTAGTCTAGTCGTCGTGGCGTAAAAGGGTAATCTGGAACGCTGCAAAGTGAAACGTCTCGGCCTTACTCGTGTCGTGAATTCCAAGTCAGGCGTTTGTGGCGATGAGACGTGCAGAGTCCAATTCCCCTTTTGGTGGCGCATTGTCGCATTGTCGCATGCTGAACCGTACTCGACCTCTTGGTCCGACTAGCACCATCGATAAACAGAACGCACAGCAAGTGTGCAGATAGAAACAAGGTGATTAATTCCCGTAGATCGCGTTAGTGTATGGTAAGCTATATCTGTAATATTATAACTAAGTTCGAAGGAGTACGTAGTCTTATTCTAAAATACGCATAAGTTATCCGCACTGTAAAGGGACTGTCTTAGTTAAGAAGCCTCCCTTACCTTGGTCTCCACCGTAACATGTAACCCGTCTGTCGCCAGAGCATCGCATAAGAACATATTTGTCCATCTCTCAGCGCCGGCCCATTCCTCGGAAATTTAGGACAGCTCGTGTAATCGGCATCATTGATATCATTTTCTTTCATGTTCCGTGGAAAGACTTCTCAGGAATCCTGTGGTGGACTTCTGGTGGGTTAACACCAGGAGGTCTTGCCGCGATTAAAGCAAGTCGTCAACACGAGTGTCAATCGGGCACTCTCACGACCAGAGATTCGTAATATCGCCAAATCGGGCCATGGGCCGTGAATTTGGATTCTAGTGACCGGACGGTATTATTATCTGGCTTTTCCTTTCTCTTTTTTTTTTTTTTGTTTTATTATCCAGATATTCCTATATTACGAAACCTGTGAGCATCGAACGTCAGCATGGCTTGTCGGGTCTGCAGAGCTCGCAAGGGGAGTCTCCTAGATTCGCCTCACGCCAATCTTATATGCTAACCTTTAACACAGGTCAAATGCGACGGTCGTCCCAATGGTTGTCGAAATTGCGAGCACCTTCGAATCGAGTGTTTTGGCGAGAATGGTTTGGTCGCGCGACAGTCGGACTCGCCCTTCTCATCCCTCTCCCCCGACCGGTCCAGTTTCCCACACGTCTCCATGCGCAGAACCCGGACTTATCGCTCGTGCGTCAGCTGTCGTCTTTCAAAAACTAAGTGCAGTGGCGACAGGCCGCGGTGTTCGAGGTGCAGCGTCAAGATGATTGAATGCATGTATGATGGAGGGGTTGCACCGCGATGGACGAAGCGATTATATCAATTGGTGAAGGGTGAAGGCGATGAGACTAAGGATAGAGAGGATAACAAGGGCTTTAGCGAGGACACAGACGTCGAGGGGAATACGTTCATGTCGATCCCGGGAAGTAGGAGGGCGGCTGCACCTACGACTCCCAGCTTCGGTTCCGAGTCGAATTACACTTATCCATGGTATGCTACTACTTTACACGATTATCCTTATTTGGTTATTCCTTGTGGGCAAATATTCTACTATTAAGTAGGGAACCCCGCTGACCCTTATTTTATAGGTTACTCTCACCTAACCTTCCAACAGCCAAATACATTCGACAGCTGGTTGAACACTACTTCGCTAACATACATCCTATACGATGTTTTGCTTTTGTGCATAAACCATCGTTTATGCGAAAACTCGACAGTGGTTTCAACTCAGACGATGACTCAGCGCTCCTGCATATTATTTGCGCTCACGGTGCCAAATTCTTCGCCTTAAGCCTTGAGCACTTCGACAAGACCCCCAATGCGGCATATTTGCACACTGCCGGAAATCAGTGGGCGAAGAGAGCTGAAACGTTAATAATGGGGGGCTACGGTAAAATATCCATTCACAGACTCATGACGACAGTTTTACTCCACGACTTTCGCGTGCGCCTGGGGGACCATTGCCAAGCCCTCATGCTCAGCAGTTTTGCGGTTCGCATGGCACAGGCACTTGAGATAAACAACGAGGACTCAACCGACATACTCTGTGCATATGGAGTAAATGGTACCCCCTCGGTAGTATCAAGGGAATCCCGGCGGCGTCTTATGTGGGCATGCTATGTGATCGACTTATGTACAGGCCGAGAAGCTGAACACCTCACGATGTTGCGCGAAAAGGATATCGAAATCCAACTCCCTAGCAACGACCGTAACTTCGAGTTGGGGATTCCATCCATCACGGAGACACTTCGCGCTGGTCATGTCCTGCAGTTCCTCCCCCCAGCAATGGTGCCGTCAAAACCAGTAAACAATATGGACATCATGGCTCACTACATTCGCATCGTCAGCCTTGGCAATCGCATCAGCAAGTACATCAATAACCCCGAGGCCACTTCCCCTCCCTGGCTCCCTGAGTCTGAGTTTTCTGCTCTCGACGCGGCCCTGAGCCAATGGCGTCACAACCTACCCGACTACGTCGAATACTCTCCGGACACAATCTACGCTCGTTTGGACTCGAATCAGTTGGGCGGCCTTCTGCTCATCCACAGCACCTATCATCACAACTGCCTTACTCTTTATAAAATTTCGATGCCGGAACTGGTTTGCTCTACCTCGGTGCCGATTTTCCCTGTTGAGCATAGACAGACTTTGCGAGCCTTGCAAACGAAGGCTTATGTTCATGCGAGGCAGATCTCGAGGTTGCTGGCTGAGGTGGCGGAGCATGGGATTCGGCTGCTTAGCGATAGTGTGCTGCCGCTTGTTGCATATGATAGTAGTTTGGTCATGCAGCACTATGTGGCACAAACTATGGACAGCACACGAGTGGATGCTGAGGAGGAGTCGAGGGAAGCTACCGAAGCAGTGGCAGCGAACAAGAGGCTGCTCAAAATGATGGTGCCACTGTTCCCCATTTCAGAGACATTAGTAAGTCTACCTGCTTAGGTAAGAACGAGGAGACTGATAATGACAGGCCACAATTGTCGAACGCTGGCTCTCCAATATGAGACGTGACTCAATAGAGCCGTTAACACACCGCGTTTATCCATCTGAAGACGTCTCCAGCACAGTCAATATAGGGATCAGCCCCTACTTTTGCTCGGCCTTCCGAGGGTCCTCCGAGTTTGACTTGCCACCTATCTCTGCCTCGCGTCAAGGGCCCATCTAATCCGCCCCCGACATCACCTAAGCTTTATTCGTGTCATTGTTAACAACAATTCGACACCAAAAGCGCGGGCTGCGATCCGTGCAGTTATACCGAAATCATTCGTGCCAGATAGTGGATCGTGCTTGGCCAATTCCAGCGTGTCTATTAATTAATAACTTAGGGGCGATGCGAGTAGCACGGGAATCCATTAATGGTAGGGCTAATTTTTCCATAGCTAATATATCATTTTTTTCCCAGGGTTTATTCCTGTCATAGCTGCGTCGATCAACGAGCCAAATACATTGAAATGTCCATGTAAGCCCGTTTCGCGCTGGTGTCGATAAGGAAGGGCAACATAATAAAATAAACGAGGGCTCAACGCATTCTGTCTGCCTATAAACACCATGGCGGGCCCTTATGGCTACTACCGAGGCTAGGGTGGCTTTGCCTACAGACACGAGAGGTTAGAACGAACTTCCGCAGACGTGGTTGTAACCGTGAATCGTTATCATCAAGGGGCCTTTCTAGCTTATAACTCATCCTCTCGGATGAAGTTACGTATTCGATTGATCGGGAGGCGTCAATTTCGGTTTCTAGCGCGAAAAGGATTCCAAAAACAGTGGTTATATTGTCTAGTTGATAAAGTACATCACAAGCTAGTGGGTCACCCAAGCATGTCAAGGATATCGTTGTGAAGGTGAAGGAGATGTGTTGTAGCTGCCATGAGGAAGCTATTGAGATTACGGTGTGTGACCTCTGTAGGGGGAGTTGTGCGTTGGCCAAAGTTGCGATTGCTAGCGCTCTCGTAAGCTGCCCATTGGGCTTACTACGGCATGTA
Source organism: Tetracladium maxilliforme (assembly GCA_037074925.1). NCBI lineage: Eukaryota > Fungi > Ascomycota > Leotiomycetes > Helotiales > Tetracladium > Tetracladium maxilliforme. The sequence continues at coordinate 35,624 of JAYRCL010000026.1, forward strand.
CTCAGACAAGAGGTATTGAAAGATATGCTCCTGACCAATAAAGCGGCGTGTTATTCGTGCCCAAGCGGTGTTAAAGCCGTCTGTCGAGGGTGCATACATCACGCGCTACCAAGCCTTGAACATGCTCCCGGCACTAGGGCTGTCCTTTGTTCCGTCTACCAAGTTAGGTGTCATTGAAGGAACTTGAGATTCGGCGAGAAGCGGTGTATCGGCATCGCCACTCATGACGGTAGGGCCCTTGAAACGTGACCTCATTCGCGACCGCACATTGTTGTTGATGTGCCAAACACAGGTCTATTGCTGGGCAGTGGGAAAGGTGACCCTTGGGACGTTTTGAGGGCATCTTCTCTATCCGTAATCACCACAGCCGGCCCGGGAATATTAAGCTGTGAGTGTAGTATATTAATCTGGCGGCAGACCCAACTATGACCTCCCTAGCCTTCATCGCCATGTTCTCTTTCGCTGTTGAGCAGGCCAAAGGCGAGATTGTAGACGGAGCTAATGTCTATGAAGACCGTCACTTAGAAGAGGAACATATTAAACCTCTTAGTCTTGTAGGTGTAGTCAAGACCTAGCAATCTCGGGAAATCTCTTCCATTTCTCCTCGCAAGACGGACAGGCCCAGAAAGCTGACTTCACGCGATTCAGCTCATCGTAGATAACTTGATAGTGAAGCCCACGGCCACGGAGGGATCGAATTCACGCTTGCGTTGGCGTTAGGCCTTCAAGTCCCTCGTCGCGAATCCGTAGATGGTCGTTGTAAATGTCTCTGTTGCAGAAGAAGTGGTGGCTAGGATCAGCGTCTCGAATGACCGCTGCCATTTCGCGGGCAGGAACAGCCCGATTGTTCGTGAGCTGCCTCTCTTGATCTCTATGATCATTGGTGCGGCAGCGATGAATAGCGTGTTCGGACGGACGAAATGACTTGAGGTGGATATATGCGCCTTCAGCAACCTTAGCAAACAGGTTAGCAACGTCAACGTCACCTAGAATTAATTTACACTGTAGGCACAGTTGGGTAGCGGAAAGAATCATTCACAACACTAAACAAGATTTCACATAGGGTTAGAAGGAGGAACTCAGCGGATTCTAGTGGTTCAAAAGACTTCAGCTCACGTGTGATTCCGCATCCTACAAACAACAACAGAGTAAATTCGCCCAAACACTGCGATCACTTGACTCCGATAGAACCCACATGTAACTCTAGTACGGTCCACCATGCGGTTCGTGGTAGTTCTAGCGAGCAGTGAATTCGATAACGGATGGGCGAGAATCGGCCGCTGAAACTGGCCGCAAAGGTTGACGCAGACAAGCGTTCGTCAACAAGCCTTCAACTTTGACAAGACTTGTGGTATGTGGAGAAGTTACCACCTGAACTCGAACATCTGACGACTGGAATTTGGGAGTGGTGTTGGTAGACAAGACATGTAGGTGGCAGGTGTGTGGCATACGGACTACCTCGAATGCCGTTATTTAGCCTTTTTTTTTGTTCTCCTCTATTTAAACAAAACATATATTACTGCTGCGGCCACGATGTCAACGCAAAAAAGTCTAGTGACTGACATCGAAATAATCAACCCGACATAATCTGAGAGCCGAGGAATGTAGGATCTGCAATGCAAGCTTTCATTCCACAAACAGAAACAAAGCTTCACTTTCCATGGAATGCTACGACGCTCCGCATCATTTATTACCAATCAAACTTCTCATCTCGTGCCATAATCGATTTTGTTCTCACTGTGCGGACCCACAACTGCAGATCGATAACTGACTTCAAAACCATGGCATACATTATACCGAGACAAAGTACAAACATTTCGATACTTATCCTAATGGGTGTGACTTCAGCTCTTTAACCACACCACGTCCCTTTTCCTCATGCCCCACGAGCCTGGGTATATTTGGCCTTTGCCTCCCACCGCGAACTTGCTCTCTCCTCTACCACCAACACATTCAGAACGTTACTCAACGCAAATCAGTCTTTCAGGCAGAAGGTATCCAGCTCCAGCTTGCGGGGCCTCAACCTGACTTATATGAGCACAGGTCCTGAGTACTTATCTCAGCCTCAAATATACAAATGCAGTATGCCTATCACAGCAAAGGTATGCTGTCTGGCTATCCAAGCTTTTGGCGGATGGCAACTCCTCCGCGCCAAAGAGGAGAGAGCTCAAGTAAATTTTGACTCTAGGATCATTGGAATCGACACTTTGCTATCCCTCACTGTATTTGAGGTCGTTGCTTGCACCAGTCTAGAGTACACATTTCTAGTTGCAGAACATCTGCGTACAGCGCATGGCTCCATTCATCGTGGTCATCGTCGCGGACTTTGCCCACGGTTCCTAGCTTATGCAGTTATGGCAATTTACATATTCACTTGCGCCTACTGTATTATCCGGTATGGCCAACACCTTTCATTCATTGGGCCCTGTACTGACCCAAGGTTGAAGAATCTTTCGGCTGCCTACAGAACAAGTACAGCCTTCGCCGACACTGTGGAATGTATTGGCACTCATCATCATCAACCCAGTCTTACTCCTGCTGGTGACCAAAGATCGACCACAAGCTCTTACCGAAACTAAGGGTCTACCGGAGTAAGCAAATTTCGCATCAATAGCAAGCCCCGCTATGGCTTTGGTCTCTACAGGGATTTGCTGCATTGCCATCTTGTTATCACTCCGCTGCGAACATTTCGTGATCAGCCTGTGCCGATTCGAAACGCGAGGTTCGATCAAGAGAGTCGTCTGCACTTGCGAAACGGAACTCGACCAGGGCCAAGAAGATGGACTGATTATCCCTCTTGAGGAAAGTAGCTTTGTATCTAAAGAGCTTTTAATGACCTGCCCCACTGAGAACTCAATAGTGACGTAACTTTGTCTACTTTACCCCAGTATGGCTGGCAGCCTTCTGTATGGGTAGCCTATCCAGCTTTTCTTGGGAGAAATTGACACGTTCATCTCTCGAGCAGTTGGAAGGTAGCCCGAAGATGCTTGAGGTGATCCTTGGCTTTTTTCGAGAAGATGATCATGCCTTCGATATAGTCTTTACAATACGCCTTATTGGGACGTAGGATTCGATCTATGAACCGTTGAGCATGTATAGGGCTATTCCGAAACCCCATGGGTGCCCCTGTGAACCTTTCAAGACATTGGTGGCCGGTTACAGTGAACCTGTTGCGGTCGTCTATCCGTACGCCAAACTGGAAGAAGAAGCTGCTGGCGTCGATGACCGTGATGTAGTCGCAGCCTCTGAGATCAGCTATGAGGTCTTCTTGACGGGGCAGAGGGTAATTATCTGGCACTGGCACCTTGTTTAAGGCCCGCAGCTCAATGACCACTCTGCCCCTGGGGGCGCCGTCGACGTCTTTCCACACAACAAAGAGAGGTGCCGTGAACGAGGTTGCCTCGTTTTCCCATTCCATGCGGCCTTTGGCGTACAAGTCATCGTGTGCCTGATCAATAAGGTCACGATCACACTTGCTTTGAGGGAATAGGCGTTGCGAGGTTTGTTGTGACTGCCAATCCTCTACAAGGGGTACACTCATCTCGGTCCCTTTGTCAAGCCTTCACGAGACCTGTGTCTCAGGACACCTTGCCGTGCCGGTGTACTCGATCCTCGATCTGATCAGCAAAAGCGCTGTCAGCGGCGTAGATGGACGCCGTCTTCGGGCTTCCGTCCCGGCAGATCAGGCGTTTTGCCTAAGGAACAAAGGTAATTTCTTGCCTTCGTCGAAAGGGTCCTCTGCTGACGCCCTAGGGTCGGTCTCGGCCATCAGAGCGTAGATCGAACCCGACCGCCGTGGCGTATCGGGGCTGTCGCTGGTGCTGTTGACAGGATCGGGATCTGGTGGGAGGTGACGAAAATCCTTTTATGGGCAGATCCTCGGTCCAGCAAGTGGTGGTTTTTAGAGTGTCTCGGTCGACACCTTAGCCCAACACCTGGGATGTGACGTCGAATTGGGCGCTGATGTTGGCTGATACATTGATCGTGGCGACCAAGGTCAAAGCCTTGCTCAGGGAGCCTAAAGCAAGATAGCCTGAGGCTTCAGACTCGCGAAGCCTGGCCAAGCTTTTGGTCCTTGGAGATCACCACGTCTCTCGCGGTGTTATTGCCCCTGACTATGCATGGTTGTGTGTGGCAGTCAAGCACAGCATGCATCGCCAGCCATGGCCTGATTCGAATGTGTAAGCTTTATTGACTTTAGGTAGCTCTTCCCAATGCGCCGGAATGCGCATAGTTGAGCCTGCCGGTAGAGTCACTTTAGTAGCAGCCTTGGCTCTTCGTACCACAGCCTTGCCGGCGGTACTGACGATCTTGAAAGGAATTGCAAAATCATCCACCACGCCAAGGCGGATGGTATCGTCGGTGTAATGAATAGATCCTCTGCATGGCTTGAGGGAGGGCGTTGCCTAGCAAAGCGCCAGCTTCGCAATCCATCACCCAGGCGCTACAGTCGAACATAGCAGTGCGAGTTTTGCCTTGTGCAGTTCCCTCAGCATAGAAAGAGAAGGTGGCAACCCGATTGACCTTTCGATTACCTGTGATACCCTTGAAAATGGCAGGAGGCCGAGTTTGGATCGTGTGCGTCAGCTGTTCAAGCAACTTGGGGTCAATAATAGGGATACCGCAGCCAGGATCGGGGCAGAATTCGTACCCAGCGCCGCCCTTGGTGCCTGAGATCTTGATTCGCATGTGAGAATATGCCATCGGTGGTGAGGTGGTATCTAATTGCGCTGCATGAGGTAGTAAGACCTCATCGACTTCTCCAGTAGCATCAGGGCTTTCGGGGGTGTTGAGGTTATTTGTGCTAAAGTTGACTGATTCGGCCGCTTGAACTGCTGATAGAAGTGTGTTGTGATATTGAGGGCACTGATTACTGTGTAAGTGACAAACAGCTTTGTTCGTGAGGGAAAGGTTTCGTTACAATGAGTGCAAGTGGCGGCAGCTTTGCCTTTAGTCTCAAAGGGCAATAGGTGGCATACAGATACCGGCTTCTTTATGGTCCAATGAAGATCACAGGTGGTGAAGAGACATTTGCAACGCTTGTAGCAATAGTCTTCTTGAGTGCCCAGGTTCTCGGGTTGTGTAATAGCCACTTGGAAAGCAGTGGCTTTGGCTTCTTCCTCCACGCATAGATTGACTCCTTGCGTAGACTCATCGGCAGAGGTCTCGACAGCATCTTCCCGATCAGAAGTTTAGTTTTTGAATTCCACCGTCTTGGGTCTATCCCTCTCGTCCCTCGGGAAGCTGCTTGTGTCTGCCTTCCCCTTGTATTGATTCGATTGATCGTTTCGGCCGCCTCGGTTGGATCGGTCGTTGCTTCGGAAGTCTTGACGATCGTCTCGGCGGCGGTTACTATAGCGGTCAGTGTTGTAGAGATTGCCAGCCCGTCGGCCCATCAAAAGGACCATTAAGGCGACCCTATCGGAGACGTTCATTGTAGCGGCGGTTGCTATTCTTCATCGTCCCCGCTGAAATGGGTCGAATCGCGAGATGAATCCCGAGTATCTATCTGGCCCTAAATATGACTGATGATAACCCCGTTTTCACGAATGCCGAGCTACCTAGCAAGGCTAACCTTACGCTGAATGAATTGTGCAATAGGCTTGTCATCAATCCAATCATCGGTGGTGTAGGTCACACTAGTGTATTCCGCCTGTGTCTCTGCTTTTGGTGGCGCAAAGCGTGCCTCAAGGGCCCTCCGGAAGGTCTTGCCTGACACCCTCATCAACTTGGCCCTCTCAGATGGATCAAATTCGCTTTGTAGCCATTGGAGAGCTCCTCCACCAAGTAGGGTCATGTAGTGATAGGGACGTAAGGGTCCTCATGTGCATCCACTCGTTGATGCGTAGAGTACACAGAAACACACCAGTGTAGATTGGTGGTTTGCCCGCTGGTGTGACGATGCCTCATTTGCCAGTGTCCCTTTGGTCTGGGTAAAAGCTGCCGATGGGATCTCTCTTGAGCTTTGGAGAGGTGACCGGCCCACATCTGTGGTGAGGTCTCCCGTCAGTCCTGGCGTTGAGCGTGCGCCCAACAACAAGCTGGCATCATCATCATCGGATTCAGATTCGTCGGGTGACCTTCGTCGGCGATCTTTTTGCCGCGGGCCTTATGGTCTTCCCTTTCGTCTGCGGTGGCGATCGTTGTCGCGGTTGCCGAGGTCGTCAGAGCTGCTGCAGTCGCTGTCTCTAGGGTCATCTGGGTGAGCTACAGTGACCCTCTTTCTCTGAGTTAAGACGGTCTGTGTTGACCTTTGAGGCCTAGTCTGAGCGGGTGATGACGTGTCCTACACCGAGGCGATCTCAAAATCGGGCAGATTATCTTCATCGCCCTCATCCTGGGGGTGGAAATCGGTTCCTACTGCTAAGTGCCTGTAGGCGGAAATATTACGCACTGTTGCTGGTCCAGCTTCATCAGCGGGCCAGGCCTGATCGAGGGTCTTCCGGCCCGATCAGTGCCAGGCCGCGAGTATCTCCTCCACAGCATCCGTCGCCAAGTTATTGTCGTGAGAGATCAATTTTAGAACTTCAGGTTCGTTTCGGCTAGCCTGAGTGACCAGCTTTACCAACTTTCGAGCTTTGCCGAAGTCGGTGAGATAAACACTATCAAGATAGGCCGATCTGCTCTTATTCTGCTCGACTGTGTTGGTGATGGCTTTGCCCCACCGCGCGGTTTTCTTCACTGCCGTGCTTCGCAAGATCCAATTTGTGAGTTGAACGAGGCTATACTTCCCGATGTTGAAGCTCATCCGACGGTCAACAAGCGCTTCAGGTGGTATCTCCTCGGTGTTATCCTCAAGGTTGTCGAAAACAGTTTGACGGCGGTGTCGGCCTTGCTCTTTGGCCTGCGGAGGACTCGATGGCTGTTTTGCCGGACTAGAAGTCCCTTGGATTGGTGACGCTGGCCTACACATACCAGGCTGTTGTGTCTCTCTCGGCATTGGCGGTGTATTTTGGGTGTGTTTTGGTGCGGTCACGGCTCTTCTACAAGCCATATAGTTCACAATAAACGCAACTATTACACAGATAATCCTCAGGGTTACTATTGGTGTAGTGCTGAAGTCTCTTGGTCTAGGCCGCCTTTTGACTAACCCAATGCATCGAAGTGATCCAGCTACCGGCCTCAAAGGGTGGTGAGGTAGGTATCCATCGTTTCCGGATGCAGGGTGTTTAGGCACCTTGGTGAGTTTGGCTCTAGTCTTGAGCGGGCGTAATTGGTGATGTATGGCTCAGTCGAATGAGCGGGTGGAGTCAATTCTTTGCTCGGGAGATGTGAGCGGGTGTAGTCAGTCAAGGGTTGATGATTGGGCTTGTCCTTAAAGGCTGTGTGGGCTACAGCTAGACGTCGATGTACTAAGGAGCCCGCTTCGGTGGTCTGTATCATGGTCGTCTGCGTTGACAGCTTCCTTTATGATGCCGTCTTCCCAGCTATGCTAGGATAAGTATCATTCCACCCGTAAAATTTAAAGCTAAAGGGTCGCAGTGCTATACATCAGAAGGCATAGTATCGCAATATAGCCCTTAATGGATGGCATTTATTATGTTATCGTTGACAACCTATCATCCTAAAGGAGTGGTAGTGCATTCAAATCGTACTCAGTCGACTATCTCGGCGTTTTTCATATACCTGGAAGCACGGCAGACACCGTCACGACCACTTGCGCGGCTGGTGATGCGACCCTTGACGTACCAAACGGGTTAACGTACTCCACAAGAGAGTCCCGTACACGAGTCGCGCATTTCCCCACCCAAAAAAAACATAACCACATACCTTTACGTCGAATTCGTGTGGAATTACTTCCAGCTGAGTCTAGGGTTACTCTGACCCTTCAGGCCATCCAAAAAAACGGAAGTCTCAGCATTCGAGCTACATCCAAGACGTGTAACGTCCTCGCCACAACAATCCGAGATCGACGCAACGGCGGCATAGCAAGATAAGATACTAAGCTTAATCCAATGAATCTCACCAAATCAGAAAAAAATGCTATCATTCAATATATCATTGAGCTAGCAACGCGATTATTCCCTCCTCGCCCGTGTAGCGTTGAAGAAACGGCCACTTATCTACTACGCGTACGCGACATGCCACCTGTCGGCAAGAATTGGGCACAGAACTTCGTTAAGCAGCAGACAGAGCTCCATACGCGTTAGGCACGTAGACATGCTTACCAGAGAGTCAAATGCGAAGATACAAAGCTTACAAAAGAGTGGTTTGATCTTATATAGAACAATAAAGTCAAATTCGGGATCCTCGATGATAACACCTATACCTTCGACGAGACGGGATTTATTATGGGCTTCATTTTCCCAGGTAAGGTCGTTATGAAGTCCAACGGCCGTAAAAGAGCCAAATTAGCCCAGCCTGGTAACCGGGAGTAGTTAACTGTAATCCAAGGCGTCGATGCACTCGGTTGGGCGATCCCGCCGTTCATCATTCTTGCCGCCCAACACCACCGCTCAAACTGGTACCAAGAATGCGATCTTCCAGCCAATTGGCGTATCGTATCTATTGAAAATGGCTAGACTACGAACGAGGTTAGTATAGATTAGATTAAACACTTCGATCGTTATATAGCAGCTCACATGAAAGGCACGTATCGGTCACTCATCCCCGATGGTTATAAAGCCATTACTCTACCGAATACCAGCTCTACTGTGACGTTCAGGCCTGGTCTAGCTCCAGGGTAGGTAGATCAGAGGGTCGGTCTGTTGTTCGTAGTACGTCTGGTCACAAGTGCGAGACTGGGTAGTCGTCACAGTCGAGTGCTGAAGTTATGTGTTACGACCCGACATGCGACCCACGCGTGATGCATACTCCACAACTTTTCCTGGGACCAATCACCGCGTTCCAGGACAGAACGATGTCCCAGCACATCGTTCCCGCACACTCTCTACTAGTATATAGGACCTCCCAAGGTCACCCACTATCATTACATACAACCCAGCTATCAACACAATTGTCAACGCTTAGTTACCTCCATTTCCATAACTTCAGCACTCGATTGTGACGACTACCCAGTCTCGCACTTGTGACCCGATGTCAGGACCTGGGTTGGTGAAGAGAGTGAAGAGGTGCAACTAGATGGGAGTGCACAGCTGGATAACAGCTGGGTAGAAGGGTCATAGCTGGGGTGGAACTGGTGACTGTATTGATCTTTGAGGGTTCTAAGATTGATCAAATACTCTAGCAAGCTCATATGCGTGTACACACGTGATTGTGGCCTGCCTGGTCGCTGGGCCCTCGCGGCTAGGTACCTGCGAGGTTCCTGACGCCCGACGTACTACGAACAACAAACCGACCCTCTGACCTACCTACCCTGGAGCTAGACCAGGCCCGAAAGTCACACTATGCAAGATGGACAGGATCGATTGGATCAGAATGATCCAGACGAGCAGATAAACAAAGCAGAGCGCCAGATTGGGGTTAGCGAGGGGCAGCTCATATAAAGCCGCGATGCTGTTGTCAGAAACCTCTCAGGGATCTAGCTGCGAGGGCCCTGCGACCGGTCAAGCCGCTCACGTGCGCACACATATTAAAGCCTGCGGAATGGCTTGAGAAACGTAGAGCCTTCAGCGATCCATATAGTCACTAGTCGCACCCTAGTTATGCTCTAGCTATCTCACTGCTGACTAGCAGTGAGCCCCCATCCAGTTATACCTCTTTACTCTCTTCAACTCCATCAGTCCTGCCAGTATCCCGCATGTCTTTCAACGTCGAAGCGTCTCGTCTTAGCTAGATCGAGATAGGCCAATAGTGATATTTGGAAAGCTAGGAATAGATCATTTCGGTAGGTGCCACGGTACATGAACATAGAGAAGCGCGCCGCTCCTTTAACGTTGAAACATAGTGCCTTGAATGGAGGTATTGTTTTCCCCAGTGGAATTGCCCCTCCCAGTTTGGCCTTTGCCGGACCGTGCACCATTGCGTCGCTCCCGTCTTCGCTCGTCAATCGCGCGCTGGGACAGGCGTCCGAACCTGTTGCGTCGTTTGAAGCATGCGTCTATGAGGCCGCTTGCATCGAGCATCTTGCGTGGCATGGCTTGCACGACTTGAACCATCTCCATTGGGTCGGAGACACTTTCTAAAATCTCGGATTCGCCTGTCTTGAAGATAGCGAGAGCGACGCGGAAGAGCGCCTTGGAACCTTCGTAGAAGATGACGTCCCAGACCCGAAGGACCGTTTCGATGGGCAGTGTGCCGATGAAGCAGGATTTGAACCAGGCAGCCACGCAGAGCGTCACCGGAGGAAGAAGCTTTGTTGGTAACAAGCATTTTCCACGGGTTCGGCCGAGTCGGGGCCAATGTATGGCTCGTGAGGTGATTGGTCGAGAGTTTGGCTGACTTTCCAGTTCGCCGCCGATCTTATCCCAGACAGCGGGCATAGTGTCGCGTATCTCAGCCATAAGGATTGAGAGGTTGATTTCGGAGCCTTCCGACGAGAGCTCGTAAGTGTTTGGTAAATAAATGTGCGTGATGATGTTGAGGAGCCAGAAGCACTGCTCTTCGGTGTCGACAAACAACAGCAAAAGCCCGGCGATGCAGTTAAGTGGCCGACAATAGTCAATGTTAGGGTTATAGATAGAGAAGGCAAAGAGAACGCGCCGCAATGAGGAGATTATGGACGGCTCGCCGGGTTTAGCCTGCACAGTGTTATTGGCGGCGATCGTTTCTTGAACAGAGTCGCTGGCAGAGTTCATGCCGTGCGGATTGAAGTAAACGTTATCCGGAAACGTCCGATGAAGGTCACGCTCGATGGCTTCGACGTTAACGCGCTTGGCCTTCTCACTTAGCATCTTAGCGTACAAGCCCGGATATTTGGCCAAAATGGCCGGGCCGCCGGCGTAGTAGAACCAAGCTGAGCCGCGCCACTCAGGGGGGATACCTTTGCGGATAAACCTCTTGGTCTTGGAACTCGGTGCTGGGAATCGGTTGGGCTCGTCGGTTATAAGAGAGTTCTCCTTGAAGAAAACCTCCCACCTCTGCCTGCGCCGCATAAGGTATTCTGAGTAGCTAGAATTCCACTTGTTGTACTGCCCCCCCGATATGTGCTGGCTCTCCCTTTTAAAACCGTATCTGTCCTGACAGCAGGGCTTTTTGGTTTCAGTTGGGCTAGGTCGAGGGCATAGCTCTGGGAAGTTGTTCCCTGCTGGTGACGTAACAAATGCTGGGCGGCCGAGAATAGGTGAGATCGGGGACCAGCTGTCCCGCAGACTGTTGACATCGAGAGGCTTAGGTGAGAGGTTGAATCCGCTTGGTGTCGTTCGTAAAAGTGTAGGTTGCGATATGTTGGATAAGTCAGATTTGGGTGGCTTGCCAGAGTCACGCTTTTCTTCGTCCTTGCTATTTATTGCCAAATGTGGGGTGGAGCCCATGGACGTTTGGCAGCTCAAGATCAATTCGGACGGTCGAATCTGGGCTTCTAAACCTGATATTATCGGTAGGGGTGAGTGATCGTCGCCGTCTTCCTGAGACTGGACTGGCGATGGAGGCTGATGGTAGCCGTCGTGTACTTCCTCGACCTGGACGGAGAGGGGCGACCTCTGGGATGACCCAGTTGACGGCCGAGAGTGCCGTTGCTCATCGGCGTAGGACGGTCTTGACTGTGTCTCGTCGATTGTCCGCGGGTCTGACTGGTGACGCTGATAGTCCTGATAGGAATGATCGTCGTCGTCGTCACAATCGCGTTCATGCGTGCTCATGGCATCGTCGATGCTGGGCTCTTCATTGAAGAGCTCTGCTCCATGATTCGCGTCAAAAATCGTAGACGCGCTGCCTATTATGCAAACATTGCTGCCCTTGGTTTCGGCAACGCCAGGGGCGGTTGAGGCAATGAGCTTGGATTCGAAACTCGAACGAGGCTTGTCCGCGCCGACCGAGGGTGCAGCCCTAAGCATTATGGGAGGGCTGATTATGAAATATCTGCGCGGTAACTAAGGCGTGGAATCATAGATATCTTTACCCATGCGCGCGTGAGTTCTCTCAGACATGAGAGGAAACTGAGGGTCGTCGGGGCTGCGCGTAAATCGGGAGTCAGCTATGAAACATGCCGTGGCCCTGCTTTGAGGGCAATGGAAGAAGAGAAGAGAAGATTGTGAATGAGGACGGATGCCTGAGACGGTTTATCGAAGGCTTTGCTTGCATGGGCGAGGGGGTCGGTACGGCTTCATACTGCTTGAACGCAAGTCCAAGAATGACGACTTCTCAGTTGAAAGGATGACGGCGTTGACCGCAGAAAAGAAAGAGAAACGTCGTCCTGACTATTGGGTGGCGGTGGAAGAAAACATCGGATGTGGCCGATGCAGGCGTCAATGGTAGCGCCATAAAACTAGAGAGACCGGCACTGAAGACCTGTAGGTCGGCTGGCGACTTCTGGAGAGAAGCTCATTGAGGAGGTTGCTGGCGTTTACGCCTGGCTCCCTGTCGGTGTTCTAGGCCTACTAGCTCAGCAGTGGGAGTTCACTAGTCGATAACACATTCCGTTCGCTTGAGGAATTGTAGTAGGAATGAACGTACGTGCGCAAAACAAACAAGAAGCGGGCTCCCGCAGATGCCCGGCATCAAACACTCAATAGGGAGGATGATCAGACCACGCCAAGCGAGGACAGGATTGAGTTCTGGCATATTCAGCCTCGCACTGCCGTCATTGTTTGGATTCTGGAAGACTATATGGCACAATAAAACCCGGCATTGGATGTTCATGCTGGGATTAAGAGGAAAGGAATGTATATTGGACTGTAGCCCGTATGTTTCAGGGGGAATCTAGTCATGAGGCTGCGAATGCCAGTAAACGGTCTATGACGTCGATTCGTCTCAAATTAATTACATGTCTTACCGGGCCCGCTCAGCTTCTGCCCTCGATTGCGGAGGAATGCGAGCTCAACAGAAGCCCCGGCTATTCGGGCTGTTCATTCGTAACACGGTATGGCTTTGGATGAGAAGATCACCGGTGTCAGAAGTTAACGGAGAGTGTTGAAGTGGACCCTCCCATTCTTGGCACATCTATTACAAGAAGTAGGTGACCAATGCATAAATGATGATGAAAGAACGACTCTCTAAGAATGAATTGACGCAGACTAACAAGTTAAGGCCTTGAAAGATAGGATTCCATCTACATAAGACATCTATACAGCTAGAAGCTAGCATTAGACTCGCTACAAGTATAAATGACCGGCTCTAAAAGAAGGCTCAATCAATGAAAAGGCCTTAGGTTGAATGCATACTCAAGCTACCAAGTTGCTTCATTGCTTGTAGTGAGCGGACAAGAATCCGATGGTTCGAGGCGTGACGTATATCTGCGAGCTGCCCGGCCTACGGTAGATGTGGTCGTGCCCCTCAACCTCGACTATGAACTAACAAGCCTATGACGCTAGGAAAGTCCAGGTCTAGTCATAAACGTCGTTTCCGAGATCTTCAGTGGTCGAGCCGGTACACTGGTCCCTCGCCAGCCATCGCTGAAGCCACACTCTGGTATGTCGGGAAGAGGTCCACCACGACCATAACCCTAACCCTCGAATCTAAGGATAACATCGCTGTAAGTGAATATTGCCGCGAAGTACCTTGGTGTGGGTCCCGATTTCATTCGCTAATCTTCAACAACTTCAGTGGGGCAGTGTCCAACAATTATATTCTTGCTGGGCAGATTTCTTGAAATATTCGTGTCAGTCATGTTTAGACCAGACTTCTAATCTACCTGGCTGGCAATGTAATGATTCACCGGTGTTGGGAACAAACCGAACTGAAAATCCAAGATGATCCCAGTATTCCTGAGCTCTATCTTGTTTAGTTATCCCCCTTTCACCGGGCTTAAAAAGAGTGTTTCCCAGTAACATCGTCCGATTACATTGGTAGAATAGTGCGTGCAATGCTTTTTGTTTGACTCTTTGCAGCCCATATTTATGTGCCAAATGGATTTTTGCCGTCTCCAAATCTCAATGTCTTGGCTTCTACTGGCCTTTAGTATCGTACACTATCCTTAACCGCCAGGGCATCCACCAGGGCGACCCCGTTTCGTGACGTCTGCGATTAGGCACACCGGGAAGTCTTCATTATATCACATCCAGAGCGAAGCGGTTGGGTAGCCGCATTCTTTAAGGAATGTAGCGCAAGTGCTTTTGTAACGACGAAGTATAAAGGTAAACCCCCCTCGCGGTAACGAGTAGATGAAAACTATTAAGATGGTCAAAGCGCGCCATGCTCTGGACTTACGGATAAAGTTTTGGACATTCTCTCTCCTTAATTTCTCCTTTCAATTCCTCTCACACTAAGCTTTACTTGGCCAGAGAACCCCTGTCGCTAACCTTTTTAAAGATAGGCGAGATCTTCGATTGTCGTTAGGATGGTGTATTCCCTTATCGGGGCCCAGCCAAGCCCTACAAGCGCTTCCTGATCTCCCACCAGAATTAATCGTCGGTAGCCCTGCCGACGACATCCTCGTCGGAACATTTTCCCGAGAAAAGTTCCTTCCGTCCGCTGCAATGTCGGCTGGAGCATGGTTTATATGCCAACGACATCAGTCTGTATAGGCTTTACAGGTCGTATCCTGCTCGCTCCAGATGGTGGACCCTATTTCACCTCATCCTCGCAGTCAAGACCCGCAGCTGCGGAGCCTGACGTTCAGTCGCGCCGGTGTCCTCTCCTCCGCATACTATGAAACGTCATGTCATGTGGGAGCCGAGCTCAAGGTGACCTAGACTACATTCTTCGCTTTCTCTCTAGCCACGCCTTCCTTCGTCTGCCCCCAACGACCCGACATGCTCCTGCGCTCAGTCACAGCGCACGTCGCAAGTCGCAATGAAGCGACAAGTAATGCCCATGATCGCGGACAGCTCCGGGTTCAGGTTGATAAACCTCTCCCACATTTCATGAGGGCGGAAACCGAGAGCCATGATGGGATCAGAATAGCAGACAACGTATAGAAGTCACTGTCATAAAATATTGGTTAATATCGGCCTCCGGCCTTTGTTACGTGTCCAGGCACATCTGGCAGGGTCGGAAGAAGGTTGAGGAGGGAAAGGAGCAAAGCTTGGGATTAATGTTGGCAAGGTCAGATCGATGTAATTGTTCAACGCCAGTCAGAAAGTCAAGATAGGCCAATTTCCCTATGATTTTACAGATCAACTACCAGATTCGGGATGCCAGTAAAAGTCCCGAGGCATGGTGAAAGGAAGGATACAGCTATCAAACCTTTACAGTGATCCGCCGTTATGGAAGCCCGCGAAGGACAGGCCCCCTACAGGGTCAACGTTGCCGGACATTGAATGCTCGAGCCGTGAATGACTTCAAGATCGTATATCATAGGCGTGTGGCGAATTTGGATACGGTAATCCTAGATTTGAACTCGCTTCTGGATTTAGGGTAGGCCAAGCTCAGTCTCAGGCGAAGCCTCAGACTGAAGCTGGGCCTCGGTCAGTCGGAACTGACTCAGTATCTTAGCAACCGTCATCGTATTAATACTGGTTGGCTTGTTTAACCCATAACGAGAAATTGACTTCATTCTCTGCATCGTTTGTTAATCACTGGATAGCGGTGGGAGTGTAACTAGTAGTGATGGGGCGTACCATAAGTACACGACTCCAAAGTAACGAGTCACGTCGAATCATTAGGCACGGTCTCATCGGCCTGCAATACTTCCCATGTCTGGGTGCCGTAGTTGGGAAACATTCTCCAGGTCTTCAACAGCATTTGTGGACCGAGCTGTGCCGTGGCAGACTCATCGGTGGTGTGGAGCTGTACACTCAAACTCTGGTCTGAATGCCGCCATTGTAGTCAGCTAGCATTTTGGTGATGTTAAAAAGCTCGATGGTTTCATTCGCATAGTTATTTTTCCCGAGACGACCATGTTTCGTCTTTGATGCGGCGTCCCAGCCAACCAGGGGTGAAGGCTCTCATACTCGCCTATGTTGTGTCAGACGCTTGCTTTAAAGGAAGATCTAATTGCGCAAGGCGAATTACCCACGGGTTTATTGTATCCAGGATGCAGATTATCGGCATCGACACCGCCCCCCCCCCCCCCCCCCCCCCCGGGTAGATGTCCCCCACAACCGCATAGCGCAAGAGTCTGACATGATCGTCTTAATATCATATGAAAGAAGTTCGGGATACATTTCGATCATCAAAATGAAGGTCATTTAAAACAAAAACCGCGCCAGTTGGAGTCCAAAGTGGTGTATATTTTCGACGGGTAGACTGACGATCGCACGTTAGGCTCCTCCGGATACTTTAGACATGTGCCATACCACTGTTGCGCCGTGGCGTAGAGCACCATCAGCCTCCAAGTAATACATGAACTTGTAGCTAAAAACGTGGTAGTTATTAACTTACGTCATGATGGTGCCTAAAAATCGCGAACTTCATTGTTCTGCGACGGAAGTTTGGCAGTTGTTATGCCCACCATAGACAAGGCCAGAATGAAAAGACGCTTGCTGTGTTGGATGTGAAAACGTTCGGTGGGAGGACAGTGTGTGTTGCCCCAACCGCCCACTTGGTCTTCACAACGCAACAGTCACCAGTTGCTCCTAGATGAAGCTTTGAAAAACAACCCAACCAACCCAACCCCCCGACCACCCTGTGAAAAAAAAAATGCCAATCGACGCCCTTGTTTTCTGTAAAGGATGATTAGGACCTCGAAGTCGCCGCAGTGGTAGCGTTCCTCGTCACGCGTCTTGTCGCTCCGGACACAAGTGTCGCTTACAGGGTCTCCGACCTTGGCGGAACACTCCAAATTTTGACGCCGGATCATGGTATGTTGGAAAAACTTCTGCGTCAGGGAAATGGTGGTTATTGAACAGTAAACCCCATCTCCTTGACTTTTGTGAAATGACATTGTGGACGGACGAGAGCGGACATGGTTTGCTACGTATTCCGAGTTTCGCTCTACCCGGTTGCAACACCGACGTTTTTTAGCGGGGTAAGAATACCTTTGTCTTCGATATGATACTCTAGCATCTTGGTTTACTAATTGACGTTGACTGCTTTCCCTCCGTCCCTGTACGGGCATACGGGAGAGACAGCGTGGCAGGTGAAGCAGTTGGGGTCACTTAGATGGTGAAAGTCCCCCCCAAAAAAATCCCCCAGTCATTGGCCCGCAAAGTACCCACACTACCAGAAGGAATCGGTGAAGGGACAAAAAGTTCCACCGACGATGCAAGTGGGCTACGGCGGAGACAGGACGGCAGGATCAAGCATTTGTGAGACCGTAGAGTGTTTCGAGCTGGCGCAGACAAAATTTTCGTATGCGATAGGGTCTTCCACTGGCTTGACTGGTGAAATATATTCTGGTTTAGAGTCTAGTGGTCAGAATCTACTCGTGGGAAAAATTTTCATCAAAGACGGGGCTAAAATATTTTAAATGCCGAACTCCAAAATTCCATCAAGAGAATGAAAGGGCTTTCGGAAAGTCGCCTAGGGGCCTGTGTCTTTCAGCAGCAGTCGGCAATGGTCGAACGTAATCCAAAAACGAGGGGCGCGCCTTTCCCTGCAAACTATATTAAATAATCAATTATACCACCATAAAATAGAAATATACAATAATTATATTAGGATTAACGTACATGTATAACGAGTGACCCAGCATAATGACTGACCCACTGTTACGGTTGTGCCTTGTGGCACGGATCTGGGTGCAGGGTAGGTCGTTTACCTGGCATGTTCCAGCCGGCTGCAGCCTTAGTCATCCAGAGTCACGTGTGGTGACCTCTGGGGCTCCCAACGCCTCGCGGCCTTCCACTCTCCTGAATTGATCAACCAATTCGAACCATCTTTGACCACCTACAGTGTCACAAACATGGTACCGTATCGCCACGTGATTACGCGCCCAAATCACGAAAATTAATGGATGAAGAGGAATCAATGATAATTTGGCGTATCAACAACCTTAACTCGCGATTATCTCCTCCTCGGTTGGTTAAGTGGAAGAATGTTACAGCTCGTCATGCGGCCTTCACGTGACACTGAAACACCCACTCATTTTCACCAATCAACGCCATCGCAACCATGGCTCACCCACGGCAGCGTGATCCAACTCAATATCACCCAACTCACGACGCTCCTCTAAGATAACACCACGCAATGCATCACTAGGATCACTACGCTCCTCGTGACCCTCCTATCAACAAACTAGTATATAGACTCGCGAGTCACCCACATTTGTTAGACACAACTCAGCTATTATTAACGCTTAGTCACCTAGTTGCCAGTTTCATTACTTCAGCACTCGACTGGGACGACTATCCAGTCTCGCACGTGTAACCCAACGTACTACGAACAACAAACCGACCCACTGATCTACCTACCCTGTAGGTAGACCAGGCCCGAACGTCACAAAGAAATGGCTAATCGACTACTAGCTAACCCTAACGCGCCACATGTTACTAAGCAATAGGCTTCTAAGTTTGTCAAGGGATGAAGAACTGCGTACGCGTTTTTTCCCTTTTTTTCGAAGGATTGACAACCAGAGAGCTGTGATGTTCGGGTTTGTGCTAGCTACAAGGTAAGTAGAACAGAGGTCGCTGTGTTGTTCGTAGTACGTTGGGTTACACGTGCGAGACTGGGTAGTCTAATGCTTCAACGGCTTCAAATGCACTTGAAATACGTCAGGTGCTTGGTTGGGCGTGCTTTGATATAGTTGAGGCTCGAGTTTGGTCTCTTCTAGAGGTGGGCTCATGAAGAAGCTGATACTGCCCTTGCCGCACAAGGTGCCACGCCGGATGGAAGTCACTGAGGCTTAGCCCTTGGTCTCTTGCTACAAGGCCTTGGAGTTGATGGGAACATGGAAGACAATGAGAGCTTGTGAATAGGCCTGTGCAGGTAGGAAGAGGTTTCTCAAGGCGTTTCTTCTGCCCTAGAACGAGCCTCATCGCCTTATGCGAGTTCCAACCTTGGACCGGATTTAATAGCGTACCAGAGAGATCAAGTGGGTTACGTAGTGCCTCGCTTCCTTGATTAGATTCGATCTCTGCTAGCTGTGTCTCTAGGGCTGCTTTGATCGCGATCTAAGCATTGAAGAGATCAAGCTTTGAGACCTTTAGATACTCCTTAATCAAGGCATGGATTCCTTCAACACGCGATGTAACAACGTTGCCAAAGTGAAGAGATCGGTCTACCCAAGCCTTGACGAGTTGTTCCTCGTATGGGTCTAGCGAAGTGTCCTTAATGTAAAGCACCTCGCGTGGATTTATGATACCATAGCGGTTTTCAAGCTCTTTGACGTTGCTATTAAACGTAGCCTCGGTGGATGACTGCATTATCTTATGCCACATATCAACAAAGCCCTTCCAAGCCTTTTGCTTCTCTGGCTGTGTGTCTGGGTCGATATTCTGGGCCATAAGCGCTGGCCGGCAGTAACAAGTCATAGCCTTGTTAGCATGCCAGAGGCAGAAGAGGCAAGAGGCTTCAGAGAAGCTAGCTTTAATAGCGTTATTTGAAGCCAGCGCTCGATCAGTTAAGATAACTGATGGAAGCCGAATTTGATGATCGTCATAGAAAGCGAGAAGTTGGTGAAGAGCCCATGTAATATCTTCCTCAGATTCACCCGATAGGAAGGCAAAGGCCACACAAAACGATCGACCACAAGCATCAACGCCGATAATATCGAGCAATGGCATGCCTATTTGTTCGTCTGATACGTGCAATCTAGTAATAGCAGATCAGGGTATATTCGAAGATAGTCAAGGGAGCGTGGGTGTGCGAACATTACAGCAGTCACCTGACTTGAGCCCTCGTGATACTCAATACGGTGCCAGAAGCCTTGGGCCGTAAGCTGGGTTGCGAGGGCCTATACTGCGCTTTGGCCATTGAGCAGGCGTTGACGATGATCGGTGATCTGGTTGCTAATATCCTTCTTCGTAGCCAGGGTACCTGATTTGTTCCGCAGCACCTTTTGGATACCCTTCGTTTGAACTTGAGCGCTCGAGAGCTCTTGAATAGTCTGTTTATCAGCCTGAGAGAGCTTTCGATGTGTAGAATGCGCTGATGGGAAGGCACTAGGTGGGTGGTTGTGGGTGGCATGCTTAGGATCAGGCCGATGAAGAAGCGCCCAGGAATTCTGATCAGCCTTTTGCACCGCAAGCACCGAGAAAGGGCAATTAGTGCCTTTTGTTGAAGTATGTCTCTTCCTATTGATCGAGGTATCAGGCGGAGAGCAGGATCGATCACATTGATAGGTAACTGTGGTCCTTTTTGTCTTCTCCTTGGTTGATCGTCCAGTTACAAAGGCAAAGCCACGGGTCAAGGCGTGGCGATTGATAGCTTTGTAGAGGTCCTCGAGAGAGCCAAAAAGCTGTTCCGAGGGTATAGAATCATGTGAACATTCATACAATGTGTTCATTATAGTAAATTATAAATTGAGAGGTAGATAAGGGTGGCGAGGGCAGTAACTATCTTCACGAGTGCCATGAGGGCGTTGAAGTTGATCAATTCAATCAGGGGCTATGGGGCCTATTGGCAGCCAATCAGAGGGCTCTATCTCGGCTGCTTACATAATTGCCCCGGCCGTGGCGGGATCGTCTCCTGCGACGGGCCCCTGTCGCTTGATTATGTAAGCGCTGAAAGCGGCACTTGATTGGCTGCCGCCACTGGCGCCATACCAAGGCCCAATTTGGCCTCCTTTGCCCCTAAGTGCAGATTACTTACACCTTCAAATACCACCTCAATGGATCAACCACAACAGTGGGCTACTGATTGCCTACCAAATGAGCAAATATATCAGTCTCGCGAGGCGCTCGTTGAAGCGGTTAATCAATGGGCAAAGCCTCGAGGCTATGCCATGATTACTAGGCGCTCGCACCGCGCCAAATCATCAAGGCTAACAGTTACGTTGGTCTGTGATCGTGCTTGCAAGCCGCTTGATGAATCAGTGCCACGTAAACGCAACACCGGAGGTAGAGGCACTCAATGCCCCTTTTCAATATTAGCCAAGCAACAGCCAGACCTTACTAGCTGCTGGGCTGTTACTCATCGCCTTGATCCTCAGCATGCCACACACAACCATCCACCAAGCCTACATTCATCGGCACATCCAACACATCGGTCAGCCTCAGCAGCTGATCAAAAAGCTATTTAAGACCTGCCAAACGCACGGATCAAGGGAAAAGGTATCCGGACCTATCTACGGCAAACATCAGATACCCTTGCTACGCATAAGGATATCAATGACCGTATTGCACAAAGCCGGCAAGATCGTCTCAAGGGCCAAGCAGCATCCAGGCACTAGCTACGCAGCTCGATTAAGAAGGCTTTTGGAGCCGAATCCGTTTCGGTCCAGAGACTAAGCAGGTCTCAGCTATGCTTTTCGCCCATCCCAGGTCACTCAGCTACCTTCAAGCCTATAAGCTACCAACACGATATGGGAAGGCTGATCTTGATTGGTGCCTGGATTACAAGCAGATGCGTCATTCAAACGGCTTAAAGCCTTGGACTAAGGAAGAGATGATGGCCTATTTCGATTGGCCTCATCAAGACCAGGGTTTTGTCAGGACTGGGTTGCTGAAGAGAGTGAAGGGGTGTAACTAGATGGGAGAGCGCGGCTAAGTAGTAGCTAGGCAGACGGGTCATAGCTAGGGGCGACTGGTGACTGTATTAATCTCTGAGGGTTCTAAGATTGATCGAGTGCTTTGGCGAGCTTATATGCGCGTACACACGTGATCGTGTGCTGCCAGGTCGCTGGGCCCTCGCGGCTAGGTACCCGCGAGGTTCCTGACAGGTTTAGAGTAACTATAAATCCAACTGTACAAGAGTTCATAAGGGACTGGTCCTGTAGGGTTATTAAAGGTTATTTTTTTATATATAAAATAGAATAGAAAATATAGATAGATTGTGGCCTCACGTTCAGCCCACAGACAACATCCAAACTAGCACATCCGATATTACCGACCGAATGGACCTCGACCTCGATTGCTGGGATTATAAGGGGCAAATCGCCGTTCCGTGGGATTCAAGGGCCAATTTTGCTGATATTTCGGACGTGTAGCCTGCGACAATACAAGCCGATATACTCCCAGGATTGTTTGCTCATGGAAAAAATCAAAGACCGCTTGTGCGCTCTCTGTGCTTTGCATGTTAATAAAGCCGTAGAACTGGCGATGAAAGACGCCTGCGATGGGCCCTAACCCTCCCGCGACTATCGCAATCTCTAGGACTTGGGCCAGTGCTGGCTGAATCAAGACCTTTTGATTGCCATCATAAAACACGAAATGGAGAGACGAGCTTGAAATCCTCGTAGTGATTCTCAGCCGGTCGAACCCGCAAGAACAAGGGCTGTAAGGCTTACACGTGTTGCGGTGGCGTAACCGGTAAGCCCCCGGTCAAACTCTGGGGAGAGACTTCGCCCTCTTCAAGATGATCAGGAGGGAATTCCGCCATTTTGAGCAGCGGGTTGTGGTGCGTGTAGGTTTCCAAGTTGGAAGAAGGGGAAGAGATTCTAGGGAGAGCTTCTGATGCGCTATATATAGGGACAATATAAAGGGATAGGTATGCTTACCGTGATTGAGCACAGACATGCGAAGTTATGGGTTAGTTGCGAGTTTGTTAGTTCCTGGCGGCAGGTGAGCACTTGGAAAAACAGGGCTACCCATCCAGACAGATTCTAATGCCACAGACAGTTTCTAAACAAGAGCCTGCAAACAATCAGCAGGGTGAACCGGACACCTCCTACAGGATTTCCAATAGCTCCCCCCACCTAGCAGACCAGGGCGTCTGATCCAGAGAGTCTATGTTTTGAGTTAATCTACAGTGGGGTGTTCAGCGTCCGCCCACCTCACGTAGAAAACTTACCATTTCAGGCCTAAGAAGCACATATCGTATTGTATATTTCCATGGGATTCCAGAGGGGCCTCTTTGGCTTCTTCCCGAGGCCTTAGATGGAATATTGGTGGGATGTTGTTGGTTTTCAAGTTAGGTGGGGCGGGCTGTCAGAACTTCTGCAGGAGGTGTCCAGTTGACCCTGCTGGCTGCTTCGATGCCGGCTTGACGCTGGTGGTTGGTTGAATCGACGGGGATGCCACAATATCCGACACCAACGGCTCCCAAAAGTAACAATTATGCTGCGTCACGGGACTTCAGATACCATGAACGTCCCGCCAACCGACAGCTTCTAACCAACGGCCTACAAGAGGGGGTCGGGTTGGCCATGCTGGTTGGTTGCAGGTTTTTTGGTTAGAAGCAGCCTGCTGGCAGTCGTTGAGCAACCTCTCGTATTCTCAGTAGACGAGGGTGAGTTTGTGCATGATACTCCGTGTTCCCTTTGCGAGGTGGTCAACCGCGCCGAGAATAGACGTTAGCGAGCTGCCCTGATGACGGGCAATACGATTTTTAATGTACTCGGACTGCGAAGTCGTCTCAATCGGATTGTTGGGTGTCCTCGAAACCCAAGGTTCGGGTATCCCTCCACTGCTCCCTGGAGGCGTTGGGGTTCGTAACTTCACATCCAGCTTCGAAAGAACTGCTTCCGGATTGTGAGGAATGAGACCAGCCCCCCTAAAAGCCCCTTTAATGTTTCTCTCCGTCATTATCTCTTGGGATGCTGCAAAAAATGCAGGGAAGAAGTCCTCCTTGGTGATATGGCTTATACCTGCCCGCATCTTCTTCTCGATTTGCCGGCCGTACGCCTGCTTGAGCGGGCCAAAACAGCCAACATCAAGAGGCTGGAGTAGATGAGATGAGTGAGGCGGCATACAAAGCGCGATAATGTTGTTTTCCTTGCAGTAGGCGTCGAATTCGACCGAGTGGTGACTTTCACGCCCATCTAGAACGAGGAGTCGATATGTGCCTGTTGTGCGAGAACGGGTGTCCTTATTGAAGTGCCGAATCCATTCCAGGCGGGTCTTATTGGTAGTCCATCCGTTTTCATTCGTGGAGATGATCCAATTCTTCGGTAGGGGTGTCTCTTCATACCAGCTCGAGAGGTGATATTTGCCAGCGACCACGATGAACGGCGGGACGCACCAGCCTTGGGAATTAACTCCCTGGATCACTGTAACCCATTGTCGATTTCCAGGCTGTATTAGTCTCGTATTTGACCGTCTTTCTGAGCTCGTGATAAGACGTGCGACGGCCGCCAGAGCTCGATTTCGGAGTTTGGTGATCACAGGTGGGGAAGTGGTGCGTGTGTAGACGGCGGAGGGCGATCAAGTATGGAACGTAGGGCCTATACAAGTGAAAGTGTCTCAGGCGGCCCGTGGACATAAAGGTTTTCCATACAAAGTTGCCGACTGCCCTATGACCTCCCGGTGGCTGGGCCAGACTCTATCAGCAAAGCCGGATCAATGAACTGGCAGCTGGCGTAGTCTCCGTCAATTGGATAATCAAGGCCCATGGAAGGCGTCCAAACATTCGTGTCTAGGGTGTAAATGGACCCAAAGTCCGAATATTCCCCGTATGGTAAGAGAAGGCTAGAACAAATGGGTTCATAAGGCTCTTGGTAGAGGTCTGGGATGCTAGATTTGGTGAGCACCTCGACCAATGCTAAGTTTCCAGCTCTTGCAGCTTGGCAAATATCTTGGATGGAGGTCTCCAGAGACTGGACTCTGATACCCTTTTGTTTGACCATCTCTTCCCTTTCTCGTTCAGTAGCTTTTTTTCTCTGTCTGAATCTCCGTTGCGCCAAACGGTTATTTTCTTGTTTTTCTTTCGAGCTTAGGATTGATCTTTGCCTCATATTTTTCGTGATCTAGATTTCTCTAACTGGAGATGTTCACTGTACGTACGTACTGTGCCGCACACTTGACCTTTTTATACTATAAGCATATAGCTCCCTTCCGAAGAGTATTATGCAACCCGACTCTGCTGCTTACGTGGCCCAAAAATGGAGCTTTGATACACTAACTAGGCCTGGTTTGAAACGCTGGCCTTACGAAACCGAAACTAACACGATGGCCCTAAACCCCCAAAGAGAAGAGTCATGAGACGAAAATACGGTCAGGTCGAGTATAGTAAGAAAACATTACGAAAAGTACGATAAAACTTCAGAAACTGGTACCTGTACCACAAGCCAGTAACGCCATCCCTGCTTCCGCCGAACCTCGCTCAAAGTACGGTTCGATTGTAAGCACTCACTTTTAGGTGTGGACTTCGAGTTACTGTCTTCCCTCCCTTTCGACTCACTCGATCAGTTGCACGTAGGCCAGCACTTCGGGACAAAGCCCCACAACGACAGACGACTCGTTCCTCTTTGGGCTAAGCGCGGTGACTGTGTCGAAGCCTTGCAGCAAGGTTTCCTTAACGATCAACCTGTAATTCTTCTCTGAGAGCCGCGGTGACCCAACGAAACGCTCTCGTTGGCCGGCACCCGGTGTGCGCTAGGTGCCAATGCCGATCAAGAGAGTTTGGCCGCATCTCAGCGTCTCCAAATCGGGAGTGGATCAATCCTAACCACTGCCTGTGGGCAGATGGGATAGTGTTTGGCGAAGCTCCTGGCATTGCCCGGGCAGGTCCCTATACCATAGGCACTCCTTGATCTGTAAGGGGAAGGGTTTGACCCTCTTCACCCAAATAGGCAACATGTAACTGACGTTGTTGTACGCGTACAATTGTTACGAGGTCCTGGACACGAGCCGTCTCGGTTCGCAAAATAGCACAGACTTCACCAGGTAGTAGTACTCCGTACAACGGCCAATGACGAGCCTCCGCTGATAACGTACTCTATCTCGTAACGATGGAGTACTTGAACCCTTCAAAGTCCGTGAGATCTCTTCATTTACTTTGCTTAACATGCGCCACAATATTTTCCTTCTGACAATTCCTAGCTTGGGCCTCTGCCAAAACCCTGGGCAGTGTGTCGTTGCAACGTCAGGCTCGGCTGCCTGCTCCTCTCCGCTTCAAGTGTCACCTACGGGCCGGACCTCAATTCCCAACGTCAGTTCTGCAACGTCGGCTCTAGGTCGATCAACCTTAGTTTCGGAAGGGGAAAGTACAGCTACCGTTCGCACATCTGTGATCAGCGCCGAGTTCGAGAAGCCAACGCCTCCTTGTGGGGGAGTCGTGAATGGGCTACCTTTACTTTGCAATGCCAGGAATGATGGCACGTACTTTACAAATGAGACAAATCTTTTGCCCTTCATAAAGGACTTCTGTGCGAAGTTCGGAGGCCAAACGCTTGTGGACGGCTCATTGTCAGATATCAGGCAGGACCCCGAGAAATCATCTGCCACATACGCTTTATGGGCGCTGCCGTTACCAGGTTGCAAAGCCATGCGGCTTCAAGTTGTACCTGCGGAAGTTGATTGCGGGGATCTTTTATACGACAGCTTCAAAAGATGCGAATGTAACGGAGGAACAGGGGGTGTCTTTGTGGATGAAGAAAGCTGCGTGACGATGTCTTACTGGCCCTTAGGCAGTGATAATGATAAGGGTCCTAATGGCTTTGGTCTTGCATGGGGCCTGGACTACGTGCATGATTTCGTGGAGGGAAGACTGCAAGGGCCCGAATATGTCGGTAATTTGAATGCATAGGAACCTGTAATTTTAACACGTCTCTACCTAGCCAGCTCTGATAGTCATCTATATAAGTGGAAAGGTCTAACATTTGATTCGCCTTCATCATTCGAAGCATAGTACTAACGTACTTTAGGGCCACCCCAATACAGAACCCTACTCCTTCCACTTTCCATACTAGAGCCTGCGCATCGATACGATCGGGTTCCACCCTTACATATTACTCCACTAAATGAGCTGTCTTCGATACGATCGGGTTCCACCCTTACATATTACTCCACTAAATGAGCTGTCACAAAGGCTTCAGTCTACCTTTCAACTCGACACTCTGAAGGGAGACCGGTGAGTCGAGCAAGGTCTGAGGCACATGATTCACGGATCACGTAAAGCTTAGTACGAGATAGTATTCAATCACATAATCATGGTGCATATATACGACAGGTACATACTGCTCTTAGGAATATATAGTGCAATCCACCTGCTGTTGTTACCCAGGCTGCTGAGCGATTCATGGCTTCCACTGGGAAACCGCTGCCCGAAGTGCCGAGGAAGAACCCCTCCCGGCAAGAAAAGGCATCGACGTGCTCACACAATCACAAACTATCAGAGCTATCTCAGCGTAATGAACGCCTCATAGATCAGATCCGAAAGCTTTACACGAAAATGATCGAGTTGGAATCAGGCTTGCATCAAGCAATCACCTCTAGGGACGAAGCTCAGTCTGACCTTGAGAGGCTCAAACTTGCCATTGGTCATCTTTTACACCAATGCCCTCCATCACAACGGGCTGATGCCACGAGCATTAAGGACGGTGCGATACCAATCACTTTTGACGGCCATGGTGGTTACATATAGCATCAGCGCAGTCCCTAACGAACTACAACAAGAAGGGACGAATTATTAATACGAAGAGGAGCTAGACTCTAAGAGGGCTGCGCGGCTCAAAAAAAACGAAGACAGACTTAAATTGATACATCCGGGGGCATATCAGTTGCTTACAGGTTTGTGGAGGGCTGTTCGTTCAGATGATAATTTGACTTGACCGACGCATGAGAAACGAAAAAAGGAGTAGTTACATCGTCCTTCGCCACCGCCAACTCCGACAGTAACGCCTGCGCCTCCCTGGCGACGCCGTGCAACATCTCCGGCAATTGACCCATGGTGAAGCTGATTGTTCCCCGGTATACTCCGTCCCCAATCCAATCAATGCGTCCTGGGGCTGCTGTGTTGTATTCGCGCCTCGAGTATCCAATCCAACGGCGTTGGTTCCCCCGTGCCTTGCCCGTATGTCCTCGTCAAATAACGGCCGAAAATGCTGCTCGCCTGCTCCAATGCCTCTTCCTCGTCCATCCCGGCCTCGCATAATGCCTTGATCTCGTCCGCGCGCTCCAAACGCCCCTCGTGTTCCAGCTCTACAGTCCTGGTTGAAGCCCGCAAAGGGGGTTTTCGATGCGAAAAGGGTCGCATAAGAAGAAGAACGGCGCTTAGCCCTCTTTGTGTTTTCATATCTCGCACTTTTCATAGCAACATCGCCAGGCCCACCTTCGACTCAGCTAGCCAACGAGGTCACGCATGTGAAATGGATCGTTCGCCGCAACCCGTCCGACCGCGTCCAGACGCCATCTGGATTATCTGAATACAATGTGAGGTCATTCCTTAAGAGCATATACATACCATTGGAGCGTCAAGACTGGGCATAACACGACGAGGGAACCAGTGTTGAATTGCCAGAACTAAGTGCCGGTATTCGGTGTCAATAATAGCAGAATGTGAGGGCCAGGATTCAACATTCAAAATTGGACCGTTTGAAACGCAGCCATAGGTATCGTAACAGGATGCGTTCTTTTGAGCTGGTCCCGCAGGAGCCCCATGGATCGTGTATGATCGATCGGATGGTGTTGACAGTGTGTCCTTCGATTTTTCTTGCGACACGACAAGCTCTCACGCGAGTGCAGTGCCATATTGGGACACTGTTGATCCACCAGAGAACCCCCGACAAGACCACGAAGACACGCTTGGGTGCAATAGGGCCTCACCCTCCAATTGTCCGCTGCCTGCGCGTTGGCCCCGCCTCTAGGCCGTCGTGCCAGAATCCGCTGACTCCGTCGTGTACCTTGCTCTCCTTGACCGCCCTGGGCCCCCGGGCCTCTGCGGCGCTCGGTTGGACTAGGTGTGTCAGTTCAAGTACCACTCATGGTCCGGTTCAATCTCCGCGCGTCAATTGATAGGAACCGCAGAGCGATGTTGTCATTGGGGCGATCCCGGTCGTTTGCCATGTCTGTGGATCAGAGGCTGGAACATATACCCTGGAAGGCTCAGTTCTCCTGGCGAAGCCTTTTGGTTGAGGTCCACTCCTTCGAGGCCCATCCAAGCTGACGCCAAATCTGTGGGCTACAGCTGCCGGGGGCCGGGCAAGCAGGACTAGGGCAGTATGCGACGCCGCCTTGCGTTTCGCCAGTGACATGTTGAAGCAGGGGTCATTTTGTCTGCAAAGTCTATCAAGGCTCTGAGGATAGAACTTTGGAGCAAAAGCTGAAGTGTGCAGGTCTTCGCAGACTGACTTTAATCCTAAGACTTCTGAGCTCGGTAAACTTTTCATCGAATTCTTTCTCATCTCCTCTTCAAAGATCAAGATATTTTTCGGAATTATTTCTCAAGGCCTTGGGATAGTTTGGTCTTTTCTTGAGGAGGAATTGGAGGCAAGGCAACGAAAGTAATATAGGAAGAAGGTGTTAGTTTTGATCTGCACCTATTTCTCCTTTTTCTCAGACTTTTGTACTTCTCCTTGCGCTGTTGCCTCGGAGGGTAGTGTTTGTTTCGCGGCCGTAACCTCGACCTCGTTCTCATCTGTCTTTAGCCATGACAGCGTGCCCCAACTGGAAAACTCTAAAGCGCAAATATCTAGCCCCCAACCTAGAAACTACTCAAGATCTCAATTATAGCAATCTGCGCAACTGACGCCATGCCCCTTGTTGAGCGAGCTGATTCTCCTCACGTTGCTTTTGAAGCGTCTGTCTGCGAGATAGCTCCGAATCCCGCTTGGTTGCTTTACTCTTTGGTCAGTATGTACTAGTGAGTAGTCGGTGAATACTTACCCCAATCACGACACCTTTCTTTATCCTCCATCCTTACCCATGGGTAATCTATCGCCCGCTCGGGGTACCTGTCTAATAGTCCCATCCCCTCGCGGGTCTTACCTCGCATCTTGACGCTTCTCGTCCGGGGTCGAAGATCATGCTCATTATCGAATACCAGCTCACCGCTACTGTCCCAGTTCAGTCCTTGAACAGACCGGGTGATGTCTTTGTTGAAGTAACTGTTGAAAGTTTCTGCGATTTGGTCCCACTTCATCCCCCTCTCATGCCAGTGATAGATAATGAAGTCGCCCTCTTCAACTTCGTACTTATGATTGCAATGCTTTGGCTGCGGTTCAGTAATCGTAAGTCCACTGTGAGACGGTGCACGAGGTGAAATCTGAGAATGTAAGGCCGCCCTGCGTGGCGTCGGGCGCTGCTCGCTCAGCAGCGTCTCTTCAACGATGTCTCTCAACCGAGGTAGGGGGTGACACTGCGTATGCGAGTTATCGTTTCCGTATCTGAAACATATAGGGGCGCCTCGCAACAGTTCTTCTGGACATAGATCACGAGGATTCCGGCGCTCCACATAAAGACAAGAATCCCCAAATAATCCAACCGATTCCACAGCACCGCGATGGTTACATAGAGTATGAAATCTTGATCAATGTTAGAGCATTGATGTGCTATATGTGTTTTAGAAGATGATTCACGTGGCCGAGAACGCAAAGCACAATGCTACTCCGAGACAATAGGTGGTAACCACGAGCACGACGGCCAGTACCCCTCATGAGGCTATCTGGGACCTCACCATCACCATAGCACAATATCTCGATCTAAACACCCTCCAGCTGACATCGTCAAGCATACATCTTTTCAGCGATGTTGCTAATTTCTTGTTATCGCAACACACTATCTGGAACCTGAATATGTGCATACAGAAGAAATTCGGCGTAGCCATCGTCTTTGGCCTCGGTGCTCTATAAGTTGTCTACTTCAAGGTCGATGGAGCAAGTTGTGACCTTCCGCATAGAAATGCTTCTGGGGAGAGTTTGATAATGTGGCAAAGGCGGTTCGTTCCCATGGTCTTGAGGAGACCTGGAGTTCTAAGGCTACCAAGGGTGCTTTAATCGGTGTCTTGACTCGAAATAGGCCCTTTCTTCGTCGAGACTCCTGGAACGTAGTCGTCGATTGCTAGTATCAAGTAAGTCTGAGTCAGGCGCATGATGTGTGGGGTATCCTACTCAGAGGAGTAACTATGTACAATATCCCCCGTGCAACATGAAATCTACTTTACTGCCACAGGTTTTGATTCCTAAATAAACTCTATTATGTACAACGTTTCAACTGAAAAATTACGTACTGCATGATATAGCATATAAGCGCCAGATCGGCGCCTTAGCACGAAGCCGTCCGCGACGCTGCTATGGACTGCCTGCCTGTTGAAATCAAGCGCTACATATGCCATTGGCTCGACAAGCGAAGCCTCGGCAATATTTCTGTATGCAACAAAATTTTCAATGCAATTGCGAACACCATACTTTACGAGCAAGTCGAGCTTCACATCTCATCCGGCGTGGTTAGCCAAGGGGCAATTCAGATGCTCACGAGCTTGAACCAATATAACTAAAGAAAGCCTGACATTCCTTCCTGAAGGATTTTTTCGCCTCTTGAATGTTTATTTAGAGATGTCAGGAGTATTTAGCTGCTCGGCTCGGCTCAAAAATCTGAGCTGGAACGTCGGGCACCTGCCGGTTTCTCAAGTATTGCCTTGTCTTGAAAGCTTGCAATGTAAGGGTATTGCACAGGTCGAGGAGCTACGTTGGATCCAAAAGCACCTTATGAAGTGCCAGCTCTTGAGAACATTGATTCTAGCATTTTCCACCCAAATGGCACCTGGAGGAGCTAAGTGCAACGTCAGTTCCTTCTCCTTGTGTATCCAGCCAAGCTAACGTCTTAGAGAACGTTCAGATATTGCGACAAAGTAAATTACGGATTCTACACATGAGAGGAGACTATGCCCCCTTGCAAAGAACGCTAGGTGACGCCAATTACCTAGCCCTACTGTTGGGCCCTAGGCCGGAGTTGGAAATATTGGTGGGTCATGGGAACAAGACTCGATCAAGGCGATTCGAAAAAACCCTGTGGACTTGAGATCAGTGGAGGAGACGCACACACCCGTAGGGACCCAGAGGGTTGGAAAGGAGGCTGAAGTCCCGGACTGGGCGAAGATCCGCTTATCGACTTGTACGCTGGCCTCATGGTTGGTGGGCTGTTTGCTTATTTGCTAGAAGCTGTTGGGTGACATTACATATCCTTTAATTCGGCACGATAGACACATATGCGACCTGGGCACAGTGGGCGAAGATCATGTTGTTGCTGGACTGGTGTTCGCGGTGGTGTGGACGGTGTCTGCCTTTCTGCAACGACCTTGGTAGCGCCGCTGATGCCATGGATGTGATCCTTAAATACAATGCCATTCAAACCAGGTCTTATCTATTAAAGCTCCATATTTTGGCAACGTAAGCAGGGTCGGTAGCTCACTCGGGGATGGAGAAGATTCAGTCATGCACAACATAAAGGCCCTACATGCAACAACCTCAAGTGACTTGATCATAAGATTTGACAGTCTCCAAAGGGTCAATTCCGATAAAGGAAGAGGCATCTTCATTGATTCTCCCACCTTAAGACCCTTACTTCACAGCTAGGCTTTGGTACGAATGTGGCAAAGCCGAGGTCGAGAGTGGCTCTGTGTGGCCTTGGAGGCGTTGGGTAAGCGATCCGCCTAAACAAGAAGAGACTAGTGCCTCATCATCAATGGCTTAGGAAAACACAAATTGCGTTGTCCTACGTATACTGGCTACGGCATACATGCCCTGAAGTGTCAGTATTCTGGGTTCATGCGAGCAGCTCTGAGCGATTCTTGGACAGCTATGCCTTTATTGCCCAACAGTGTGAGATACCGGGGCACAATGACCCTAAGGGGGATACACTATCCTTGGTGAGAGCCTGGTTAGAGAGGATGTATCGAGGTCGATGGCTCATGGTAATCGACAATGCGGACGATACCGAGCTCTTCTTCCCACTACCACAGCAGAACAATACGCACCCTTTAGCCCCTGCAATTGGAGCAGGCTAGCTGGGCCGCTTCGTGCCGACATGCCCTCATGGGTCCATTCTTATCACTAGCCGGAACAAGCAGACAGCAAGTCGGCTAGCGCCTGGCAAGACCCCAGTAGGGGTAGGGAGTATGACAGACAAGGAAGCCTTACAGCTCGTCCGTGTTGCCATGGGGGACGACGCAATTCCAATGGAAATTATAATACCGTTGGCGGCTCGACTAGAACACATACCGCTTGCACTTGCGCAAGCAACGGCCTTTATCATAGAGAACAGCATGACAATCGATGACTACATACAGCTACTAGACGAGAGCGACGAAAGCCTCACAGATCGCCTGAGCGAGCCTTTTGAAGCGTTCGGAAGGGAGTCCGACACACCGCATGCCGTGACGGCAACTTGGATCCTATCATTTGAGCAGATCGAAAAGCGGCACGCTTTTGCAAGCTCGGTGCTCTCTATGGTCAGCCTCTTGGATCGGCAGAATATACCAGAAAGCTTTGTGGAGGATTACTACGTCCTTGCGCGGCCAGCTCAACCAACGGAGGGAAGCGATATGGCGGCGGTGGCAAAAGCACTGGGTATTCTGAAGGCATTCTCCTTCATATCAAAGGGAAAACACAAGACCGTAGATATGCATCGTTTGGCCCAGCTTGTGACGCGTAAATGGCTCGTCATGAGAGGGAAAATGGGGTACTTCGCACAGGGTGCGCTTGAAGTGGTGTCCAACGCCTTTCCATACGGGGGATTCGAGAACCGAGATCTGTGTCTGCAGTATCTGCCGCATGCGAGTGCTGTATTGGCAACGAAGAACAGGAGAGAAGGGGATGCAGAGTTAAAGATGGCGTCTCTCCTTCACAACCTCAGCGGATTGTTCCTGTTTCAAGGCCTCTGGGACAATGCCGAGAAATTCCTTGATGAAGCTGTTGACGCGAGACGGCGGGTGCTGGGCGAGGAGCATCCGGACACACTGTTCAGCAAAGTCAACCTAGCGGCGACATACAGGGACCAGGGTCGCTGGACAAAGGCAGAGTCGCTAGAGTCGCAGGTGATGGAGACGAGACAGCGGGTGCTAGGCGAGGAGCATCCGGATACACTGACCAGCAAGCATAATTTAGCTTTGACATACAGCAATCAGGGTCGATGGACAGAGGCAGAGTCGCTACAGCTGCAGGTGATGGAGACGAGACAGCGAGTGCTAGGCGAGGAGCATCCGGATACACTGTCCAGCATGAATTATTTGGCCTTTACTCGGTACCATCAAGGTTGCACTTTTGAGGCTATCGATCTTCAAGAGCGCTTTGTCACGTTGTGGAGAACCAAACTTGGTCTATCTCATCCCAACACCATCAGAAGCGCGTCGATTTTGGAGATTATGAAGGCAAGCTGCACGCGAAACTTCGGCTAGGGATCTTATACAGGAGCTATTTAATCTTACATTGCTCATTTCGGAGCTCTGCATAGCTCATGAACAGAAGCGTTACAGGGTAGACCGAAACGAGCGGAAATCCATTGGGCGCGGAGATTGTGTGCGCCACAGGAGGCTTGGCTGAAGACATCTTAAGTTCATTCAGACAGCAGCTACTGCACTAGTGGATCAAGGGGTTGCATAAGCTCGATCTTGTGACACATGTCAGAGGCTTCGAGTGGGGGCCCAGTTTGTGTTAGTACCTCCTGTCAAAGTTGAACGAGGCATTCTCGCACTGTACCAGCCACAGCACGTCCGAAAATAGAACTTTTAACGTAAGTCATTACGCGACCGCACGGACGGTCGTTTCGGCCGGGGCTGTAGCGCGAGTTGAGTTTGGAGTCGTGCAAGATTGCGGGCGTAAATTACGTATATGCCAGACCAGCCCTCTTTGTGTTTTCTTGTATCTTTCATAACAACAGTGCATCCCATTCCTTTGATTGTATTACCTTTTGCCAAGGTTGGGAGAATGGAATCGGATCGTGACTGTTGCTCCCCTCTTCCGCGGACCATATGTGGTGGAGGATGTCAAGAATTCTTCCAATCGGCCCTTCCCGCATTATATCTTCAAGGAAAGTCCGGAAAACTAGTATGTGATCGACCTGGATTCGCGATCACTATCCCGTTGGCTTTTATACAACCGGCAAGAGGCATCAACACGAAAGACATGCTGTGTGTATTTGGGCCATGCCGGCTGGTTGGAGGCTGTTGGTTGGAAGATGTCGACCTGCCATGCCGTCTTCGAAGAAAAGTGGCAGTCTTCTAAAGCTTCTACAGTAACAGCTTGGCCCACAAAGAGGGGCTGATCGACTGCCTCCAGCTAACAGCCTCCTCTAATCACTCTCGGATTGGAGTCCTTGGTGTACAGTAAACAACGCTGCTTGAACGAGACATGTTCGGTCAAAGCCCATGTGGCTCATGCCATCCTGAGGAAGATTGTGGCCCCTGGCAGGCCTCTGTTAGTTAGACATGCTGGCCGAGTCGTCGGTACTGATGGTGGCCCTTGAGAGGCTGGGCTTGAAAAAATTTATGAAACGAGACTGTTGGTTGGAGTTAGTTATGCCCTTCCAAGAAAGTGCAGGATTGACCCTCCTGGTTGGTTGGACGCTGTTAGCAGTTGTTGGTTGGAAGCGCGAAACAACTATGGCCATCAGATCCCGCTGCCAAGGCAACACCAAAGGCGCCGGTTTTCCTTCCAAAACCTAGACAGAATTGTATACGATGTTACGAGACTTAACGGAGATACCGGGGGATCTCGTACGGGAAAGCGAAAGGCGGAGCTTCTCGTCCCACGGCTTGCAAAACGATCTTAAAACCTTTCGCTGGTTGTTAGAGCGCCATATGTATCTAACATAACACCGCAATGAACCACTGGGATCAGGACTCTCCTCGCGAGCTTCCCGTCAACCGACTAGTATATAAGGCTCGCGGGTCGCTCTCATTCATTAGATACAGCGCTATCGACTCAATTGTCAACGCTTAGTTACCTGCCAGTTCCACAACTTCAGCAGTCGACTGTGACGACTACCCAGTCTCGCGCTTGTGGCACAACGTATTACGAACAGCCCGACTCTCTGATCTACCTATCCTACAGTCAGACCAGAGCCGAGCGTCTCATGGTGCTACATCACATCACGCTTCTGTCAGCACCATGGCTTCTCGCATTGTGCTTCAGCTTTTCGCTCCTTTAGACGAATATGCTTCTTATATATCTTTGGTTTGCCCCTCGCAATTTCTCAATGAATTGGAAGATTCTATAGCAAATCTGGTCTCGTGTTACCCAACAACACGAACGATAATACACGATTCAGCCGACATCCCTGTGCGCCTGTTCGTGTGGGGTAGCACATCTACCAATGTATTCTGCGCGGAGGCACAGGACGGTCATCTGGATGTCAGCAAAGTTGTCACAAAGATGCTGGAGTTTTTCCACGAAGAAGAATTGGTAACAATGCCTAGCAATGCTGTAATAGACGAAAGCTAAAGCTAAGCTTCTGTCTCACGATATTGCAACCTTGGATCAGTCATGGAAGATTGCCTCTGCACAATCAAAGCATTTAGGGCTTTGGTCAACCGCCTAATAAGACACCTAAGATATAGCACGGTGCAGTGGCGCGTTTTCCTAATCTAGCTAATGCTCTGAACGACCTGAATACATACTGTGTGGTCTGTCAAATTATGTTGAGCCCATGGCCCGGCCAGTTAGGGTAATTTACCCTCAGAAAGCCGTCGTCGGGGTCATCTGGTTTTTTGGTGGCCCGTGCTAGGTGGACAATAATGACTTCCAGTCCGATCTGAACCGGCATTTTCCTTTCGAGGAGTGCTTTCAGATCTCCAATAAACCTGGAGTCACTCTCTCTAGGAATCTGATCATCCGAATTCCGACATTTGAGGCTCCCACCGTTCATCTCATTGTTCTTTGTCTCCTCAATTTGTGGCCAGACTTGAAGCGACAGTAGAGATGGAGAGTGACGACGGTACAAGCCCCCCTGGTACCGCTCACGATGAATGGGGTGTTTTCTTCATTGGTGTGGCTAGACAGCTGAACCATATCTTGTACCATTGTTGAGGATGATTCGTAGGGGGCGCCAATACGCAGGCTCACAGACGTTGGCGCGCGTATGGCAATACCTACGCGCCGAAGTGTGCGGGGGGAAATAGGTGAGAGCCTTGTTCAGCTTCCTTGTCTCGTATCCGGTAGTCGTCACAGTCGACTGCTGAAGTTATGGATCGGCGTGACCGTCACCCAGTCCTTTCCATCAATTGGTCACCTACTCGCACAAGGAGACGACGAAAGGGAATGGAGCCGCAGCCAGTCTAAAGTCCGGCCTGTATCGTGTATACCAAACAGCCAGCCTGTATTGAGCCTCCTACACCTTCATTATTGCCTAGAAAACTTAGTAAAGTGATGTAGATATCAGGAAAACAACTCACAGAAATCCCAAATCTCCTAGAATAGATCTTGACATGCGAGCTTACCCTCTCCCAGCGGTAGCTCAAGACTTTGTTCGCTCGCGTCCACCATACATCCGTCGGCCCATTGAATACTGTAAGAGAACTTTACTTCATACTTATCGAACTCATATTTAGCAACTCCCAGTGCTCCGGCATGCAAATCCGTCCCCACAACTTCATCTTTGCACCACCTCTTTGCCGTAGATTTCACGCTATTCCTCTGAATATCTGCATGGCCGGGATAGTCGCTGGCGCGTTCACACCTACGGTTGTTGATTGTCAAAGCCACGCTTGATCGCGGGGACTAAGAAGGCAACGTGCTTTCGATATCAAGGGTAGAGCTCGGCTTTGCGGTACTGAACTCCCGTTTCTCCGTTGTCTGATCACTGGTGGAAGTCCTGTCTAGTAAACTTTTGACAGTTTTCGTGTAGTCGTCATCGCCGCTTGGTGACTGAGCTGTAGGGCCGATGAAAGGACGCAGTGGGAGATCCGTCCTTGGAGAAGGGATAGGAGTCTCTTCGCCGTGACGGCAGGGTGTGAGTGTTTGAATCATTGGATCTTCGTCCGCCACCAATCCAAAGAATTTGCCATTGTCGCATCGAGGCTCACACGCTTCCTGGAGGTCTTCGGTCCAGCAACACAGATTACATCCGCCGTCGCAAGTGTATGATACGATCTGGCCTCCATCTGTTTTGACCAGGTAGAGGCCGTCTTTGCTGCAAGTTCCCCAGGCGAGACCTCGTGAAGGGAAAAGCGCTATTCCGGATAGGAGTTTCTGAAAGAGCTTACTTCGGTGCATCACGGGGGTTCCTCTTTCGAGTCGAAGCGTGATGCGCACCGGTGAAAGGAACGACGCGGTTGTGACGGGGGGTAATTATAGGCACTTAGACTCTCGTACATATACGTGAATAGTTTGTTTTCTCTGCTTTTCCCTGTTTGCCCTTCTCTCGTGGCCGGGATTGCGATGCTTGTTCTAAGATAATCCACGCAACACTAACTGCATCAACAAATGCTAACATCTGGAATGGCGATGAATCCCTAGCCCTGCCTACCCGAATACAAGGTGAGCGTGGGATCACCACAAGCACGAATCCACGTCGGAGTCGTCGCGTCAGGTGATCCTGTTCTCAAATCGGGCTATCGATAGGTAGCGAGTACGCCCCGCCTTCGCCCGCTAGAGAGTTACTCAAATTCGTCGAGCTACTTCGCAAGGATGGCCAACAGGTCCTGACGGTACTACATCCGCCACAGGGTCGCAAACAAATTTCTCTATGAATCTGGACCGTGCAGCCTTCGGCGTGTCGGTAAGGCAACGGTTTGTACAAGGAAACAAGGAGTTGAGGAGGCGCCGCTGGAACAGGTCAATATTCCACATGCGTTTTCAAAGGAAGTGTGGTCTCCTTGTTCCAAGCGTCCGGGGAACTGCCAAGCTAGTGGAGACATGCTAAAATCATACCTTTGAGGAAGCTAGGAAAGGAAGACTACTAGCAGACATGTTGTCACATGCCGTAGAGACATAATGACTGCTACCCACTGAGGAGGCATGTAAAGCGTAATGATATTGTTCTCTTTGCAGTAGAGCTCAAATTCGACGGAGTGGTGACTTTCGTGGCTATCTAGTACAAGAAGGCGGTATGTACCCGAAGTCCGCCCCTTTGAGTGTTCATTGAAATGCTGGGTCCATTCGAGGCCTTTCTCATTTGTTGTCCAGCCGTTTTCAGTTGTTGCGATAACCCAGTCGTACGGTAGGGCGCTGTCTTCGTACCAGGTTGAGAGGTGGACCTTGCCCGCGACAATGATGTACGGTGGAATACACCAGCCGCTAGAATTAACGCCCTGGATCACAGTAACCCATTGCCGACTCCCAGGCCGGATCATCTTCGTATTCGTACGCCTTTCAGCCATTGTGACCACCATTCCGCTACCAATAACGCCCATCATACAGCCTGTCTCATCGAAGTTATAGATATCGGATTCGAAGATGCCGTACCTGGCGATTATGTTACGTGCGAGTTTGAACCAGGCCTGAATAATAGCTGGGTCTTCGCACTTAGCTCTCTGATAGTCAATTCTTCGAAAAGAACGGGTACAAAGATCCGGTTGTCGTTTAACGAA
The DNA here is from genome assembly GCA_037074925.1 of Tetracladium maxilliforme. Classification (NCBI taxonomy): domain Eukaryota; kingdom Fungi; phylum Ascomycota; class Leotiomycetes; order Helotiales; genus Tetracladium; species Tetracladium maxilliforme. The sequence continues at coordinate 74,780 of JAYRCL010000026.1, forward strand.
GTTCGCAGCCCATCGCTGTCCGACGCGTGGTGCGTCACGGTCTACGAGTAATCGGTTGGCCATATCTTCCACCTCAACGAGCCGAGGAGGAAATGATCGCATATCCAGGTCGATCACATACTGTACAATGGTCGATTCCTCTAGATCCGTCAATTTTTGTAAGTTGGGCCTGGCATCGCGTCGCGATGTTACACCCTGTTGTCGGCGGCCTAACGTTACGCGACTGACTCCATAGAGACCTGCAGCCGTGCGTAGACTAAGATCGGGGGTCTTTTTCAATAGCCTGAAGGGCAAGGACCACTCGCGCTTCATAGAAAGTGGATGACATTATCGTGGGTTGAGAAAAACGCGGTTGAAGTCATGGTAACAGGATATCGCGGTGGGGTGGCCCACTCGTTATGCATGTACGTTAACCACAAACAACCACAAACAACCACAAACAACCACAAACAACCACAAACAACCACAAATAACCACAAATAACCACAAATAACCACAAATAACCACAGCCACAACCCGTCCACAATTGACATTCAAAGAGTAGGGGGCTTTCAAACTGTTTCGGATCTTCTTTGAATGTTACGGGAGAACTTGAAGCCACGATCCACAACCGAATTTTGGAACATGAGGAGCTTACCCAGGAAGTTGGCAGACCATAAGAAGGGCTTTCGCATCCGAACGACTGAGACTTCACGGTATCGCGATGAGTGCACGCAAGTTCGCCGCATACATACTGTTGGTCTTGTCAATGTTTGTTGTCTTGGCAAGGGCAGAATCGGAAGTCGAAACGATCCCTAGCTGTGCAGTGAGTGATTCTGGTTGCCGTATGCAAAGCGCAATTCACCAAAGTTCAATAGGTAGAATGTGCTTCGGGAGCATCCCAAAATGGCACTGGCAGTCCTTCGGATCGAGAGTGTATTTGCAAAAATCGCAACTTTCACGACTACGTCACTGATTATGTGATGACTTCATGCACAGCTCGCGAGGCTCTAGGTACACCGCCTGATCCAACAGTGTGATCTGAGCTGACCACTACCGGTGCAGTTGCAGAGAATATAAGCTCCAGCCGCTGTGGGAAGCCTCTTCGAGATCGCTCCAGTCAACTGGTTGTAACCTCCACTACGTTGGCTATCTTCGCCGGCGCCCTGGTCGCCATCCGCTTCGTCACCATGCTCTGGGTGGTTAAGCTCAAGCTTTGGTTGGATGACTGGCTCATATTGGTAGCCATGACCTCCATGATCCCAAGCGCCTTCATCAACGTTTTCGGACTCGCCCGGCATGGCCTTGGGCGAGACATATGGACGCTTCAACCTTGAGAGATAACCAGAGTTCTAATGTACTTCCACACTATGGCTTGGCTATACTTTCTGGATACAACCTTGATCAAACTATCTATGATCAGCTTTTATTTGCGCCTCTTCCCGAGCCCAGGCACAAAAAGATTATTGTGGGGCACGTTTGCTCTTACAAGTCTCTGGGGCACTTCTTTCGTCCTGGTTGCCATATTTCAATATCGCCCTATCGCACACTTCTGGAGAAAGTGGGACGGTAATCATGCGGGATCTTGCCTGAACGCAAACGTCATTGCTTGGTCAAACGCAACCACCAACATCGCGCTCGATTTGTGGATCTTGATTGTTCCGCTATGGAAACTGCGGCCCCTACAAATGCACTGGAAGAGGAAGCGCGGCGTTGGTTTCATGTTCATACTTGGTGCTTTGTGAGAGGTCCCTTGGATTGGCATGGTGCCGTTACTGACAATGAGATCTTAGTGTGACAATTGTCAGTGGCATGCGTTTGCAGTCCCTCATTGTGTTCGCGAAGTCTTCCAACAGCACGTGGGATTACTACGATGTATGTCTATGGTCGACGATTGAAGTCACCGTCGGTGTCATGTGTACTTGTCTTCCTACTGCGCGGCAGCTTCCGCTTTAGGCCTGCCCTAAGCTTGGGCAGTCATTTCGTACGAAGTCGTCCTCATTAGGTGACCATCGATACAAAACGTTATACAGCTCAAAACAGGCAACGTCCCATTGACAACCACCACGGTCGCTGCAGACAAGAAAGAGGGGCGTTCAGATAAGGAAAATTCGCGCCATGGAATTTTGGTCGAGCAAACGTTTTCTGTTTGCGATAATAAGACGAGCGCTTCGCCGGTGCTGAATGCCGGTGAGAGCAGTGCTGCGGCCGGTTAGAAAGCTTCGGTTCAACTGCGTCTCCCAATCATCCTGACAAACCTACTCTACTAACCGCGAGGCCGGTGGTATTTTGGGCCATAAGACCAGCTGGGCTCAACCCCTGTCCCCCGCAAAAGGGGTCCCGCATAGACGCGACAGGGGTAAAACTAAGGTTCAAAAAGTCTGAGAACGACCCCACCACCACACAAATTCCGGTGCCACAGGCGTCAACTTTAGACGCGCATAAACAACCTATTTATTAATTAAATATGAAGCTGGCGATACCATTAGATAGCTTAATCCATGGTGTTTAGTAATGGGTATAGTATCCCTTTGCGCGAATACATTCGCGTAGCCAGCGCGGCCACGAGTCGATTAGGTTATCGATATGGTCTTGTTCAATTGCATTCCACGCCTCAACCATCCATTCCTTTAATATTCGAGTATGATCCTTGTTATTCTTAAGGTATCTTATTTCGGGATTTAACTTCGTAATCATTTGCTTTAAAGCCTTCCAAACGTGCTCAATTGGGTTGAGATCCGGCGAGTGTGGCGGCCAGTCTAGCACCTCGATCCTGTGCTGTGAAAACCACGCCATGGCGCGTTATCTTGCATAAACCTCATCCAAGGTTGATAATATGGAAGGAGTCCCTCTTCTAATGCCTTACGATAGCTTCTTGCCGAATATCCTCTCCGTGGCGCCTGCTTATCTCGTTCCAGAACCACAAGGTGGCTACGGCCGCCCTTCCAGATCGCTCCCCACACCTTAATCGAGATACGAGGTTTACCGTGCTCTCCGAGGTAGATAAATTCTTTCATAAACTTCTCGTGAGGCTTACGAAAGATCCACGGCTTGGGCAATTCGATTCGGAACGGGGGGTGGTCTCATCGCTAAAGATAATCACCTAGACGTAGAGAGAGCAAAAGTTAGCCGTGTACACGTCGAACGGGGTATCTCTAAGAGCAAATACACTCAACAACTCTTCTGCATTAGGAAGCCAATCGCGACAAAAAGCAAGACGATCAAAAGCAGTATCCTTGTTAAGAGGAATTCTCTCAATAGCTCTCCATTTACGTGAGTAATGCTTGCCAATAGCGTTGCGGAGCGTGTTCACACATACCGCAACGCCTGCATCATGTACAAGCGCCTTCCAGCTTATATCGCGATCCCTCTTAAGCAAAAGAATAACGTACTTGCGTTGCTCCTTGTTTAATTTAGCCGGCCTGCCTTTACGAGGCTTTGAAGAGACCGTTTGGTCGGTTTGGAAGCGGTTAACGATCTTCCATACTGCTGACTTCGTGGTGTTGAACTCCGTTGCGAGAGCACCGTAGGATTTGCCTTCTAATCGTAGCGCGACAATCGCTCCCCGAGCTTCAGGAGGAAATTCGCAGTTAGGCCGTCGATTTCCGCTTATAACGGTACCAAAAGCCCTTGGATTAGGGGCCATTGTCGCTGGTGGATGAAAGAGGGAAAATGAGGGTGGCTGGGACACGCGTGCCGCACGCGTGTGGTGTGGTGGGTCGTTCTCAGACTTTTTGAACCTAATAGTAGATTAAGCGTATCTCTGCTTCAGCGTCCATGCCAAGGAACCTTGATTTGATTGGCTGACCGCTGCGCAGATCTTTTACGCGCATCCCTAGGTCGGCAACGAAGACCTCCTATTGGTCAGCCATGTTGCTTTTGCAAGCCACGCCGCAAGTCGGCGGTCGACTCTTCGCCTGAATTTTTTGTCCTAGCTATATTTCCCCCTCTCATCCTCTCTTCTTTCGTACCTTTCGCGATACCCACAGATCGATAGCTGCTCCAGAAACCCGCTGGCAGTATGTCTGAGCTACCGCTCCCAATGTATGCTACAAAAATTCGTCCAATTTACGACCTACTCCAAGACATCAACTACGATGGCAACAACAGCGACGATCGGAAAAAATTGACGAAAGACCTTCGCCAATTCCAAAAATCTTACAGAACACCAAGCGGCCAACCTGGCAACAGCTTCGTTGAATGGAAGTGCGAGCATAAAGAAGGACTCAAGCAGATGGCTGAAGGTTTTCTCAACGTTCAAGGCAACGCAGAGAAGTATTGGCCCGACGATGGGAATTCTCCAAGGCATAACAATCTCCAACATTCGAAGAGTCGAGCCCGGTATGTCAATCTTCCCGAGAAAGCCACCAAGTGGTTTTAACTAACGGATTAGAATTGTCGCGACGTTGTTGCAGAATCTTTTTTCAAATGAACAAAAATCGACAGAGAAAGGGGGGGCAAGCAGAACCAGGCGGGTATGACCCCCGAGCATTGAGAGCAGCTGTAGCCAAAAGTGCGGAGACATTCAGCGCTCGTACGCCTAGCCCTGGCAAGAAGATATCCGCAGAGCGTGTGCCCTGCCGCGAATCACGGAGCTATATTGACTTGACAGCCGACGATGATGGTGCTACAGTTCGTGAGTCGCCCCCGTCTCACAGCGTCAATGCTATCGAAGCGATACACGAGCTTCAGCTTGGTATTCCCTCAGGTGTACACACACGAATACCTTATACCAACTTGGCCTTCGCGATCGTCAATGAGACCGACTTCTCTAGGCATAAGCCCACGGCATGCATAATGAATGCTTCTAAGGGAAGAAGCTCTTCGAGTACCTCTCAAGGCTTGGAAGACTGGACAGAGAATGGCAGCGGACACACTGTGACAGTGAAAAGTGATCATACTTGTACCAGCAACGCAGGGGGGAGCATCAATGCACGCCTGCCTGAAGCCGGTGGCGGAAGTGCGGCGCAGCTCAACGGCGGCCATACTCGGCCCGCAGTTGACTTCGTTCTCATTCAGCATTCTCCATGTTGGAAGGCCGAAAGATGGTTCCCTAAAGGCAAGTTCATGCAGACCAGTCTGCCCGAGCTTATTCGACAACTTCCTGATCCCTTCGACAAAGCTTTTGTTGAATATTTTGGCTTGTTCTTCGTAATGATAGGAGGAAGGGTTCGTTACGAGCAGCCGATAGGGTCACCTGCAGCTGACCACGAGTTCGAGGCAATGAAAAGTCAGGTCCTGAAAGGGGCCTACAGCGAGTTCCAAAATATTGCGAACAATGGTGAGCGCTTCACCATTGAGATTGAAGTCCTTCACCATGATCCGATCGCTGAACCGGGAGCCTTTGAGGTGTTGGAGGAGGATGAGATTTGCTAGGATCGACGGGATAGCCATTTGCTATGTCAAGCCACTTTTGTTGCGTCGCTACTCACCTAGACATACTATCCGTCAATAGGGCAGGGAAACTGGGAGGCAGTGTATTTACAAACGTTCATGACTAGATCCAATACGCAGTACTGGGTGGTTAGGAATTAGTATAGCGGATTCCTTCAATAAAGCTAGGACTGATTACATCGCATCCATCGGCCACGATGCAGCGCTGGGTGGCACTAAACGAAGAGCACCAGCTTCTCACTTGCTTAGAGTGCGAGGCGGCTGTGCGACCGGGCAAGAAGATCGAATCGCACTTCCGACATGAGCATAAGGTCAAATCCGAGCACTGCGAGCTAAGGGATCCCATGACGGCCACATTACCAGCGGATGGATCTCTGCCGATTCCGAAGTTACGAATATATAACCAGGTACTGAGCTGCAACGCATGTCGCTTTCACACAATAAGCCGAGATGTGATGACACGGCAACCTGTAGACGTATCCTGGACTCGATTCACGATTTTTACACCTCCAAGGATGAACCCTGCAACTGCAATAGCCCTCCTAAGGAAACTTCTCGAGACTCTTCTAGGGAGCGGCCTCCAGACTCACCGGGTTCTCTTTACACTTCCAAGGATGAACCTTGCAACCAAACTCCCGACAAGGCTTCCAACCCTTCTAAGGAAATTTCTAGTGACTGTCCACCAGACTCACCGTGTTCTTTTTACACTTCCAATGACGAACCTTGCAACCAAATTCCCGACCAGTCTTCTAGCCATTCCAAGGAAACTTCTCAGGACTCTTCTAGTGAGCGGTCTCTAAGCTCACTGGGTTCTTTCAGAGGTGCACCTCAATGGTACGTTGGTATTGGGGATTTCCAAGGACTTTATCTGGATCACGACAAGACCTGGGTAGTCGATATAGGCACCTGAGGTTTTTCAACGCTACCGAACACCCTATTCGTTCCCAAGGTACTTTCAACAGATTTGTAAGCTCAAGACCAGGCATCATTCGGGGCGCATTAAGCTGAATATCGTGCCGCTGACGATACAAATATGTCAGCAATAGTAGTATGTTATCTCGAAAATTATTTTAGTTACTTCATTGAGTAAACAGGATGGAAGCCGGTATTTATTGGAAATTGAGACGGCGTTGAATCGTATCTTTGACACTTTACGGCCCGTGCAAGGTTTATAGGCCTTGGTCTCAGTGCGGAAACGAAGGTCGACCAGTATTTAGAGCATGCATGGGGAGCTGGGCAAGGGACACTCGGTGACACTTTGTGTTCCGCACGAGATTGAAATGAAGATTCGATCCCGAAAAATTGGCAGCTCTGCTATATTCATCCGAAAGCTCGCCCTCGCGCTTGTGTTCCAAGAACGGGAGAAGGTCCTGCTCGAATACCTCCCTCACAATTGCCCCATCCGCGGAGCTTCTTAGCTTAGTGCCCCAATTCTATGGCGACTTCGCTCCATTTAGCGTCCAACCGTCTTCCCTGTCGCTTCTTGACAGCAACGAAGAGGGGGTATAAGCCAAAGGGTTGACCAGCAACGGTGTGGTGTATTGGTTGGCGTGGGTCAGGCGGCCAAGCAGGCCTTTGCGAAGACAATGCGGCAATCTCAAAAGGCCGACGGGCAAAGACAGCGCTTGCAGCGCCTGCAGCCGACTAGCAGAGCTTATTGGATGGGTCCTAACGTTGAGACCTATTTTTCTCCAGCAACTGTGTGGTAAAGTTATGCATATCTACAACCGGACATAACTGTCCACGTAACCAAAACGATCAAGAGGAGAACTCCCACCCACCGCCGGTAGCCCATACTCGACAAAATTCTTGTTGCATTTCACTGTCCTTGACTTGGCTTCGATTGCACGGAGCCCAGAAACGCCATTGATTCCCAAGAAAATGACTTCGAGGGACAATGTTCGTGATTCACTCATCGCCGAGATAAACCAACTAATGGGATCATTCAAAAATCTAGAGTCCGTTGCCACGCGCCAAGACAAGGCTAGGAAGAAGAAATCCCGCTGGCATCGCTTTCGAAGGGCCTTCAAAGATGTATTCAGCTTTGACGAGGAAGAACGAGCCTATTTTGAATCACGACATCGATTAGGGTACTCTTCGGACCTACTGCTCAGCCAGCTGTCTCCGAGACCGCCGAGGCTTCGGCTGCTGGAGGCTCACGGTCCCGCGAAACCCGGGCTGGGCCCCAGATCGAGCTGCCGGGTAGGTAAAAGCGAAAAAGCTGTTAAGCGGCGCGGATAGGCTATGGCTTTATGAAGTGGAGGAATTCTTTCAGGGCAGGAGCGCCACAGCCGACGGGGCGGATTCCGATCAGGCGCAGGGTAGGCTACCTTAAACATGCGTCTGGTACAGGGTAGCCAGAATTGCGTGTGCAGGGTAGGTAAGCGCATCCGGTGCAGGGTAGACTACCCTACATCCCAGTGCCCCGACCTCAATCTCTCGCGCCGTGGCTTCCTTACGGTGCTGGCAAATAGTGCGCTGGCTATCTGAGACCCTTGTTGCCCCTAAACCATCGCGATTCTGTCTGCAAGGCTGGTGTTTCGTGAGTTGGGGTCTGGTTGCTTGTGACACTTTGAGGTGGTCACAGATGGGCTGAATTGGTTGTTCAATTCAAGAGAGTGTGGAGGGCCGCGAGGCGTTTGTAGCCACATGGAAGTACGGCGTTTGGCGGACGTATTATAACGTGCAGAGAAGACCGAGCAGCAAAGCGATAGTTGTCGATCCTTTCCAGCGTCAAAGATGGATCAAAACCTAAGTCGTTACTGACATCCTGTATCTCCACCAGCGCAGCCGAGCTCATAGCGACATATGGTTGTGAAATCTTCTGACAGGCGCTTTAGAGCAAGGATGAGGTAGCCTGGCAATCGGGAATGGGTAACGATGATCCAGGGCGTTGGCGCGACCGGTTTCTGCGTCCCATCGTTCATCGTGGTTTCGGGCAAATATCACCTCTCGAGCTGGTACGAAGAAAACCCTCTACCTCCCGACTGGGTCATCGCAACGTCCAAAAACGGCTGGACAACAAACGAAATTGGTCTAGAATGGATAAAACATTTCGACAAGGTCACCAAGTTGCGAACTTTCGGCCCATATCGTCTTCTCATCCTCGATGGGCATGAAAGTCACTGCTCTGAGCTTTCGAGCTATACTGCAAGGAGAGCAACATTACTACGCTCTGCATGCCCTCTCACTCGTCTCACATACTTCAGCCTCTTGATGTGGGCTGCGGGGCACTTCGAGCGGAAAATGAGACACTCAGCCGTCGGCGCAGAGCTAGAAAAACACAGCTGCAACAGGGAAGAGATATGACTCTAGCAGATGGACAAGATATACTGACGCAGAACGAGGTTACCGTGCAAGTAAAGCAGGAAAAGAGTCGCGGTCGGAAACCCAAGGAGGGGAGCAACATACGTGAAGGAGTGGGTCTCTGCAACAGTCGCCATACACTACCGGAAGAGCTCCTGCAAGCCGACCGACGACCTGCGAACCTGGTACGAGCAACTTCGTGCGCATGCTGCCACAACCCAAATCGGGCTTCCTCAAAGGTATGATCTTAGCATGTCTCCACTGGCTTGGCAATTCCCCAGACTCAAGCGACGCTTGGAACAAGGAGACCACCCTTCCCTTGACGGTTGGCCATATCTGCTTCCATAGCATGGCTGGTAGGTCGTCTTCTCCAGGTGCCTTCCATGATTTTGCCCTGAACACTTGACGCTCCACCTCTTCCTCAGTAAGCTCTGACATTGGCACTGGCCGACGTTCGGGACGTTCACCCTCTCCACCAATAAAGTCTGGGAGAGGGGGAAAGAACGTTTCCAGCAGTTCTTCAGCCTGCTCTGTGTTGTTCGTCGTATACGTATCATCACTGCTCTTGAGCTGAGGCACCTTCCCAAAAGCCGCTTCGTCCCCGGATTTAAGGTACTTGGCGGCCTTCCAGATGTTGTCGTTGTCTGCCAAGAATTGCTCCCAGTGAGCCTTTTTCTGCTGCCGAATGGCGTCATGGTATTGCTTGGCTGCCGCTTTTGCAGACCCTTCAAGCTCTTGCACACGACCATTCGCACGTTGCTCTGCCCTGGCCTGTTGCGCCAGAAAGCGTAAATTTGCCTGAGCTGGCTTAAGTCTTCCGTCCACCATCTTTTTGGATGTTGGCACGGCTTGGCTTTTGGCGTTAGTGAGTGCACCGCCTCCAGCACCACTGACACCAGACTATCTGTGTGTTGCTGTACCGTGCTACCAGCTGGTGCAGCCGCCAGCCCTACCTGGATTCTGGCATTGATCTCCTTCCACGGTGCGTTCTTGAAGAGGAGGCGTTCCGGCTGCTGCACCGATGGGAGTTCCGTGTCGAATATGGTCTCGATGGTTTCGTGGTCAGACCCGTGATCTGTTGTGTATAGTCCGCATTTGACAGCCGTCACCGCCAGGTCCTCCGATGCGAGGGTCAAGTCTATCGTTGACTCGAACCTTCCGCCTCTCCATGTCTTCGTACCTCTCGGTAGCAAGCTGCACAGCGAGAGCTCGTTCGTCATGTTGATGATCTCGTCCGCCTCACCTTGCCTAACTAGCGACACGTCGTCCCCGCCCCAGAGCTGGTCATGTCGGTTGAAGTCCCCTACAATGACCACGTCAACTACCCCGCCTGCCTTCCGTCTAGCTTCTTGTACCACTCGTCGCAAATGGTTGCACGAGTCTACCAAAGCTTGGCTCACACCACCCTCCACATATACAGAGGCCACCAATACCGCTCGGTCGTGCAGTCGAACCAGCGCCACCGTCAAGTCTGGCGACTGTACTGGCACCTGCTCCGACTCCAGGTTCTTCTTGACCCAGAGCATGCTCCGGATCGCCCATCGTCCTTCCCTCCACGTCGATGGGACCATCTTTGTCCAGCCATGATGGTTCATTGGGGTCGTGAGTAGTTTCCCATTGATCATCCGAGCCTGTGGTTCCTGAATCGCTATCACTGCTGCCTCGCTAGTCCCTGCGTCGTTCATCAAACTTTCATGCACCTCGCCTCGCTTGCGCACATTAAGCTGGACGATGCGGAAACCCTTAGTCATGGTGAGCTGGGTAGAGTCGCCGGCAGTGCTTGCTGAATGATTCGTGAGGTCCGTCGCAGAGAGCGCACTTCAAGACAGCTCCGTCGCAGGCGCTTTGATGATGTCCTTCCTTGGCGCACCTTCCGCACACCTGCGGCTTGCTGTACTGGTACGCTTTGTGTCCGACTTGTTGGCAGTTGTAGCATTGGTTGGTGAGAGGCCGTCGTTCGAAGGTTGCAGTATATCCGGACTCACCGCCGGCGTAAAAGAATCCCTCCGATAGGAGTCTGTTGCATCGGAGCTCTCGGTGAGGTATACCACCATCGATCCATACGCCTTGGGAGCGTCCTTCTTGCTGAGCCAAGCAATCTTCGCAACCCCGGCATCATTTTCTTCCGAAAAAGCCTCTGCTGCACCGCTACGAATTTCGCCAAGGTCATCCAACACCGCCGAGCGGTTGACGTGGTCCACCTTCACGGGGTATCTCTCGTTCCCACCAGCGCGAGAACTGCTCTCTTACTTTTGAGCGCGCCATACGCCGTACCGCTGCAAGCGTAGGTGGCCTGTCCGGGTCCAGTGGTAGGGAGGCTCCCTCCTTCGCGAGGCGGTCCGCCTCCTCATTACCCTCGATTCCTTGATGGCCGAGTACCCAGCGCACCTGCACGCTGGCGACCGTGGCCCTATGAGGTTGGTCCTCCCGGGCGTAATAAATTCATTCATTCAGCAGGCCGCCAGCGGTTGTAGCGCAGCAAGCTTTGGCTTCCCGTTTAAACCCATCGAATAATAAATTTAACTACCGAACGACTGATTCCAATACTGTACTTCCCGTTGAGGTCTAGAAGAGAAATGGGAGACCCCTCTGAGTCTTCCCGACACGGTCGAGACATCTGTCAACGGCTTTTGTGAATTCCGTAGCCCGACGATCGTCACTTGACAACCAATGAGTCCCAACTACTGAGAATACGAGAGGTTGCTCAACGACTGCCAGCAGGCTGCTTCTAACCAACAACCTGCAACCAACCAGCACGGCCAACCCGACCCCTCTTGGGGGTCGTTGGTTAGAAGCTGTCGGTTGGCGGGACGTCCATAGTATCTGAAGTCCCGTAACGCAGCATAATTGTTACTTTTGGGAGCCGTTGGTGTCGGATATTGTGGCATCCCCGTCGATTCAACCAACCACCAGCATCAAGCCGGCATCGAAGCAGCCAGCAGGGTCAACTGGACACCTCCTGCAGAAGTTCTGACAGCACGCCCCACCTAACTTGAAAACCAACAACATCCCACCAATTTTCCATCTAAGGCCTCGGGAAGAAGCCAAAGAGGCCTCCTCTGGAATCCCATGGAATATACAGTACGATATGTGCTTCTTAGGCCTGAAATGGTAAGTTTTCTACGTGGGCTGGGCGGACGCTGAACACCCCACTGTAGACCAACTCAAAACATAGACTCTCCGGATCAGACGCCCTGATCTGCTAGGTGGGGAGAGCTATTGGAAATCCTGTAGCGCTGATGACCCAATGGATCAAAGCCTTCGCCTCTTCGGCATCTCGTTGAGGGGTTTGTTGCATATGTCCGTTTCGGGCACACCCCCGAGCTCATCTGCCGAACAAACCAATAGCGCACGTAGCCAACAGCACACATAACCAACAGTGCACATAACCAACAGCGCGCTGACAGGGTAATTATCCCCTTTGGCGGCGTTTGCCAAGGCCATCGACGGTTCAGTGCTGTGTGTATTGTACTATTATTCTCCATGATTGCTCACGATTATTTTGCTGGGCCGGTTGTGTGCTTGTTAACCTCTCACACATCACATACACAGTGGTCAAGACGCGCCCCGCAAAGCCAGAGGATCTTCCCACAGTCGTCAGGTGCATACTCGCCGCCACCAACAACAAGACGACAGACGGAGTCTGTTCTGCCTCTATGTCTCGCCGGATCCATAGCATGCTACGGATTGGCCACTGCGTATCGTGCGTCTGCGTCGGTATCATCTTGAACCAGTTGCTATGACAGTTTGGGGCCGTCACCACCGCACCGTCGATGGTGCGTGCGTATGGTTCCGCGATGGCCAGTACTGCGTACTGCTGAAGACCCTGATCGTTCATCATGCTGAGTTGTACTGCGTCGCTTTTCCGCACATTGAGCTGGAATGTCTGCAGTTTAGTTTGCATCTTCTTGAGTTGCTCGTGCGCCACAGTTTCGACTGAAGGCTTCGTGAGGCGCCCCACACCTAGCACACGACGGCTCTGCTGCCTGGCATTGCCTGTGCTGGTGTCCTTGTTCCGCACATCGTCCGCATACCTGTCCTTTCTTGCACGCGAATGCTTTGTGCCCGATGTTCCAGCACCTGTAGCATTGAACCGGCCCTTGACGAGGCTCGAAGATGTTGGTGCTGCCGGATTCCCCGGCCAGGTGGAACCATCCTTCCTCTAGGAGACGTTTTGCATCCGCCCCTTTCGTCAGGTAGATCACCATCGACCCATACGTCTTGCCGTTCTCCTTGTTGCTGAGCCAGTGAATCTTGGCTATTGTCACATCGTTCTCTTTCCCCAGAGCATCCCTTACCCCTGAAAGTATATCACCGTTCGAGTCCAACACGGCTGTGCGATTGGCGCCGTCCACCTTGACGGGGAAGAGTTGGTCCCTCAGTACCCTTGCCCCCTTGATGGCGGTTCTCTCAGCCGTCTGCTTCACAAGTTGCATTTCGGCCTCATCTCTGCAGATCACTTTGATGCGATCTGTGTTTCGTACATCCTTCACCACCGCGGCGCATCGCCAGTTGCGTTGGCCCTCTCTGGACCGCATGTGTTCTTCAATGGCTTGTCGAACATCCCCAGCCTGAGCCTTGCCTCTGTCCGCCTCGGCAACCCTCGATGTGTCGATGGTACAGCACCAGGTATCGCTGAATGCTGAGGGTGTTGTCCGCAACGACGAGATGCTTTGGATGTTGCTCGGTCGGCTCGTTGGGGGTGCGCGCGCCACATCTGCATACGATGGGCGAGGGCTTGCCTGGGTACTGTTGGCCGACATGCTTTTGGTCATGACGTCTATCTTCTCCCTGAGCTGCTTCATATAGTCACTCTGTTCTACCAGCTATAGCTCGCGCAGTGCCTCGTGGTGTATGGACGGGTTCTTGCGCTTATGGCCTGGTCGCAAGACGCCGCCGGGTCCGTTCATGGCCGACGGGAACCCTAGCAGTCGGTGCCACTCCTCGCTGATATGCCGGAAGTTGAGGCGCCGCTCGTTGGTCTCGAAGCTTCCCTCCGTGATTAGCCTGCCGTATACTAGCCCAGCTGTTAACGATACGTGCCCGGCTTGCTTGTCCCATGAGCTGCTGTCCTCCTTGTCCTCTCCATCGCTCTCGCTGCCGTAGCCCTCGTCGATCTGATCTGTAAACGATGCCTGCCCGGCTGTCGATGTCCGAAAGTACCGCCGCGTAATCGCGGCTGAAAGATGCCGCCAGCTGCTGATGGTGAAGCCCTGCTGGCAGCCCGCTAAGCTATTTCTCTTGAGCACCCGGCTCATTCGTGGGGAGGTCCAGTGGGTGCCCGACCCTGGCTGCCGTGTCTCCTTTGTGCTTTTCTGTTTCCTTGTGGCGCGCTGCTGTCTCCCAGAATGCTGTGTATTGTTCATGTTCAAAGTATCCGAGTTATAGCCATCACTGCCGGACTTATCTCCGGCGCCCTCGTTCGCGAGCATGTCCTCCGTTGCCTATATGCTTGGACTGAGCTCCTCTTTCCCTAATACGTTGACCTGTAAGTCTTCCCAGAACGGCATAACTAGCCAGAGATAATAAACGAACAGTGTGCCTACCTCGCGTGGCAGGAAGCGCTGGATTACCTTCAGCCGGTTTCTCAGTGGAAGCCATAATCGCTCAGCAGCCTGGGTAATAGCAGCGATCTGAGCCCTAGCGACGATGGTTCTCTGTCTGTAGACAGCCACGATGAAAGCGTCAACCAAAGGACTAAGCCAACCAGGAGCGCAAAATTTCCTAGGACTGCTTACGAGTTAGTCGACGCTTCCTAAGAAAGGCGAACAAAGCGCTACCTGTCCAGCGAATCGCTGAGTGATGAATGGGCCGCGAACACTGCTATGTTGTGACTCGACGCCCGCTGGCTCGGGGTAAGAGACAAAAGTTAGCCCCTTTATCGAACCCGCCGATACGAGACGAGACTTGATCCATAGGCTCGACTGCACGTTCCCAATGGTACGGGAAAGTTCGGGGATTAATATTCCAGTGCAGTGATACAGCGACTCTGAGAAACTTTAGTTCCCCAACGGCGCTCCCTTCTCAACTCTGGTCAGCCTCGACGATCACTTGTATCCTTGCAATCCCCTAAGGCCAAACTGGAGTGTGGGATAACGCAAATACTACGACACTCAAGCTCAAGGTCGATCCAGACAGCTTCGATCGAAAACCACGCCGTTTCCCTTATCCTTGAGGAGTAACAAGACGAATAGAACAAAATCAGAGAGGATTCTTCGATATCGAAAGGATGACGATGGAACACCCTGGTGAGTTGCTGGTGCTTTCACTCCTCCACAGCTGGTAATAGGGCAGGTGCTTTGGAGCAGTATGGAGCCACGAAGCGGACTGTTCTTCGTCTGGGCTCGCTACTACGCGGCATGAGCCGAACCACGGCCATCAGTTCGATCACACTGTTTATCCTTTGGCACACACCAGTACTTCCGAAGCCTGCGGGTAGAGTAAATCACACATTGGCAAGCGCTGCGATGGCGATGTCCGTCCTCACTGTCATCTTGTTCCACACCGGCGCAAGGTCAAATGAGCTTGTCACATGTGCAAGACCTTCTAAGGCGTAATTCCATGATGATTGCATTCAACAAATCAATGCTAAATGGACCTTTCCAGTTGCCTAGGGGTCGTTGTCGCACTGAAATCTACTTGGTCGCCAGCACAGTTGGTTTGCAGAGTTCTTTCGCAATAAGTAATGTGCAAAAAATTCTTCATAGCCTTCAAATCCTTTCATGTCTTCGTACGCTAGGTAGTCCTCCATTACGGATGTTAAGCTAGCACTCACCCACGTCCGATCCCCTCAAACCAAGCCGCCGCTACCCTGGAGGACGTTTAAGTAACGCAGGTCCGAGCATCAACCGCGACTTCCCAGTTTCGAGTACCCGGTGGTCTTCTGCGAAGACGAAGAACACGCATGCGATACTTTGGACCTGGGAACCGTCGAGTACGACGCAAGCCTTGGAGACGCTCTTATCCAAATTCCCCTCCATGCTGCCGCCCCCAGCATCTGGAGGTGTCGCCAGCAAGCGTGCCATGGCTCAGGAACTTGTTGACCAGCTGTTCAGCGCTCCTCCTGTTCCGGGTGTAAGCGTCAGCTACCACACCACTACGCTCAATGACCAGACGGCATCTCAATCATGCAGGTCGAGACTTCAGACAAACCTCAGCAACTCGTCCCTGCCATCCTGCACTGTCACGCAGGCGGTTTGATAAGCGGCAGCCCGCAGATGTTCCAACACTATCTCGCTGAGCTCGTCTTAGAGACGAAGCTCCCGATCTTCTCGGTAAACTACAGGCTTGCTCCCGAATGTACGGATACCACGCTAGCCGAAGATTGCTATGCGGGCTTGTTATGGCTTTACGAAAACGCGACCCGATTCAACATCGATCCGCGACGGAAGGCCGAGACTCGGCACATTTCCCCTTCTGTCGGCGGAAATCTTTTTAAAGACATGGCATTCGCTATATCGGTGGTAGAACAGCAAGCGAAGCTTGCAATGCTGATTGAACAGGCTGGTGGAGCCATTGTTCAGGACTGGGCTCTTCTCTTTGAGAAGCCAATTTTCAATACGGCAATACGTTCACATTCTGCTTGATCGCAAATCCTAGTGAAAGACATGGCTTACACCCTCCGATCCACTTCACTCTCCGCTAGACGCTCGGCAGGACAAGACCACCTTGAGCTTTGCAGTGCAAGATCTGTTCTGAGCGACTACTTGCATCACTCTTTCGTGGGCTGGATAATATCTGCATGTAGCACGGTTGTACGGCCGGTTATATCCATCGAATCCAAGCCAGAGCCATATTCAATCAGAAGTCGCATGTACTCCAAATCGAGAGCAGTGCGTCCCTTGGCATCCTTAGCCTCGACGACTTCAGGATTCTCCTTTAGCTCATCCTCGAGTTCCCTGCGGAGATAAAGTCGCACTCATCCAGATTCGAACAAGTAACTTTGTGGCATTTACACTTGCCTTCTAGGCAAGCGGTCTCATCGTCGTCTTCGCATTCAAGAAAACCACACGTGGCGGTTGTTGAGCAAGTCCTCGGGTCCTCCGGCTCCACGTAACTGGTATGTGATGGAGAGGGTGTCGCGAGTGGTGCTCCACCCTGCGAGTCTGCGATGAGGCCTAGATATTCGAGACCCACTGGATCACAGACGTGAATAAGCTGACCATCGTCGCATCTTGGGTCACAGTCTCGCATATCCAGAGAGCAAACGACGCGACAGCCACCATCGCACTCGTATATGCTTGCCGTCCGTGGAGGTATGTAGTACCGCGTCAATGAATAAGATTGGTTAATACTAGGTCCGAAATGGGCTATCTTCCCGCCGCCCCCACAAGACGGTATACAAAGCCGACAATCGCCCTGAAGCTCCTAGTGCCTAGTACTGGACTATGTGCTCGTTTGGGTGAGGTATCCAAACCCCGAGACCGGGTCTACTGCCCGCCCTTAACCACGACGCGCGCTTCGTAGAACAAGAAATATCTCCAGCAATGCGCATCAAGATTACGATCGAGATGCAGTTGCCACAACTAACAAAGTCCAATTTGGTAAAGTGCTCAAAATCAGCCTGGTTGGTGATAATACAACAAATGTATTTTTGAATTGTCGCAGGACAAGGTCGGGCTGTAGGGTGATATGCCTCGGTCGATTCGGAAAAGAACTTGCCTTTGTAGTCATATTCACATGTCAGCGAGTGAGCAGCGGTATCCCTGGCTCCTCCGGTCATGACAAAGAATGATTCAAATTGTTCGCAATGATTGATCCTGAAACTCGTTGTTGCAATCAGGCGTCGGCTTAGTTGAGGGCTTTCCTTCATGATCTGCTCCCTCATGAATGCCAGCGGGCCTGGGAGGGGGAACGTGACGGGTCTGCACAAGGCCATCATAGCGAAGAAGTATGGTAAGAGGTGGTGCATAGGTACTGTAACGGTGAGGCTTCTTATGTAGACTTCCAGTCTGAGAGAATACTAACTACTGACAGCGTTTTTCGTATCTCGGTGACGCTGTGCATATCTATCGAGTTTCCAAGCGTAATAATTGTGGAGGGCTAGCAGTGCCTGCAAGTCACCTGTATATGATCCACTTCGGTGTGGCATTGGTAAAAGGCCCGCGTCTTATCTATTGGGTGGTAACAGGCAGAGCCTGCTTGTTTGCGACCGAAGCGGTGAAGCCTCACCCTTCTTCTGTCTACATGCATGACAATCCCTGTTTTCGCGTTTGAAATCTTCGACATGGTGCACTCTTCTGAGGCTACTCGATGCTGCAGAAAGACTTGACGCCTGCGGACTGCTGTCAAAAGTCTTCATGAGGCAGCAGCGGCCTCGCGAAGGGAAGACCGCAAACTCGACCTGCAGGCTCGAATGTCGGTGAGCCCTGCGGCCATGCGGTCGTACTCATCGAAGAATACCGCTGCTCTTGTACTCTCGACGCCTCGGAACATTAAGAGCCACTTCTGGGCCACCTCAAGGTTGTTGAGCTCCAAAACCTGCGCCCCGACGTCAATGATAACCTAAGGTGGCCAAGGAAACTTAGAATTGAAGATTCTGCCTTCAAGGCCGTCTGCTCATCCAATCTCGAATGCCCGACCCTAGGAGGAGGGGGCACACTGTCAGGAACTTCGCAAGGTTCTAGCGGTGACCTCTCTGCGACCCCAGAGATTAAAACAGTCACCAGTCGCACCCTGGCTACTTCCTACTCGTCTCGAGCACCCCTATGACCCTTTTGAGTGCCATGGACCCGAGATATACTGGCTCATCCGCTATGAGACCTGCGCTTTCGACAGTGTTTTCACATTTGGTCCACCGTCCTTGCCTGTTCCCGCGTGTCCGAACACAGGGCTATTGTGGCCTTTGTGGCCGCTTGGACCGTCAGAAACTCTTGTAGAATGGGTCTCATTTTTGAGAGTGTGACCGGCACCTACGTTATTCAAGACCATGAGGCGCTGGGAGGATGTGTTCGTTCCCGACGGGTCTGGGGCGTTAATTACATCCCAGACGATCATGCCATCGACTTTCAGGTCGCCATACAAGCGTACAAACTCGTCTGCCTGCCAGCCGCGGGAATTAGTCATTATGAGGCTTTCGACCATACCACGTCGTCTTCGAATTGACCTTTGTCGTCTTTAGAAAGGGAGGTTCCCCTAAAGAGCCAGTGTTCAACATAACAGCGAGCCCCATTCACTTGCTCTATGGGGAAGCTGACAAACCCATCTTTCCCGATAACCTGGTCTGGGTTGGCACACCTTTCGGAAGGGCTGTGACTTCCGCGGTTTCGTAGCACCAGCCTACCTCTGCCTGATCATCATGGCCATCTACTACGTCTTCGAGCACGACCCTAGAATCGATCCCTATTTCAATTAGAAGCTCTTCCAGGATTGGCTCCATGGTAGCTCGGATTGCCGTCAGTGTCTTTTGGCTGCTACTTGGACCAAGCAACCCCGCCAGCTTGTGTATCCCAGACAGTATCTCAACCAATTTCGCAGCGTCGACTTCTTCCGACAGTGACTCGATGGTTCTGGGTATGATGTCCAATATCTGTTCCGCATTTTCGACGCTATTTTGCTGGAGCAGGGCCGATTGAGACACGACGAATTCCGTAATGTGCCGTAGAGTCGCCGCTGGCTGTGTGCGTCGATCAACTGCCTTGAGAGTCTCGCGCAGATTCGCGTTGATGAACTCGTAAAACATGTGCTCGAGTGTCGTCTCGAGCACCCCCATGAGCCTTTCGAGCGTCATGGACCCGAAATATACTGGTTCATCCGCCACGAGACCTGCGCTTCCGATAGTGTTTCGTTGTT
Organism: Tetracladium maxilliforme; assembly: GCA_037074925.1. Taxonomy (NCBI): domain Eukaryota; kingdom Fungi; phylum Ascomycota; class Leotiomycetes; order Helotiales; genus Tetracladium; species Tetracladium maxilliforme. The sequence continues at coordinate 94,250 of JAYRCL010000026.1, forward strand.
GTTCAAATAATTCCTGAAACATCTCTATTCTGGAGATCCGGTACCAATGGAACAATGCTACATCAATCTTAATGTTTTCTAGCTTTCTATGAGTCTTTGGGATGATAAGATTATCGTTCACCTTGAAAAGCTGGCCGCAGAAGTAGCAAGCTTTTTTGTTTGACTGAACAACGCGGGGTCGAGAATACAGCCGGCCCTTAACGGTCACAGTGGATCCTAGACCAGCATAGTACATATACAAAGGAGAATCCCCCGCAAATTTGATCAGCCAAGTTCTTCGACTTCTTCCCATCAATGTGTTGGAACGATCCCATTATGCAACACTTCCCCACCATATTCGAGAACGCTGAATCTGGTTACATTGTAGTTGGCCGTGACGTCGTCTGTTTGGCGCTGCCACGTTCGGTGTAAAGCATTGACAAAGGGCAAGCCATAGGAAGCTGGCAACACAGCCCTGGGTTTCTGATGTCATCTAGGCTGGTGTAAATTGCTAATGTAAGTGGTGAGGTCTGGTCGTTGATTGCGATTACAGATGTGTCCATTCTGCTCACTGGTGTCAAGACGAGCTTCTGGTCAATTGATATTCCAACACCATCTCGTTTCGGTCCAATATGGATGGTCGTGGCCAAGTTTGACGACGAGAACATGGGCCTTGGCATCACAATTGCGAATGTTGCAGACGCGGGGGCCGAACCAATTTCGAAGACGTACCGAGCAGTATGGTGAGGGCTGAATTTGATGGCTGGTTCTCACGCTCTTGACTCGTGTGTTCTCTCACCGGGACTAGGCCGGAACCGGGCCTGTTGCGAAGCCCTCAGTGGAAACCCTGAGTTCCCTGTACTGTACAGTACTGCAGAAAAGCGACACTAGGACGTGGAACAGCATAGTATAAAGTGTGCATGGCAAGATCATCAGCACCACCAGGTAAGGTAGATGGGGATGGGGTTGGGTTGCAACAGTGCAGTGACGAGATATGCAGACGAATTCAAATCAAAATAAAGCTGAATAGATAGGAATCATCCATTGTATCGTCACATTCCACAACGAAGTCGTGAACGGAGTCTTGAAACATACCGACCAACTCGTAGTCGTTCCAATCGATACGTTCAAGGTGCGGCTCTGCCCAGCGTCGAGCGTTGAAAGCGTTTTGTGTAACAATCCAGCTGGCGTCCGAATCGTCGCACGTGAGTATATTTTACGAAACGTTGTTGCTGTCCCAGGCTCGAAGTAGTATTGCTGCAACTCCTTCGCACATCGCCCGCCCACCTTCCCAAAACCTCACCGTCTCGGTGCCATAATCGTTCATAGACATCCAAAATCAGCGGCAGCCTAGCTCTCATCTGCACCGTGTTGTCCGATTTCAAACCTGCAGCTACAGCACGCAGCAAGAGCTCGTACAACGGTTTGCGGACTTCACGTTGTAGCCACTCCCTCTCCCCACCCTGGCTCTGTCCGGCCCTCATGATTGCGGGCTGCAGATATTGTCCGCGGCTTCCCGGCCCTTGTTTTGACACGAGAAGCCTCATATATAGCGAAGATGAAGAGACTCCAAAACAAGCAGTCTGAGTGTAATCCTTATGTCCTGCCAAGTCGTTCCAAACGGTAGCTTTTCCAGAAAGTCAGCGGTCTAGAGGCTTTGCTGGGAGCGCAAACGGCGTATGCCCCGTCATGTTGCATCTAACCTAACCACGGAGAAATACACATCAAGGGAGACTATAGAAGATAAGCTATAGCTTTCGCTACTGTAAAGTACAAGTGTACGCAGACTCTTCTGGCGGCTGCTTGTGTTCAAGGTATGAATCTCTCAGGAGGAGGCACAGCGGGATCAAGACACGAGACTGATGGGTGTTTCCAGCTTGGCGACACGACACTAGGCCCAGCAGTAGATACGGCCAGGCACACAAAAAGGCTCCTGACATTTGTTATCGCTATACAAATCATTTCCCCGGGATTAGGAATAAGAAACGCCGTGTTTGACAATCTCCGTCACCTTCTGTTCTCATCCTCTACGGACGAACCCAATAATGTGCGTATTCCCACGCGATGGGCACTTGATAACGGCTCGACGATTCTTCTAGCCATCTAGCTGCTAGATCGAGCGATCTAGGGCCATAGGGTAAGGGTAGCCTAGGTCTCTAGTTCTGGGCTTAGCCGCGGTCTGGGGTAACCTAGATCTAGTCTGGGTTTAAGGCGAAGCCGCGAGAGTTAGGCCTTTTGCCAGGCAGCTTCCCATACGACCTTCATGGTCTTGCGGATGATCGTTTTCGTTGTTGCTGAGAGTCATGAGGGTCTCCGGTTCCGGTTCTTCAGGGCTATTCTCTGCCGCTTTCTTGGTTGCCCTATCCGCCGCTTCGTTGCTCCGACATGTGCCGGGATCCATCTGGGTCCGACATCCCACCCGAGATTGCGGAGCTGATCGAAGGCTTGGATTGCTTCCTGCAATTTGGGTGCCAGCTGAGGGTGCAGACTTCTTTCTTGGCCTTTTCTGTCCTTTCCCGGCTGGGGATGACTCCAATAAGCAAACCATGCATTGGGATCAGGATGGATCTGATCGTGTTTCCTATTTGCTCTTGAATTGCATTGCTAGAATGTTCCCCGAACAGCCAAGAAGTCCGGATAATTTCCATAAGGAGTACAAAGAGTCCACTACTCATCTACTGGCCCGCAATACGTTCACATTCCGCTTGATCGCAAATCCTGGTGAAAGACATGGCTTACACCCTCCGATCCACTTCACTCTCCGCTAACACCGAGATGGGGACTGAGACGAACATATGTATGTGGAGGATGGTAAATGCTATGCTTTTCGCCCATCCCAGGTCACTCAGCTACCTTCAAGCCTATCCAGAGGTCCTTGTGCTAGATAACATATATGACACCAATAAGTACGGGATGGCTTTATTTGAGATTGTTGGCGTTGATGCCTACGATTGTTCCTTTGTGTGGCGTTTGTCTTCTTATATTGCGAGCAGTTACACCTCCGAAATAAGGTTCCTATATGGCATTAGTTGAGAATCTCAATTTCGAGAGCTTCAGGAAAGAAACCTACGTCATCGCTCTTCTTCTTCTTCATCGTTCCCCCGGGTATCTTCAATAGGTCAAATTTTCCAGAGAGTCCTGCCATGACTGCTAGGAAACAATGTCAGTGAGAGGAACGTGGAAGACCTTTCGGGAGGACGTCTTGGGAAAGGTAGGCGGCGAGAAGGACCTTATTTCTTTACATTCCAAATTGGCGCCGGCAAACACGAACTAGCGGAATTTGACTAAAACCTAACATTATTGGCGAGGTTGACGCGAACTAGTTTATCCCCCCATGGAGTCTAACTTGGTATGTAACATCCTGCACCACATATGCAGGCGTTTTAAGTAGCATGACAGGGAAACTCACGCTTCCCACGAAAATCACAGTGGACGCGGCTCCCAGCGAGGCTTGTCCATGCCGGAATCTCATGAGCTAAAGCCTTCTCGGCTACTTGGAGCTTCTATAAATCACGAGTATCCGCCAAGTTCTTATGTTTTGGTGCCGACAGACCAAGCATTCACTCGATCCTAAGATGGCCGACAAAGCCCCCGGCAAGGGTGACCGACGACCTGGATGCCGAGGACTACGGCGGCTCATGGCTCACAGATGAGAGGAATGCCGACGTGCGGCGCGGCACACAAGATGCTCTGCTACGGCTGATCGAGGGCAGAGGCGACCTGCGGCGACTTTTCACAAGCGAGGGACGTTGCAAAAACCGAGGCGCTGGACAGCACACGCCGTCCGGTGAGATGAACCTTTGTAGTCGAGCTATGGCCGCGTACGAGACCGACGCGCAGGACTTTCTCCAGTCGATTAACCCCCTTCTCCTAGTCTCACCCCTGCCGCCGCTTCGAGGGCCCGAGTTCCTCTCCATCACGGTCACCAACGGCGCAAGCCGGCGGCGAAGCATGATGATCTGGGCGAGGGAGCTGATGATGCACGTCCGGTACCGAAAGAGCGCGGAGCAGACGGGGAGGGACGGGGATAATATACGATTCGTCCCGGCCGCCATCTCGGAGCTGGTCCTCACGTTTACGGCCGTGGTGCAGCCACTGCGCCTGTGTTTCCTCAGGCAGACAAGTCCTGGGGCGCTGCTGTCGCCGTACCTATTCTCCAACATCGACGGTACGGTATGGCCGGACGATTCGGTGTCCAAGTGCCTGAGTCGGGCGTGTGTTCGCGCCGAGGTGCCGGTGTTCAAGTTGGCTTGGTGGAGACAGGTTGCGGCGTCCATAACGAAGGAGAAGTTCACGGTAAGGGAACGTGCCAACTTCGACCTGGAGGAGCTAGACGCACGGGAGGAGGTCATCGAGGAGGAGGATCTGCTCGTGGACCTAGCCGAGAGCAGCAACCACTCCTTCCACACATTTAACCATGCTTATGCCGGCTCCACCACTCTGGCCATGAACACGATTATGCATCGAGCGCACCGGGCGTCGTTGAGCTGGCGTACCTTGTTCCGGATAGACGAGGTTCTAGCTCGCGAGATGGCGGCTGGTGGCAGTAGCGGTCATAAACGAGCGGGTTCTGCCATCGAAACCGAAACGACAGGTATCGTTGGCGCCTGCAAGAAGGCCCGATTCCGGACACGGCCGCTTGTTGCGGAGAAGGACATCACAGCCGCGGCCCGCAAGCTTTACAACGACCCGGATATGCAGCTGCGGCGACCTGGCCAGCGCGAAGCCATGCTGGCGGCCATGGGCACCCATGCGGCGGAACAGGTCGTCGTCGTGCTGGCCACGGGCTCCGGGAAGGCCGCCGTACTTGCGGGAGCTAAAACGACGATATTAATCCTGCCGACGGTAGCGCTCCGGACTAACATGATGGCACGGCTTGAACAGGTCGGTATTAAGGCCATGGAGTGGGCTTCGGGAGAGCTGAAAGCGGCGCCAATAGTCGTCGTGTCGGCCGAGGCCGCATGCACGAGGAGCTTCCTCGACTATGCCCATAGACTTGAGGGTCAGCAGCGGCTAGACCGAATCGTGGTCGACGAATGCCACCTCACGGTCACGGCCACCTTTCGCAAGAGTATGACGCAGCTGGGTTCATACGTGCGCCAAATCCGGACACAGACCGTGTGGATGACTGCCACTCTGCCGCCGGCTTTTGAGGAGGTTTTCCTGCGGCGTAAGCTCCTGATAAGGCCGAGGATGATACGAGAATCGACGAATCGTGCCAACATCCGGTACAGCGTAGTACGGTATAGAGGCGCCGGTAGACTTTATGACAGGGTCTCTAACCTTGTGCGGACCATTCTGGCCGGCGACAACGGCATGGGTGGGGTTAACGCGCGGGACCAAGCGGACGACCAGGCCAGGATGATTGTCTATAGTCCAATGCTGGACCTCCTGAGGGAGCTGTCGGAAGAGCTCGGCTGTCCCAAGTATACGGGAGATCGCGATATGATGTGTAAGGAGGAAAAGCAGAGTGCCATCGACCAATGGCTAGGGCCCGGCGGCTCGCCGGTCATCGTGGCGACGTCAATCTCAAAATGGGCAAGACGAGTAGAGGAGATAAACAAGGCGTCACCTGAAGACTATCAAGCTGTCTTAGCTAAGGTTGGCATGGCTCTGGACACAGTGCATAAACTATATCACAACCTTCACAACACACCAGTCAGTCCGCTACCAAAGGAAATGACCCTGTCCTTCGGCGTCTTGGGCGGTACAATAGACTTTGCTCTGTACTCAATTTTCAATATTTCTCAGGGACGCACCTGGATGCTGGATAGCTACGCTGCCAACAGAATGGCTAAAGCTGGTTGGTGTAAAAGGGATATTGCCTTCGTGAAGGATTTCCTTTCGGAGATACCGATGTTCTGTGCAAGTTACATGGAACGGCGATCGATTTCATTTGACCATGGGGAATGTTCGGCAGAGAGGTGTTTGCTGAACCACATCGACGAGAGCACGTACAAGACGCAGCATAGGGCCGACGGCTGCGAGTGCGCTCACGTATCCCCAAACCAAGACGATATACATCGCATTCTTGATCAAGGTGGAATCCCGGTTATAACCCTCACGAGACCTAATAATGCAGTGGCGGGCTCTCGAGCGTTTGAGATTAAGGTGAAGACAGGGGGACCAATACTACACCCATACATTGCAATCAGTCATGTGTAAGTATTCCTGACTAGCCCCTATCTTCTTATAAGTAGCCACTAATTTTCGGTAGCTGGTCCGACGGCCTAGGAAATGCTGAAGCCAACTCGCTACCGCTCTGCCAATTGCAGTTTCTGTACGATCAACTGGTTGATATGCGGTGGGACGAAACATACTCTGTTATGCCGACACTCAGCAGCAACGCTGAACGGAATAACAACATAGAAAGGAGGATAGTGCAGGCAACTGGCAACGCGCTCAAAGCGTTTGTCCCGATCTTGCAACAAGTCGTCACTCCTGTCAGGGAATATCGCAAGAGACCTTTGTCAATCTGGATCGATACGCTGTGCGTTCCGCGCGACAGGTCGAAACGATACAAAAACCTCGCAATTTCGCGGATGAAAGAAACTTATGCTCAAGCCATCATAACAATCGTGCTAGATTCCGGAACTTCAAGCTTTTGAATGTGATGAATGTTCTGATGAGGAAACTACCATGCGAATTGCGCTCTCGGGATGGATGCGACGTGCTTGTACCTTTCAGGAGGGCTTTCTGTCGATCACTTTTTTACGCTTCTTGTTTAACGGCAAATCAGTCCCCCTGTCACTTTGGAAGAAGGAGACGCTGGGTGTATCTTTGAGATCAAGTTATCTGATGCCGACAATGACTGAATTTATCGATAAAGGCACTGGCAGATTTATGGAGCGGCTGGGTGATAACAATGGCCCCAATTACTGGCCGCTGAAGGAAATCCCAAAAAGTCGATTAGAGGAGATGAGGCAAGCGCAGAAGAGCTTCACCGTGAGCGCGCGCATGGTCGAGGAAGCGAAAGGATTCTTTATGGTAATGAGGATGCTATGGGAGGATGCCTCGATTCACTCACCTCCTGATTTCCTTGCCGCTCGCATGATTGCAGTGTGGAATACGTTGCGGTTACGAGAAACCAGCAAGGAGGGTGACAAGTTTCTTTGCTTTGCTATGGCATGTGCTCTCGGCTACAGCCAGCGCCAAGAAATAGAAAGCCTCATGGCGTTACCAGCTGAGGAACGAATGAAAAGCTAGGTCCAGAAGCAGTCTGTCATACCTTCTGGGCTTCTTTTTGTCGATGGCAATAGGTATTGCCAAACAGGGTTCAGGTGGTTGCCCGATGGAGTCAGACGAGTGCCCTTGGATGATGATGGATATGCGGTCCGCGAGTGCAGAAATGGCCCCTTGATATTCAAGAAGCCAGGCTTTGTGCTCGATGATGTTTCGGGGGGCAGCCAGAATGATGACAGCTTTATCATCTTGGATACTGAGACGCAACTACGATATGCAGTCACTCTTCTTGATTCGCGAACTGCATTGCCCCTAATCGTGTCGAGACAGGCTGGAGCATTGGCGGTTGTCCTCAAAGTCCGCGTTGGCAGTAGAGACCTCAAAGATGGCCAATCACAGGAACTTGGGGCGTTGCTTGATGCCGTCGTCCAGACAAAATCTCACATAAGTGGACACTTCATTGGCCGAGTCCAGCTTTCGCTACACGTTGATGAGCACAATTGTTGTCCGAATCCCTCTGCAAGATCAGTGGATGGTTCTCAACGATGGATTATTGCATGATTGCTGAAAATAGCTTGTGCTCAAGATCTCCAGTGCTGAGCCTGTCAATCATTGTTGACTGTTACGGTTATGCCTTGTGGCACTGACCTGGGTGCAGGTGTCAGGAACCTCGCGGGGTCCTAGCGGCGATCCTCCTGCGACCCCACGGCAGAGTCACGTGTGGCCCTGTATAAGAAGGCTGCCCACGGGCCCAGTGATCATAGAACCTTCAGAGATTAATACAGTCACCAGTCGCACCCTAGCTATTATCCTGCTACAGCGCGGCAACCTAGCCGCGAGTGTCCATCTAGTCACACCTCCTCACTCTCTTCAATAACCCAGGTCCCGACAGGTTAATCTCTCTATTCCATCAAGGAAGAAGGGACCGTCGAGGGTGACTAGCATGGTGAACCGCAACGCCACGAACAAACCGAATACTCGCAGCCATCTAGCAGCGACCCAGCTCGGGTTAAGAGACCTCGATAACACCCAGACCGCATCAGGCCGTACACTAGACGCATTCACGAGCCCTGACCCTATCACGGACTCGCCCAACACTCAAAACAACCAACCTACGCCTGAGCCTAGCAGCGACATCGCCATGGCATCGCATCCATCCTCCAACGAAGGCACGGCCTTAGGGAGTGACGCGCCTGGACCGTCAAACTCGAACGCATTCGCTCCCGCTGAGCCGCTACCTTACGGCGAACTTGCAGATGATGAGCTAGACCGCCGCGTCCGGGAGGCTCGCGCCCGACATGTGAATCAGAAGAAAAGGAGTTATCTACAGGCTCTTGAGAGAGGGGAAGACCCTCCTTATAACCCCGACCTTTTCGCCAGCCCGAGCCCTGGCAGGGACCTAAACGACACTTCGAAGCGACCTCGCGGCGAGTCTTGGGGCAAGATTAACGTCCCCACGCCCCGCTATCAAGGGAGAAACTGGTCAGAACTTCAAGCGTTCCTCACAGACCTAGAAGCGATCTTCACCACCGCACCCGGCCACTTCACCGCTGATGCGCCGCGAGTTGTCTACGCAAGCACAGGCATCCAAGGGGACACCAAGCGCCGTTGGACCACCTTCCTACAGCTTTCTGGGGGCATCGAACAGGTTACGTGGGAAGCCGCGAAACAGTGGCTCAAGGACCAGATGGCCGACCCGCCAACTCGCTGCTACGACGCCACGAGGAAGCTTGATGGTCTCTACCAACGAAATCAGCAATCCTGCCGCACATTCTTGGACCTTTGGGAGGCCGCTGAGGCTGAATTGCCCACGCTGGATCCAGAATTGAGCAGAGTTTGCCGGGTTCTTCACCGCCTCCAGCCAAGTCATCGGGAGAGGCTAGTTAGCAGCGGTATCCCAGCGACCTGGCATGCTTTGAGACACGAGGCAGTTATCGTGGACAGCCTCATTGGCACAACCTCAACCCCTCACGCGGGCCCGCGGCGCCAAGAAGGAAATCTGCAGCAGCCTCCCCAATCAACGTCCATCCACGAAAAGGGGCATGAAGAAGGCGCTGCTAGCTCGCCGATGATTCGCCGCGGCATCGAATGCTGGCGATGTGGCGGTCCTCACCTACGGACAGAATGCAAGGAGCCTCCCTGTACGACCTGTGGACTGCCCAGTCACACCACCGAAAAGCATCAGGCTTATCAGCAAAAGCAATGGCCGCCACCTATCCGCGACGGATACGGGTTCCAGCAGCGAGGTAGCGGTGAACGCCCAAATAACCCGAACCATGACCCCGTCTCTTCCCGCCGAGCCTAGGATCAAGGGGGCCGTGACGAAAAGGCGTTCCGGCGACCCCTACGGATCAGGGATCAAGGGGGCTGGAGATCAGTGACGGCCCTATTTGACACAGGTAGCGAGGTTCATTTGATTCACTCGCGACTGTGCAGCGACCTCGCAGGCCTACTACCCGCGGGACCAATGGGGTCAGCTTTTAAGGGCAATTCGTACCAGCCAAAGGGACAAACCATGAAGCTAGTGGAATTGCAAGATGACTGGGGCGTGGTGAAACAGCAGCGATTACTCTGCGTAGTCGCTGATATCACCGAAGAAGTCATTCTGGGCCTTCCGTGGTTCCGGAACGTTGATCCCTTTATATCATGGAAGCATAATCATTGGAATTTCCCGCTTCAGCGAGGTAGCGTCGTGGTAGCCACCACCTCGCAGGATATCAGACGAGCAGCCAGGAACTGTCGAGTAATGGTTGCACTCGTGCAAACAGAATCCCCTCCGCACCCGCCAGTGGAAGAGGATAGCAGCGAAGAAGCAGCGAGAGTGCCACAAGCTTACATCGAATACGAAGATGTGTTCTCGGATAAGGGCGCGGCCACCCTACCTACGCTGGAGGGCAGGACTCACGCCATTGAACTGGAGGAAGGGAAAACACCCCCGTGGGGCCCTATCTACAACCTAGCCACGAAGGAGCTGGAAGTTCTCCGCGAGTATATCGAGGATGCCGTAAGCAAGGGATGGATCAGGCGTTCAGTCAGCCCAGCGGGTGCCCCGGTGCTATTTGTGCCTAAAAAAGGGGGCGAGAAGCTGCGACTTTGCGTCGACTACCGCGCATTAAACCAGATAACTCGCCGCAACCGCGCCCCGATCCCATTGGTGAATCAAATCCTTGACCGGCTACAAGGAGCACGTGTGTTTACGAAGCTCGACCTTAAGGATGCGTACCACCGGCTACGTATCCGCGAGGGCGACGAGTGGAAGACGGCTTTTCGCTGCCGCTACGGTCACTTCGAGTATCTCGTGATGCCCTTTGGCCTGACCAACGCCCCGGCCACATTCCAGGAACACATTAACGACGTGCTACACGACCTCGTAGACTATATCTGCATTGTGTATCTGGACGATATACTGGTATATAGCCGCGACCCTGCTGCTCACACGCAGCACGTCCGCGACGTGCTCGAGAGACTGAGGTATGGTAAGCTATACGTTAACGCAAGGAAGTGTGTATTTTCCACCACCACGGTCTCGTTCTTGGGGTTCGTGATCACGCCTACAGGCATCGAGATGGAGCGGGATCGCGTCGAGGCCGTGGAGACTTGGCCGCTACCAGCCAGCGTGCGAGACATCCAATCGTTCTTGGGATTCGCGGGGTTTTATCGTCGCTTTATCCGTAACTACAGCAAAATTGTGGCACCTCTCACGGACGCCACCCAAGGCCAGAGGAAAGGGACGATACAGCTAAGCAGCAGGGAGATCGAAGCGTTCCATCAGCTAAAGCAGAGATTCCTGGAGGAGCCTATTCTGGTGCACTACGACCCGGAGAAGCCAATCCGGGTAGAAACGGATGCCTCGAACTTCGCCATCGGCGGGGTCCTCTCGCAGCAGCAGGGAGATAGCTGGCACCCCGTGGCGTACATGTCGAGGAAGTTGGTAGGGGCCGAATTGAGATACCCAACCCCTGACGCCGAGATGCTGGCTATCACGGAAGCTTTTGAGGTATGGCGCCACTACCTTGCGTACGCTAATCACCAGGTTTGTGTAGTTACGGATCATTTGAATCATAGCTATCTCGTGGAGAAGCCGAAGCTATCTAACCGCCAAGCATGGGCGCTAGATAAGCTGGCCGAGTTTGACTTCCGTATTGAGTTTCGTCCAGGGGTCGCTAATCCTGCCGATGCGCTGTCACGGAGGGTAGACCTCAAGGATAAAGAAGCTATTTCGCAGGCAAGACGCGGCGGACTACCCGCGTTCTTGCAAAGATTTGTGTTAGAGGGTACGGGATCCAAGGGGGCTAGCAGCGAGGAACTTGCAGCTACTCAAAGGGGCCGTAACCACTCTTGTACCGCACGGCTGAGTGAGTCGCGCTCACAGGCGTTCCTTCGTGCTGGCAGGGTGTCCGCGGCGACGTCGCAGCAGGGAAGCCGAATCCTTCAGTCGCAAGATGAAGAGACCATAGGACCTGCGGGCGAGTCTCTGGCGGCCCAGCTTCGGTGTGCGTCTGGCGAGGGTATCCGTGAGCCTCTGGTTAGCACGCGGGTGACTCGACAGAGCATCGCCGCAACTTCGCCCGGGGAGTCGGATTTGAGGTCTGCAATTCGCGATGCCCAACGGGAGGACGCTCTTGTTGAACGAATTCGCAGCCACTTAGCTGACAACTCGCGTGGAGGGTCGAACGAATCGACAATGTGGACAGAAGAAGCCGATGGCTTGATTTGCTATAATGGGAGGGCGCTGGTACCACCCGGCCTTCACCAAGAAGTGTTGAAACTAGTACATGATGACCCAACAGCAGGGCACCAGGGAGTTCGCCGCACGCTAGCAGCGATGGCGCGAGAATATTATTGGAAAGGGATGCGGAAAGATGTGAAGAGGCATATCCGCGAATGTAACTCCTGTCAGACCACAAAGCCAAGGCACCATCGACCTTACGGCTACCTCGCCGCGCTGCCGCGACCAAGTCGCCCATTCCAGGAGATATCGATGGACTTCATCACAGACCTTCCACCGGTGCCAGGGGCAAAAGGAACACTGGACACGATCCTAGTGATAGTCGACCGCTTCACCAAGTATGCCCACTACGTGGCGACTAAGAAGACGCTTAGTAGCGATGGCCTGGCGACCCTCTTTCTTGAAAAGATTTTCGCGCAATACGGCATGCCAGAGGGAATTGTGTCTGATCGAGGATCCCTGTTCACAGGAGCATTCTGGCGAAGTTTTTGCTACCTCCTGGCGAGTAAGAGGCGACTTAGCACAGCATTTCACCCCCAGACAGATGGTCAAACGGAGCGGCAGAATCAGAACCTGGAGCATTACCTCAGGGCCTTCTGCTCGAAGCAACAGACGGATTGGGCACAATGGCTACCACTGGCAGAATACACCTACAACGCGGCCACGCATTCAGCTCACGGCGAGTCACCAGCGATGTTGCTACGGGGTTACCAACCAAAGGGCCCACAAGCAGTAATACAACCTAGGGAAGACCTCTCAGAAACGGCCCTTGAGCGGGTCAAAAGGTTACAGACTTGCCACGAACAAGCGGCGATCGAGCTTCGAAGAGCCAGCGAGGGTTATGCCCGGCAATATAATAAGAAAAGAGCACTGCCATCCTTCGACGTCGGGGACTGGGTGCTACTATCAACGAAAAACTTGGCCTTGAAACGACCTAGCCGCAAGCTCGCCCCGAGGTATGCGGGACCTTATCAAATTACGCAGAAAATCGGAACCCATGGGCTAGCATACCGGCTACGGCTACCCTCATCCATGAAGGTGCATAATGTGTTCAACGTCACAAGCCTCGAACCATACCATAGCAGCGAAGTAGAGGTGAGGGAGCCGACAGATCACCCCTTCATCGAAAGATGAGACTTTCGAAGTTGAACGAATTGTGGGCCACCGCTATAATGGCAACAGGCGGCTATATCTCGTTAAGTGGAAGGGCTATCCTGACGACGAAAACACATATCAACGACGGTCAGACTTCATAGACCGAGACTGCATAGAGGCATATGAGCAGGGACTTCGCAGCGACGTCACAGGTTAGACACATTCACGCTGGGGGGAATCAGGGCGAAGACGAAAGCAAAGGGTATCATTTAGGCTGCCGACCAGCGGCGCCGCGCCATCCCGGCGACCTCCCCACGACCCCGCAGGGACCCCCCCCCCCAAATCTACTCGTCATCCTCGTCCTCCTCGCCGTCCTCGGCAATGGCGGCGCCCTACAGAGGTTAGCGGCGAACCCGCGGTGAAGTAAGGGAGAACATACGGCGACCTCGTCGTCCTCGTCGTCCTCGTCGTCCTCGTCTTCGTCGTCATCCTCGTCCTCGGCGGGGACGTACTCGGCCGCCTAGGGGATTAGCGGCGAAGGAGTAGCGAAGTAGCAGGGAGTCATACGTTGTCAGCCATGATGGCGGTGTTGGCGGCGATGCGGCGGAGGAGCTTGTTTTGGCGGCGGAGGAGTTGCGTCATCACGGCGACTTCGCCGCTAGTTGCGGGCGAAGCCGCCGAAGCGCTCGCGGCGGCCGGGGCAGGCGCGGTGGTGGTGATGGTGGTGGTGGTGGCGGGGGCACGACCGGCCTAGCCGCGAGTTAGCAAGGGGTTAGCCAAAGGGGCGAAGGAACCTACAGCAGTCTTGGTGGCGAAGGCCTTGCGCACCTCCACCGCCTGGCCACGGGTGGCCTAGAGAGGAGTTAGAAGGGAATTAGCAGGAGATTCGCAGCGACTTACCGTTCCGGCAGTGAGGGCGCGCAGAGCGACCTCCGCCCTAGCCACGGGGACACATGGCTTGTTGTGGTGCCGGCACGCCCAGCACTTGGTGGTGGTAGCTATGTCACAGTTAACTTGCTACTATGTGGGGAGAGTTAGCAGCTACTCACCCTGGTCGTCGACGCAGACGCCCACTAGGGGCGCTTTGCCGGCGACGACGGCCGTCACCAGGTGCCGAGCGCACCGCTCGCAGGCGATCTCGCGGCTACATCGCTGTTAGTTCACTGCACCGCCACGGCAAGAGATAAGACTCACGGGGTGGTCTCGCCGGTAGGAGAGGTGGGAGCCATTGTGAAAGCTAGGGGAGTTAGCGACTATCCGCGTTGTCGTAGCGACTCCGCTACGACTGGTCAGGGAGAAAGGGGACAAACTGGTGGTGGTGATGGTGATGATGGTGATGGTACTGAACTTCGAGGTTAGCCGCTAACTTGTCACGACCACACGGCGAGGGCCAAGGAAATACGATGGTTGTTGTTGTTGTTGCTGTTGCTGCTGCTGACTACATAGAGGTTAGCGGCGACCGCGCAGGTGACTCGGAGGGAAGAGGGGGCAATGAATGAATATGTGGGAAGCTTGAAGGGAAGAAGAAGCGAAGTTCGTGGGAGCCCTGAGATACTTATAGTAGTCTCAAGACGCCACGGATTAGCGGCGACCCCGCTTCAACCTATACACGACCATTCATCAACGCAACAATACAACATATCAGACGGGACGACCCAACCCTGGCACATTGTGCGGGCTATTGTAGGGCCTCCAATGAGCGGTGAGGTATCAAGAGATTAGAAGCGACCCATTGTGCGCCGAATCGATCAATGGGGGTGGCCTGATTGTGCCGAATTCTCTCATCCGAAGTCCTAGCTGAGATCACGCATTCATGGCATGAGTGTCGAGATAGGAGCGACGTCGAAGCGAGGTAATGGCTCCGTCACGGTGGACTAGGGCTCATTGTGACTACAATGGCGAGGACCGGATGCTCAAAGGGGTGAATGACCTCGACTTCAATGGCCACAATGCGGCCTTTGAACGAAGACCTAAGAAGCCACGCTACGCCACTGTAACGCTGCGACCTCGCGGCGAACGGCGGAAAAAAAGAAGGGGCCATTTGGAAGAGACCTCCGGGAAAGGAAGCAAAAGGGGTCGAGGGCGACCCCTTGAGGAGGGGGCACCCTGTCAGGAACCTCGCGGGGTCCTAGCGGCGATCCTCCTGCGACCCCACGGCAGAGTCACGTGTGGCCCTGTATAAGAAGGCTGCCCACGGGCCCAGTGATCATAGAACCTTCAGAGATTAATACAGTCACCAGTCGCACCCTAGCTATTATCCTGCTACAGCGCGGCAACCTAGCCGCGAGTGTCCATCTAGTCACACCTCCTCACTCTCTTCAATAACCCAGGTCCCGACAGCAGGGTAGGTCGTTTACCTCGCTCGATCTAGCCGGCTAGCACCGTAGTTATCTATAGTCACGTATGGTGACCACGTGGCTACCAATGCCTCGCGGCCCTTCACACTCTCTTAAATTGAATAACTAATTTAACTTATCTATAATTACCTTAAAGTATCATATATAATAGTAATTCTAGCCTTTTTGCTATCTTAAAAAAAACAAAATAAGGCTTTATATTAATCTATATTTTCTATTCTATTTTATATATAAAAAAATAACCTTTAATAACCCTACAGGACCAGTCCCTTATGAACTCTTGTACAGTTGGATTTATAGTTACTCTAAACCTGTCAGGAACCTCGCGGGTACCTAGCCGCGAGGGCCCAGCGACCTGGCAGCACACGATCACGTGTGTACGCGCATATAAGCTCGCCAAAGCACTCGACCAATCTTAGAACCCTCAGAGATTAATACAGTCACTAGTCGCCCCTAGCTATGACCCGTCTGCCTAGCTACTACTTAGCCGCGCTCTCCCATCTAGTTACACCCCTTCACTCTCTTCAGCAACCCAGGTCCTGACAAAACCCTGCCGACAGGGGGTAGAGTTGGATTCGTCCGACCGCGTCTAGACACCATCTAGGTTATCTGAGTACAATGTGAGCTCTATAAACATCTACAATGGAATCGACTAGGCCGTTCATCTTCCTCGAGAGATACCGGCTCGCTGTTTGCGAGGAGTGCGGGCTGGCTGTGCTGTCGAAAGAAGCCCTCAGCCACCTTCGCGCTCGGTATCGTGGCGTTGACGTGTCGAGACGCCACAAGATTGCGGAAGCTGTTTCGAGTTGGCCAAGTGTCATACAAGACCAGACTGGGCTACGGGGATTCAGCTTCCCACCGCCAACCATCAGCTACATCGCACAACTGGCAGCGCCAAAGACGGACGGGCTGAAATGCCGCAAGTGCCCGTGCATCGCCAGGCAGCTGCAGAAGATCCAAGGACACTGTCGCGACAGCCACGGCTGGGTCAAGCGTAAGAGAGAGTCGCGACAGCCACGGCTGGGTCAAGCGTAAGAGAGAGTCAGGCGAGACGGAGTCAGAGCTACAGTGGAGGGAAAACGTGGCATGCCAGCGATTCTTCGGTTCGCGATGTGCCAGCGGATGGTTTGAGGTAGCACCGCTGTCGCTACCTAGACGGTCACGCTGTCTGGCTGTATCAGACAGGGTCGAGCCAACGATTACAAGCACGTGCAAGAGGAGAAAGTCAGCTCCTGTAGATAAGGCTGCTCGGGAGCACGTGGAGAAAGTTGTGCAACGACACAAGCGGCATGTCTCGATGCAAAACGAGCCCCGCGTGTACGCCAAGTCGCTGGGCGGGGATTCTCTGGCGGCCACGAGCCCGTGGCTCGAACGGACGCGATGGCTCGAGACGTACAGGGACGTTCGCCGAGACATATTGAAGGCAATGACGACGAGCGCGGGCAGGCAGCCATGGACGGACCTGCATCTAGGTCAGGGGGAACGTGAGGGCGATGCAGACATCATTAGCCCGAGTCATGACGAGCAGAACATTGCGTGCCTGCTGGACGTGGTAGACTTGGTGATCGACCGATGCGAGGTGGGGGATGTCTGTCTGTCGGTGAAGTCAGACAGGCCAAAGATTTTGACTGAGCGTTGGACAACCGGCCGTGCCCCCAATCAAATAGCTCCTTGACAAGCCAATAGCGGATTGCAACCGACATCTCCTCACTGACTGTTCCCCTCATAAGTTGGATCCTCCCATAGTAATCTCGCTGGGCTTCGCCTTGCCGCTATGCAACATGTATTCTCGCTTGATACAAGGCCCTCTAAGCGCAAGAAACTGTACCCGGAGGATGAAGTTGATTGGAACTACGTCAGAGCGGACGGTTTTGACAACGACGATAGCATCCTCGGAACGATTCACAGCGTGCTCGAATTTGATACAACAACATTGCTTGATAAGCCTCTGTCTTTGAAAGGTCTTTCAGACCAGGCTCGTTCGATACTGAGATTCCTGGTTCCGGTCTGGTTGTACGTGCTCAGAACCAAGAAGTCCGTTCCCAAAGACGAGGCTGCGAGGCGCCTGAAGCGGTTCTATGAGGTCGAGCGACATGAGAAGTGGACGGCCGATGAACGTCAGATAGAAAAGCGCATACTCCAGTCAGCTGAGCTGTGCGTCCAACTTGGCCGGAGCAGATCTAGCCGAGCTTGGCAGCTGTTAACGCATGGTATGCAAAGCCTTGACGGTGGCTGGGCTAACTCTGAACTGATCGAATCAGCCTAGCAGATTCGACGCATAAATTGAGAGATATCTCGCTTCCAGAGGATGGAGAAGTTCGAGAAACACAACGCGCCTTCCCGCTTTTCGCACCATTCTTCCTCCAAGCATGGGAATCGGCTTCTCGCGAGAGGTTCGAGAAATTCTGCGAACTTTTGGGGATAAAGAACTCATTCTGTTGGCATGACTGTTGTCGGTTTCGTCAAAACGTCTATCAACAATCCGACGATATCGAGAGACCCAATTGAGAAATTCATTGGCACTGCCGAACTTCGCTCGAGGTACGATGCCATTGTAAACACTCACTTTGCCCGGGGAAACAATAGCATTAAAGTTACTCTAGAAATAGAAGGACATGGCGTTCCCTGTACGCTTAAAATTTCGTGTCAATCCCGCAGCACCTTGGCCGAGGCGGCAAATCGAAACGTACAGGATCCTCATCTTGGCAGTATGGATGTCCCCAAAGGCTTTCAACATTTTCATTTATCCCAAGCTCTGATGGAGGCAGCGTCGAGAGCCGGACGCGAACGTGCCAAAAGCAACACAAAAGGCGCCGGTTTTCCTTCCAAAACCCAGACAGACATGTATACGATGTTAACGTGGCTTACCGGAGATGCTGAGGATCTCGTACTTGGTCTCGATCACCTTGCCTGCCTGCGGATCAAACAAAAGCACCGCAAATTCGGCCACGCCCTTGAAAAAGCGCAGCGTCTTGTCAGAGAAGATGGTCTACTCGAAGGGCGCAAAGATATGCTTGATGGAAATGCCCGAGAGTGAGGCGGGAGACCGGTTGTGGTAGAGAGGAATAATGTCCGAGTTATTACCTAGGGCGAAGACGTGGAGAGCTAGGCTCCGGAACTAGACCTAATCCCGGACGGTAGGGATGCTCGATCCCCACCGTCAAGAGCTCACAGCCACCGACGACAAGAGCTGGATCTAAATAGGACGACAAGCAGCAGACTTAGGGGTGAGAACGTCGGATGGGGCAGTACCACGAGGCATTTGGTCCATTCTCACTGTATGCGATGGTAACTATGCTCAAGCGCGAGATAAATAGCACTAGATTTGGCGACCTGATACAAATACACATGTTCCATCCGATATTCTTCAACCTCGTAGCTATTCGTCCCGGTCACACACCATGCTCAAAGCATGGTTAGACCATTACATGGTCGAGGCTAGATAACATCGTGCCGCTGATTACGCTTTGTACGATCATTTCTGTCAGGATTGTTGACTTAATAGGATCCTCAAGATTCTCGAGGACTACCTAGTTTCGCCGACCGCAAAAGTATATCCAAGGGATTGGATTGTTGTTTCCAGCATACTGGAGAACCATGGCGTGTGCTTGGTTCCTATTGCGTGCTATGAGACCAGCTGGCTCTAGAGCTACGAGAAGAAAGAGATACTGGCTCTTGCTCTCCTTTTCCGATTTATTACCAACAACAAGAACAGACTGACCTTTCAAGAGCCGCTGTCCAATGTTGAGCATAGCGTATAGCTTTGTCGTGACCTCAATGCTGCTCGCTATTACTTGCGACCGAAATGCATTATTTGTGACCGCAGATCTCCCGGCAGAGAGGATGTAAGGGCCAAAATCTACCGTATTCTTGGCTTTGAGGCATGCTAAAATCCAGCGGAAGGACAGGCATGGGATTCCCAGCGCCAAAGCCTGCATATACTTAGCTTTACGTGAACTAGCATCGGCTATCATTGCGCAGAAGCCCTGATCTAGATTTTCATCTGCTACTCGTGATATGTCGGCTGTTGCTGTATTGAAGACTGGCTTCTCAAAGAGAAGAGCCCAGTCCTGGACAATGGCTCCACCAGCCTGTTCAAGCAAGCTTCGCTTGCTGTTCTTCCACCGATATAGCGAATGCCATGTTTTTAAAAAGATTTCCGCCGACAGCAGGGGAAGTGTGCCGAGTCTCGGCCTTCCGTCGCGATTCTCGTGGCGGAGACGAGTCATAACCATAACAGTGTTCGCGGCCCATTCATCACTCAGCGATTCGCTGGACAGGTGGCGCTTTGTTCGCCTTTTTTGGGAAGCGTCGACTGACTCGTAAGCAGTCATAGGAAATTTTGCGCTCCTGGTTGGCTTAGTCCTTGGTCGACGCTTTCATCGTGGCTGTCTACAGACGGAGAACCATCGTCGCTTTGACTGCTTCCAGTGTGCAATATATCCGACAGCAAGGGATCAGGTCTCCGATTTTGTAACTCAGCTAATGGTCTCTGCCTCAGCTCGTCAATGAAGCGTTGGCTTTCCTGTGAAGACTCCGTTGCACACTGCATAATGCTACATATCGAGCGCAATTAGCCAAAACACAATTGCTGTAGAAAGGGATAGATATGGAGTTTATATGTATGTATGTACGAAATACGGATAACGTTAGTAAGGGAGGCAGTGCGAAATCATTTTACCTACTGTAACACATAATCCTTACGAGAGAGCACGACCGTGGTAATTGCTCGTGGTCTTGGCTCCGAACCAGGCTCTAACAGCAGATCCCGAGAGGCATTTTACTTAACGATGAAATTGGTAGCATTGATCAAGTGCTCGTGTTCACGCATTCCAGAAGCAGCTTCCATCAAAGGTAACTGTCAACACAAGTCAAAGGGTAGTCACAAATCAGTGAGGAAAGCTCTCTATTCTATCGATTCGGAGACCTACGCTCAGGTCTGGTATGATGGCGACATTGATTCAAATAGAGATGCTATCATGCTTGTGGAACCAATGACGATCTGCCTGCTGCTCAATATGGGCTGATATTTTGGCCGAGGATGCAAACCCGTGCTGATACTAGTGGAGGCAAGCGGAGAAAACATCTATGAGACGCCATATAGGAGAGTATGAGAAGCAGCTTTTCGCTACATTTAGCGACTGTGTAATTGTATGGATGCGGCACACGATCGCCGACTAGCCATTTCATCGGACTCTAATCGATCTAAATCCATACCCGTCTATTTTCTAGAATTATGCATAATCCTAGACCTACCGCGAAGGCCTCAACCATCGCCTCAGCGCCATTGTCAGTCCCTCACTTCCTCCGTTAGAGCCACCTGGCTTTGGGCTTGAAGGTTTGAGCCGCCGCCTACTAGTGAAGCCTGGAGCAATCGAGAAATTGAAGTGAAGCCTGTGGGGGAGGGTTGTGCAATTCATAGATCTCATGGCTCCATTGAAGAGTTCTCCGGCACGATTCATCAATGCCAGAGCCCTAGTCCAACGGAACGAGTGAGAAGTCTCCATGGATTGAATAGGCCGTCGCTTCAATAGTTTTATGGCTAGCAGAAAAGCTAGTCCAAGAAGAGCAACAAAGCGGGCGAGACTCAGCATGTATGCGAATATCTCAGTAGCGGCGTAACAAAGGCAACCAACGGTAACCACAGCAACAAGAGGGTTTCCGCTGGAAAGATACTTTGAGTCGGTCATTTTGGACTCAAGGGGCCCTACTTAGATCCAGCTCTTGAATGTTCGTCGGTGCCTGCGAGCTTTTGACGGTCGATAAGCATCGACAGTAACCACCCCATGGGGTACGCAACGCAAGTCCTCTCCGAGAACTAGGTCGAGATTAAAGGGCCGGTGTTTTGCGTGTTGGGGTTTCAAACTCACCGAAAACTTGATCGACTGGCATATGTGCGGCTAATATCGCCTCCATGCTACATCCGGAATAGTCATCGACCTCAAGTATGCCAAATCCTTTGCTCAGGTATTCCAAAGGCTTTGTACCTACATACACAATCTTTACGGGTATAAAAGCGCCAGTAATACCGAAATGCGAGTGGAATACCTTTAACAGGTCCGGATTTCTCGCGAACCAGATCAGCTGCGTCTTCATATGCGGACAGCTCGTCATATTTCGCCAACGAAGCCAGGAAGAGGCTTCGCATATTCCTCTGTCGCTCGTGACAATGGTCAGCCATTCAGGGCCGAAGATGCACGGCGACGGGCGGGCTCTCAGCGGTCCTCGGATACTGGTCTGATGTATCTTGACGTTTCCTCGAAGGAGAAGAATAGCATTTATGCTCCCTTCGTAGGACTCATCAGTCCCATGCAATTCGAACAGGCTCATCATTAACCAAGAAATAGTGGTCATGGCCAATTTTGGGCATAGGGTGGTCTGCAATGTTGACTGCAATCTTTTTCACACTGCCTTCTTGCTCTTCCGACACGCAAGTGACGTGCGGTGGGGATGCTAGAGAGACACTGATGGAGAGGACAAGCGTAAGCCCAGTGGAAATGGCCGCGATTGGCAAGAAGGCGGTCGGAACCGTATGTACAACCACAATTACCATGGATAAAAACGCTAAAGCGCAATGCCCATATATGTGTATCTTTTTGAATGCTGGCGTAATCTGTATGATCACGACGGTTAGAAAGGCCTGCCTAGAGGATTAGCTAGCGAAGACAGCAGAGCTGGGATCTTACGATGACACCAGAAACCGCAATCTGCAGGCCCGAATTGATAGCTTTCAAAAGTTAACCTTAGTATACCTGCATAGATATCTTGCAAATACCTACTGTCCAACCGAGGCATTTTACTTAACGATGAAAGCCCATGTATGACAATCTCATACCAACAAATCCATGCAAAAGCGCTATGCAGCCATAGAATCTGAGGGCAAGTCAATGACACTAGAGGTGCGAGCATAATCTCTGGAGACGCACAGAACAGCAAAGGAATGAAGTTCGCGCACGCCATTTGCCCACTTCGTTTGATGTAAGACGTCTGCTTCAAATGGTACGAGGAGGAGAACAAGATTCTGGATGGTAATGATACTCAGTATGAGACATCTCATAAGCCTAGAAGGAGAGAAGCCCTGATAGTCATTGCAATCGGTTTCCAGGTAACCTCCAAGGGCGTGTAACTTGCTTGTTATTCGTTTAGGGGTAAGCGCGAATATCGATCGTAGAAGTCGATAGTTGCGTCGAACAACCATACAAGCAAAAAGTTCACCGGCGAGGATAAGTAAATAGACATACGGAGAATTCATTGTGAAACAAAGATCTTCTAATTGGAGTTGCGTGACGGCCTCTTATATCAATTCCAGATCCGACTGTATGTGCTAATGCTGTTTTTGACGTAAAAGTATACGTCTTACGAGAAAATGTCATCGCTCTTGGATATGACAGTGGGGATATACATAGCGGCGGCTAGATATGCCTCCTTATTGTAGTCTTTCAATCTCTTCTAGAGTAATTGTAAATAACTCTAAAGAACGACATGAAGCCGTTGCGGCTGTTCGAGCTGTAGCGTTTGAAGCCCCTTTGCGGAGGTCCGAGCTGTTTGCCGACCTGACCATCTTTTTGGCCTTTGCATCCTGTCCTTCCGGTGGCACTTTCCACTTTTGGCTGTTCTCGAAGGCTGCTAGTAGTGCTTGGTCAGTCCTTTGTTCAGTATCGTTGGGAAACGTGTGTGATGGCAATGGACGTGACGTCGGTTCTTCCGAAACTTTGCTTGCGAAACTCAACGCACTTAGACTAGTCGTGAGTAGATTTTGAGGTAGATATTTCGTCGCGGTAAGTTTCTTTTGGGTGGCTCCTGAAAGGGCAATTTCTTTGATAAGGAGAGAAGCGATACGCTGCAGTTGCTTGTGATTCAGGGTCGCCTGATGTACTGCTGCCCTGAGACTGCTGGAGACCTATCTTCGACTTGCTTACTTGAAAGTCGAACTCGGCTTGGAACATCAGACTTTGGACTCAATTGATTCTCAATATATCGTCTGGAAGCTAAAAGATCACTGTTTAGCTTTGAAGTACCTCGCTTCGCCCCAGCGTGATGATCCCGCCGTTCTCAAATGAAGAAGGCTAACACTGTGCGGCCGCCTAAGAGTTGCGACGAGCCGATGAGGCGCTATAGGGCGCGATCTCCGTACGCCCGCGTCCAGTGTGCGCTGGCGGCAGCGATGCTCGTGAGCGCTCCTGCTATATTGCACCAGAGCATTTCGCGTGCCAACCCTAAGCGGGCTCAAAGCTGCACGCAGGGCAACGATGAATGACACAGCAGCCTAGTCAAGAGGCTGTCACTCTTGTCCGTAATAGCCTTGGTTTTGTTTAATATATGTTGGTCCGCAACTCAATTGTCATGCTCAAAACTGCCGTCCTTCTTCAACAGGAGACCAATCTTGAATGGCATCAACACCAGCCTACTTTTCGGGGTCATCGCCTGCAAATCAGACCTCCCGCCCTCTTTGACACCGCTCTCAGTCACAAATTAAATAGTAGAAGGGCCTTAATCTAGACATATAACCTCATCTTCCTTCACAAATTGAACATGACGCTCATAGAACTTAAGCATCTACGTGCAGTTAGCGAACCTAAATCTTGAAGCAGGGGTTGGATAATACATACCATCTGAGGGCACTTACGGTAGATAATTTCTGTCCCATGTCTTGTTTTTTCCCCGTTCTTCCTTCGCAGATATATTATCAATACCCCGTCTTCTCCTCGATCGCACCCGTCGATGTCTGCAACGTCTCCCTCCCACGATCCAGTCGGCGGCTCCCACTTTCGAGTCGATTCTTTGATCTCAGTATATCGTCTTTGCGGACTCCTTTTTATGGCTGCGTGAGTGCTTTGTGAGCTATGAAGCGCCGCCGTTCGCTGTCTCGTAGAGCGGGTCACAGGGCTCTTGTATGAGCGACCAGATGAACGAGCCATTGCACCGGCGTCGAGAAGAGCAAAGCCTTGAAAATCTACTGTGGTGCGTGCATATTTGGTCGTCACAGTCGAGTGCTGAAGGTATAGAGCTGGTAGGCAACTAAGCGTGTAGGTAACTAAACGTTGACAATTGGATTGATAGCTGAGTTGTATCTAATGAATGTGTGCGACTCGAGAGTCTTACATACTAGCTGTTTGGTGGAGGCTCACGAGGAGCTTCGTGATCCTAGTGATCATTGTGTGGTGTTATGTTAGAAGGAGCGTCGTGAGTTAGGTGAATTTTCAATTGGATCACGCTGTTGGTCCGCCGATCGCTCTAGAAAAAAAGAAAAGGTGGATAGATGCTATTCGCCAATGATTTTCGCTCGTCTGCCGCACGACTAATGTCGTTAAGGATGGCGGCCAACCCCACAACCCTGATCCCGGCTGGCGCTATCGGACCCGAAAATCCGCTCCCGTACGCCGTGAGCCAAATGGCGGCTGCGTTACAGAGTACGGGGAACAGACAACATGGCCACCAAACGCTTCTCATGCGAGAGTCGTCGGTGTTCCAGCCGCGTCAGGACGAGTCACCTCGTGCATCGATTTCTCAAGATGGTCCAAAGATCCCTCTCTGAGCCCCTTCGCATCAAATTGTTTGCGGACACCCTCTACCGAACCTGTGATGATGTTTGTAAGGCGCATTCACACTCCTCGGGGAGGGGTCATGAGGAGAAAGGCAAGGACGGTCAGGCTCACACCGTTGGATGGAAGGCGCGGCCAACCGGGATACCCCCAGGCGGGGCGCCTTGCTCTCATCAAGTCGCTTATCCATAGTCTAGAGCTCTTGTACCCCGCGTGGCTCAAGAATGGCTCATTAAGCGTGAAGACTCGGCATCCTTTCGCCCGGAAACTGAGGAACTTCACCGAGAGAATTGCACGGGATCCACATAGTACCACCAGAATGGAGTATCATCATTCCCTTCGCAATGCCTCCGCACCTAACTACCTTTGCTCCTCGGGTCTCCGTGTGCCTGCTTCGAGCCCTGGTCAGGACAATTGCCTTGGTTCTATTGTCAAAGCCTGAAGACAGTGTCGTTCAACTATCGAAATTCCACTCAACCGGCCTTTTCGTCCCCGGTACGCGCAATACTCACATTCGGGAGTTTGGTAGCGAGGACTATTTTACTGCAAGTATACAAATCTTTGATGCAGAAGACACCGAGATTGGTAGCTGTCGAGCCAATGACAAGCAAAGCGTAAGTGCAACCTCTTATAAAAGGGAAGCCAGAGACTAGCCTAGAATCGTCATGATAGTGGGGTGATACTATCACTATTCCCAAGGACAGGCTGCCGTACGATATCAAGTATGAATTCCTTGACGAATGGCTAGGAAAGAACCTCAAGCGCGATCGACCAGCGCCGGGTTCCTTAGGCCCGGGTCCTCTCATGTTTAAAAGCTACAGTGTGAGGATCACGGCGGGAGAGACGATGTGGAGTTCTGACGACGAAGATGGTGATATGGAAATGCTCCCACGCTGTGAGGTCGGGGATTGGTACACTCAAGGCACCTGGGATCTCGAAGAGATCATTGGCGACTTTGTTAGAGGTTTCATGGGCGAGCCAGGCGAACTTCCGGTAAGCACTTTGACAGTGGTACCCATCGTGTGAAGTGCACTGACAAGTTTCATAGACTAGGGACATGGACTGTCGCTGGAAGTGCTAACGTTGGCCGCCGGTCGCGATGCTGGGCGAAAAGGTAGGAATGTCTCTACATTCTGACCGAAGCATTTGCGGAGAAGCATATAGGACAATGGCCGGATGTAGACAAGGTATCGGTATACGATCAATGTCACCGACTCAGGATAGAACCCTAGGCGGGCTTTTTGATGAAAACGAAGATCTAAATTCCCTCGCTGGAGACGATGTCGTACTACTCTGATCCGTTTTATAACGAGTGTCGAGCCTGCCCAACAACTCGGGATCAGGGATGCAAATAAGTGTCACGTGTTGCACCACCAGTGGCGCGAATAAGATGACCATGTAAGCCTCGCTCAATGTGTAAGCCGACCATGCTGCGAAGTCAAGCAGATACCGTGTACTATGAAAAGTCGAGGATGGAACTAAGCAAGGGAGAGGGGAAACTTTGGTCATGAGGTTTCAAGTGCATCACTTATTCATGGTTGAAAGAAAAAGCTTGGAAAATTAAGAGACTAAGCGTCAACTATACCGCAGTCTTTCTCACAAGGAAATTCTCAAGACACTGTTCAACTCGCAACTGATTCCTCAAGCGCATTATCTCTCAACTCGCGATTGCTCCCCTTTCTGTTTAATCATCCAAGTTCCAGAAATCAGGATCACGGCTCTCAGAACGGATTTGTCTCTCGATGGCAGATAACATTGACAATATGTTCTCGCTTTCCGCGAGACAGTAGAGCTCCTCGATACTCTCCGGACTTTGGTTCTCGAACCGAATAGCAAGTCGCATGGCTTTTTTCCAAACCCTTCGCTCGTACTCAATGCCGTGCCGCTTTCGGAGCCCCTCTGTTTCTTTCCACATGTTTCCCAGTAATGTAGGCGAGTATTTCGCCGCTAATTCTGCAAGACGCAAGAAGACTGCTCTTTTAGATAGTCGAGGGCGTACATTCTCGACTAGACTTCTAAAGCACGATTCCGGTACCGAATTCCAGTCTGCGAATACGCATGCGTCGACAGCTAAGCTTCGGAGCAACTCGTCCTCGCAAAATTTCTGGTGTGCTCCTGGACTGTACATGATGAAAAACGAGTCTTTCGATAATCCGAGAAGTAGTTCCAGAAGCTTGTTGACTCTAGACTCTAAGTCGAGCATTTTCATTGGTAGGAATTCCTTTATCCAAAAAAGCAGCGTTTCAGGGCTCAAAGCGAGGTATTGTAACTGATTCACATCAATGTGTCGCATTATGGTCCGGGAAAGATCGGATTCGCGGGTTATGAGTGATCTCAATACGGGAGAACGGAGTTTCTTGCAGGTCTGAGAAAAAGCGAGAAGATCCTCTGCGGCCAGAGGCGTAGAGATGAGGTCGATAATCTCTGACGGCAGACTTGTCATAGCGGAGGAGGGACCCCCTGCTAATAGTGTAGGCATTGTAACACGGCGAAAGGCGGGTGGAAATCTTCGGTGGGCGAAGGGTGACGGGAATGAGCCCGACGAGAATGAGAATGGGAGCGAAAATTTTATTTATGGCCCCTAGTCTTTTATTCTGCGCCGTTTCCACCTCCCGCCCAATTGCATCCCGCCATTTCTACTCTCCCCGACCCCTGACACTTGACCGCGAAACGCGCGCCTTTTCCTATCCAGCCCAACCAGAATCCTCGTCCCCTAAAGCGCGACGCGTTTCTGCTAACGCCCAATGAGATGTAATCGACTACCCCTGCTGGCACACACTAGCGCGTTTAACCCCTGTATCCCAGCGTAGCCTATGCCCCGTATTGTACTTCTATCATCAGTCAGGGCCAGCAGGTACCTAATTTACATCTAAGCCCTCGCTGCAGCTGCTCGCTTCACGACCGGAACCCTTCCATAATTTCCCTAGCATCTTCCCTACATATTCTACAGACTGCCATCACACGCATACACTTTAGAAGGAAATACTGCTGTTGAATACTTGTACACGATCAGAGTGAAATGCGAGATGAAATGTAATCCAAGAAATTGATCAGTCACACACGGCCGTCGCCGCGATTCCCGTCTTGGACCTGCCGAATCCAATACTGGATTATCTCTTTACAGCCCTGGTCAGGTAACCCTGTGTGATCCGCCCCCAGAACCTTGCAGCTATCCTTGACAAATCTATCATCCAAACAGCCTACCAAATCTTCCTTCTCCATGAGAATGACGTAGTCATGCGATGAGATTACTGCAAAAGACAAGGTTATGCATAACATTGATGGCCTCTTTGTGCAGCTCGTGTTGTAGCCCTTAGGGTTTGGCGTTTGCGTTCTTATCTGGCGAGGAAGAAGAAGATTATTGCTGGGCCCTAGAGCAGCTACGATCAATCTACGAAGTCAGCCAAATCCGGATGCCATCCGTTATCTTGACAGATCGATGCCTTGCCTTACGCAACGCCGTAGCAAGGGAATTTCCGGCTACTATCTGCCTACTCTGCCTTTGGCATGCTAATAAGGCTATTGTTCTCTACAGCAGCTACAACATAATAATCTACCTCTAAGCCTCTCGGATTTCCATCGACATTGGTATCTTAGGCGCCCAGACCAATATGAGCTTCTTCTTGAGCCAGCTTTCTATACAGATCGGTCTTCTGGATCGAGTACGACAAGGCTGCCTAGTGGCTTTGAGGCTGTTGAGACCCAAGCTAGGCCCAAGGCGCCGCCTAGGTGCTCAAAATGTCATCAACAAGGCCATACTATGGCTTCAAAATCGTGCCCCTTACGGTATGCTGATCTTGCCACCCGTAATGGCCTAAGTGTGGTGGACCTGGCTACTCGCAATGGCCTTATTCGGGCTGGCCCTGATTTGGCTGATCAGGCTGTTGCCGCAGCCCTTGGATCTGGCTGCCCCTGATTTGGCTGCTGGCTTTGATCTTGATGTGCGCCTTGATCTTGATGCTGGCCTCGATCCTGATGCCGGCTTAGATCCCTATGATCATCCTCGATCAATATATCAGAGATATGTACAGGCAAGAGCTAAGTGGTATCAGAGCCTTCCGCCACACAGCGAGAAGACTAATCAGCTTTATCGTAAAGCCCATAAGCTGCCAACACGATATGGGAAGGCTGATCTTGATTGGTGCCTAGATTACAAGCAGATGGGTCAATCAAACGGCTTAAAGCCTTGGACGAAGGAAGAGATGATGGCCTATTTAAATTGGTCTAATCAGGAAGATGATCGTGTTGAGGCCCGCGTAGCTAATCAGATCGGAATCGAACCTAGGACCTCGAGAAAAAAAAAGGGATAATAACCCCTGACATTCGAGTTTTTACATCGTACGTTAGAGGCTATTATCAATAGTAGAAATCTTTATTTTACAACTCGCATCAGCCCTGGCAACATCACCATGGGTGTTTTTGCCGGCCGTGACGTCGACACCAAAGTCTTTGAGCGACGCAATCAGAGGCTGGAGCAATCAGTTCCTCGAAGGTATGAGTACCTTTGCCGCTCAGCATTGCGGGATGAGCAAGGACAAAAGCATAGGTTTTGTATTTGATGGAAGTGGTCTTGATAAGGGAATTGTGATTGAGTACATGGACTTGTGGAACGTAGACCAGTGTGTTTTGGATTGGGAGAAGGCGCATGTTTGGAGCGACGTGAAGGTCACGTTCAGGAACGACGTCTGGAAGGCTGTGGCGAGTCCTGGCTACCGAGCCTGAGGAGGCAACACCGTTTCAGAGATGAAACTATAGGTTCCCAAAGAGTGTGGTTGTGTGTCTTTACTTCTCTATATGGATAAATATCAAGCTACTAGCGGTAGTTGTGTATAAACTTCAAAATAGGAGCTATCAACGTGTGCTGATAGGGATGCGTGACATACATATCTTCCATTAACTTAGTCTTATATTAATACCTTAGACTTGCTAATACTTATATACGATGTGGCTTTTTTATTAATCGTATATGGTGAACATATGCGATGCTTCTCTCTGATTAATCAGGTTTCGTGATAATACCTTAGAGCCACGAAATTTGTCGGACGCGATAATATTTTCCTAGAGATCATCCCGTACCAAATTACACATACGTATCTGAATCTAACATCAGCTGGTGCATGTGCGGTTGGTTCCTGGCATCGCGCTCGCGGCCTCTCCCCCACCCGATTTTGGGAGCCAACGTATTGACCTCTCTCCTACGCGCGCAAAATTCCCGCTCTCCAGTCCTTGCAACAGGGGAGATCGAGTTGGTCCGAAGAACCTTGAATATTGAACCATGTTCGAATCGCCGTGGCCCGTCTTCATGCCAGCTATTCGGAAGCCATAGTCTTGTGTGTTGTCGATCTAGAAAGCTTATCTATGTTTTGATTCTTCGCCGCGGGTGCATCATCGGCGTACAAGCGACCCCCCAGTTTCAGATCCAATATGTTGGGCTTCACAAAGCCGTGCAATGCGTTGCGCAGGACAACAGCCGCGTCAATTTTGATCTTGCCGCCACCCTGTAGGCACCCAATCCTCCCTCCTCTCTGATTTTTATACTTCTTCTTGCGTTTTGGCCTCGGAAGGTGGTATTTACCCCACTCTCACCTGTCTTCGCCGTCCCAGTCGCATGCATCGCTGCCGTACCGCTATCCTGCAAGCATGTTCCTTTCCGATCAGTGAGAACCAAGGTACCCATAGAAGGTGGCATGATATCGCGCAGCTCGCGGAGCTTTTCCTTCGCGGGGTGTAAGTTGGAGCTTCGAGTTGGACGGCTTGGTAGAAGTTGATCTCTTTGTTGGTACAGGATACCGGAATCGTGGAGTGAAGAGACGTCCCATTCCTAGGCACATGAGCCAATCGCCAAGGGCCGAATTCTTGGATCGAATCAGGAAACGAACTACAACCGTCGGCCAACAGATCACCAGCAGCAAGATGTCCAGAATGAGCGTGACCATTCCATATGATGCCCCTGAAACTCCTTGATCTTGACGATCAGGTTGTCTAGCCGGGTCTTGACTTGCTCCATCGACCTGGAGATAAGGTGTCAGCATTTTTCTATTGCTGAAAGAAGAGCGCAGTTTACTCTCCATCCTCACATCCATCCGTCCAAGTGCTCCAGTCTCTTTGTGTGTCAAGCCCAAAGCGTGGCAAGTCGTTTGACATTGCGGGGCCTCGTCCCAGAAAGTACGCTGGGCTATCTAGAACCTTGGCCACGGAACGTTGCGGGTCTCTACCTAACGCCAAACACTGTTGTGGGGGCGGCGGGAAGATAGCCCTTTTCGGACCTAGTATTAACCAATCTTATTCATTGACGCGGTACTTACTACATACCTCCACGGACGGCAAGCTAAGGCATCTACTCAGGTCTGCCTAAGTAGGGGCCTCCCATTAAAATTTTCAATTCAACTCAAGTTTCGATCCCCTCAATTCAATTCGAAATACCCTCAATTCAACCGTCGAAAATCTTGATGGAAGATTGAATTCACCGCAGCCCTAGTGCGCACCTCCACGCTGTGTATCAAATCGGAACATCAATTATAGCCTCGTCAATAGCTATTATTGAGCCTGGCTGCCAGAAAGCTAGAGTTTGTTGCTGTAGGATATCGGAATAATATCTATCTATTATACCTTCCGCCACACACCTCACACGTTTTACAGCCTCTCGATCTGGCTGTCTTTGGGCCCGTTAAGTCAATCTATCGGTCTGAGATCTCGAAAATCAGCGCACTGACTGATTCGACCCCAATTGGCAAGACAACCTTCCTAGATGCCTATAATAAGGCTCGAAAAGGCGCCTTTACAATCAAGAATATCTCAGCCGGCTAGAGGGCATCAGGGATATGGCCGGTTAACCGTAGCAAGCCCCTTATGAGCCGGTTACTAGCCCAGCCGCTAGAAGCTACAGCTACGCCAACAGCAACGCCAGCAGCACCTATACAGCTAGCTCAAACAGAGCCTACAATATCTCTTACAACACCTCGTCACTCAAGTCACGTTTCCAAGCTAGCCCGGACCTTCCTTACAACGTCAGCGGATCATACAGTAGCCCGGCTACAATTCCGGAAGATTGGCCGTAGCCTTGACGGGCAGAACACGAAGCTAGCTACAGCTGAAGCCACAATACGGAAGCTTGAGGTGGAAATTGATAATCTACGCCCTAGGAAACGGGCTAAGGTCAGAGAAGACCCCAATAGTCGGTTCGTACGGATTGATCAGATCATTGAGACAAAAAAGCGCCTTGAAAAGCAGTTTGAGCCAGCCCGGCTTTCTCAGCTAAATAGATCAGTTAAATTTGAGACCCTTTGTCAAGAATGGCAGCTTGAATAGCTAGAAAACACCAAATAAAGTGATCGCGATGTTGTTGTGTTGAATTTGAAGCCCTCAAAGGTTACGTATTGGGCCGGAAGCTGGGGGTGGCCGGAAGCAGGGTGCCCCGTCTTACTGTCTACAACTGTTAGAGTCTATATACCGTCGTAGAAGCCCTCGAAGCTCATCGGTTGACTTTTGGCTAGACCGGGAGCGATGGAATCATACACGAGTTTCTTGGTCACAGTACCAGTAGATGTGGCGGATGAGTCAGAGTTGCCTTGGCTATTGTCTGGGGTGTTGTCCGACATGTTGCTACACTGGCTTGTGTTTTTGGGACCCACCTAGAAAAGAAGGGTAGAGGACGGGAGTCGTCATGGCCCAGGAGAGAAAGGCGTCCTTTTATAGTACGCAGGTGAAACGGGCTCATCGGCACGGTGGTGGGCGGGGATGATGGTCACTTCTCAGTGCGGACGGTATCCCCGTATCTCATTTACCTCAAGGTGCTCCATAGGAACCTGACGCCTCACAGCATTCGGCCGCTTGTTGGTTTGCCCTCTAGCAAAGCAGGCTTGCGTCACAGATCAAAGAGAGACCATGTCAGCTGCAGGCGGCCAAAAGCAGAACGCCCTGACGCCTTCGCGCTTCTGGGATCGCCTTGGGCCAGGGGTACCCGTGGCTAAATCTCCCACGGGTACCCATGGCGATTAGGTCAGCAAAAGCAGATGCCGCACCCTGATTGGCTGCAGCTACTTACACCACACTCACGCAGCCTCACCACCACCACCCACCACCCACCACCTACACCTAATACAACCTCAGATCGAGCCTTATATATCGAAATCACCAAATTATCTAGTATCAGTCTCGGAAGGGGTCGTGGTCGAGCGGTGTAGCCTAGCAAGCTTATCGTTGACGCCACGGTTCGATTCTTGATAGGGTCGTTTTGAGACGTAGGCCTAGCCTAGACTTCATCGACCCGGTCCCTGATAGTTCGTCTGCCATCCCTGCGGCAGCAGGTCCTAGGCCGGCTATTAGGGAGAAAAAACCCGCCACTACTGAACAGGACCAATAGGCATCGAAGGTAGTGCATAATAAGACGGGTTTCTTAGGGCCTCGATGGGGGTCTTAAGTTTTTAGACTTCTAGTCTAGCCTATAGATATAATATATAAGGAAAGGTAAAGGAGGTAATAATAATAATACCCCCTAACGTCTGACCCCGAGTTAGAGGGTATTACTTCTTTATTATTGGCTCCTAGATTTGATCAGAAAAGAAGGCTCTTTAGTCTACCTCATCCGCCTCAATATCTGCCCAAATATGTCCAACGCCTCGATAACTCATAAGGGGGTTATTTCTAATCTGATTAGCCACCCGAGCTTCAACACGACTATCCTCTAGATCAGACCAATCCAAATAGGCCATCATCTCTTCCTTAGTCCAGTCCCTTGATCCGTTTAAGCGGCCCATCTGCTTATAATCTAGGCACCAATCGTAATCAGCCTTACTATATCTGATAGGTAGCCCCCGCGCCTTCCGGAAAGCCTGATTTGTCTTAATACTTCCACGAGGAAGGGATCGATACCAAGCCTCTCTCGCCTGTACGTATCTCTGGTGGATTTCTTGAGGTTGATTATATCTGGCCGCGGCCACAGCCGCTTTAGCCAATTCAGGGGCTGCGGCAACAGCCTGATCAGCCAATTCAGGGGCTGCGGCCATGGCAACGCTATCATACCGCTGCGGGCATTGAAGTGATGCCCTAGTATGGCCTTGGCCGTGGCACCTACTACAGGTAGGTGGCTTCTTAGGCTGGGCCGAGGCCTCAATCGCCTCGAATCCGCAGGGGCCCCTTTTCGTGCTTGATCCGATGCTGCGATCCTTTCCAAAAGCAGGCTCGAGAAGAAGCTCATACTGCCCTGGCCGCTGAAGATGCCAGTGGCTATGGAGATCTCGAAGTGAGAGCCCTTGGCCTTGTGCCTGAAGCTGCTGGATCTTATGTGCACAAGGTAATCCAAGTGAGCTAGTAAAACGGCCTGTGCAAGGAGGTATTGGCTGCTGATTAAGACGTTCTTGTTGCGCTCTAACCTTAATTAAGGCCTGGTGGGAGATCCAGCCTTGAATAGGCTGAAAAAGGGGGTTTGAGAGCTCGATTGGATTCCTGATCCGTTGCCGTGCTTGATTCGCTTTTAGCTCTGCTAGTTGCTTTTCGATTGCAGCTTTAATTGATCTCCAAGCCTCGAACAGATTAAGGGCTGATGTTTGTAGGCAGCCCTTAACTATAGCGTGAGTTCCCTCGGCTCTTGAGGTAACAACGTTACCAAAGTGAAGATATTGATCAACCCAGGCCTTGACGAGCTTATCCTTATAGGGCTCAAGCCAATTCTCCTTGATATAAATAACCTCTGCGGTATAGCGGCTAAGAAAACGCTTCTCAAGCTCTTGAACATGCTGATCAAATATCTGCTGGTTTGGCGAGGCCATAATCCTATGCCATAACCCGTAGAATTGCTGCCAATCTTGCTGCTTATCTGGCCTAATATCTGGCTCAATGTTTTGTAGCCTAAATGTAGGTAGGCAGTGGCGTAGCACGGCCTTACTAGCGTGCCAAAGGCAAAGAAGGCAGACCACATCTGGAAATTCCATAGCAATAGCGTTCCGTAGGGCAAGATCGCGATCGGTCAGAATAACTGAAGGTAGCCGGATTTGGCTTATTTCATAGATTGATCGTAGCCGCTCGAGAACCCAGGCATGATCTTCTTCGGTCTCGCCAGATAGAAAGGCGAATGCCACGCAAAAGGACCGCTCACAGGCATCAACACCAATGATATCTAATAGCGGCATGCCATACTCTTATAGGTACAATCAAGCAATAGCACATCTGGATATGCTTGAAGGTAGCTAAGAGACCTTGGGTGTGCAAAAAGAACGGCTGTGACCTACTTAGTAGCTAGATCAAAACGAATTCGGCTCCAAAAGCCCTCAGAATCTAGCTGGCTTGCAAGTGCCTGAATACTACTCTGGCCTTCGAGTAATTGCCGCCGATTCGTTGTAATTAGATTGCTGATATCCTTTTGTGTGGCGAGGGTCTCCGAATTTTGCTGTAGATAGGTGCGGATGCCTCTAGGCTGGATTTGAGCGTTTATGAGGCCTCGAATAGCGTTTTGATCATCTGCTGAGATTGTACGATATGTTGGATGAGCCGTTGGATCTAGGCTTGGGGGGTGGTTATGGGTGTGGTGCCGACGATTAGGGCGGTGAACGATAGCCCAAGTTTCTAGATCTGGCTGTTGTTTTGCGAGCACAGAAAAGGGGCAAGAGATCCCTCTAGATGACGTTTTTCGCTTCCGTTGCCTTGAAGGTGATGGTGGCCTACAGGCTCGATCACATGTATATGTACCTGTGAGTCTCTTCGATTTCTCTCGATGTGATCGTCCAATAACGAAGGCATAGCCTCGCGGCTGTGCCCATTCACAAATAGCCTTAAAAAGGCTATCCTGAGATTGATAGAGGCCCTCGATTGGGAGGCAATCCGTGGGCCAAGCGCTCTGTGGCTCTTCCATTATGGCGGCTGATGTAGATGTAAGGCGCTAATATTAATGTGAGGCGCTAATGTTGATGTAAGGATAATAAAAACCCCCCTAGATTGTAGCCCTAGCAGCCGCCAAAAAAAGACCTACCAGAGGTTCGAACTGCAAAACATGTGCATAATGCCAATGAATACAAAGCCCCTACATCGCCGTTAAGCTATGACAGAGCCCAATATTCACAGGCATGGTGCACATATTATCGCAACTGGTATCGCTACCTATAAAGCCTCTAAGCAGGTGGTGAGGCTGCGTGAGTGTGGTGTAAGTAGCTGCAGCCAATCAGGGTGCGGCATCTGCTTTTGCTGACCTAATCGCCACGGGTACCCGTGGCCCAAGGCGATCCCTGAGGCATCCATGCATCGACTCGCAATGCAGCTGCATCGACTGGATGTTGATTGGACGCCATCTCATCTCACCTATAAAGTGGATGGCAAGCACTGCCAGCACGCATCACAAAAAAGGCTCAAGCTGTCCCCCCATCATGAAGTTTAAGTGTTTAAATTAGGGGCTATCTTTCGAACACAAAGATTGGCCCGGCCTATCCGGTAGGCTCCAAACGAGAAGGCCCGCGCCGTGCCCTACCTCGATTGGGTCATCAACGAGACCCTCCGACTGAGGCCATCAGTCCCCGGCGGCCTCGCCCGAGTCACACCGCCCGAGGGCCTCATGGTCGACGATGTCTTCATACCAGGGGATATCGTGACCTCCGTGCCAACCTACACCATGCAACGGGACGAGCGTTACTGGCCCGATGCTCTCTCGTTCAAGCCCGAGCGTTGGGAGGGTCTAAACACCGAGAAGGCCCCCTGGATTCCCTTCACCAGGGGACAGTGGGCCTGCTCGGGTAAGGCGCTTGCCATGATGGAGATGCGGATGGTGCTGGGACGTATCGCCCTGCAGTACGAGTGGGCGAATGTCGAAACCGCCAGTCAGATGGGTAACTGGTTAGGCATGTTGGGAATTATGTTTCCCTATGGATTACACTGGTCTTTTGCCCCCGTCAATCCCAATCTCCCACATTTCCGTGGAATGCCCCTCGTTCTTAACTTCCATTCTACCTGTCGCAGCTAGTCTATATAGGGACCACCTATGCTGCACTTAATTACTTATATTTTCTAGACGATGTTTGCGCCCATACGCGCGCATATCGGTTTATTGCAGGGTTGTGCCCTCAGACGATTATATTGATACACAGTAGTACTTAATCCCAAACAGAATAGCTTTTTGGCTCTCGCGAGGACCCCTACAAAGCTATCAATCGCCACGCCTTGACCCGTGGCTTTACCGTAACTAGACGATCAACCAAGGAGAAGACGAAAAGGACCATCAATGTGATCGATCCTGCTCTCCGCCTGATACCTCGATCAATAGGAAGAGGCGTACTTCAACAAAAGGCACTAATTGCCTGTCCGGCTTGATGAACGTGGTTCAGTGCCTGAATTTTTCCGCAGCATCTCGCCTCCCTCCCAACAGCACCGGGTGCAACGGCTGCAACGGCTTTAAGCACCGAGGCAGAAGATCAGATTTCGAATGTACACAGCAGAAGCAGGGCAAACATGTGCCACCTTCGATACAAGAACCTCTTCATACAGAGCCTCAAATTAGGTTGATTGCGCTAGCGGACGCCGCAAGTTCAATATGCCGCGCGGGAGTAGAGTACTCGCAAGGGACCGAACACGATCAACCCCAGAGCCCCTTCAAAACGACACCTTCAGCACGGCTAGCTCGAATGCAACATGACCCCAAGTCTACGACGATGGCGGAGTTCAAAAGTGCGTCTATGCCAACTGCGGGACTCTGCACGCAAGTGAAGGGACTCTCTACACTCCGTGTGTGGAAGGGCTTCGCGACCGAAAACCTACATCAAGTACAGAGACGGTGTATGATATTAGCCTAGGTAACGTAACACCACCAATGGCGCGAATAAGATGACCATGTAAGCCTCGCTCAAATGAGGATATACGTGGTAGCCTACATTCTTTAATTAACTTATTCTAAATGCTTGGATGACCGAACTTGAGGGCTTTGGCAACGCTCGAAAGTGCGACCCACGTTGCAAGTCTTCTTGAGGGTTGCAATCTGATATCCTGGTCGTGAAATCTAACGACCGCGTGGTAGAGCAGGACGCTCATCATCTTATGTTGCCTTTGTACACGATACGACTACATACAGTATGTCCTACAGACGTATGCAAGGTCTTTGGTATCCTCATATGGAAACTAACAACATGCAAGGACACCGCCTTTCTGGGCCAGATACCCTAGAGTAAACAGAGTTGTGCATATCGCTTTCTTTACATGCCTTGCTCCCAGGCGGATCTCGTCGCACTTCCTCTTCTCATACAGGGCGGCCCGCCAGTCTTGCCCCGAACGAACGACTGCGAGGTTATCCTTGGCAGAGGCTCGAACACGCTGCTTGTGTCTGCCATCGCACTTATAGCCTTTGAGCCGGAACTAGTGTTTGCGCTAGGTTTGTGTCACATTCCTGCATTCTGCCACCTACGGCGGGGATGGA
>JAYRCL010000027.1:0-52842 GCA_037074925.1 Tetracladium maxilliforme
AGCATCTTTCAGTTACGTGTACAGTCATGGTCTTAAATCTGTAGCGCCGCCAACTTGCAGGCTCGTCGGGCGGGGAGCGAGGATACTGGTCCAATGCCAGCTTCATAGTGCCCGTTCGCCGTGACAACGAGCTCATCGTACCCTCCACTACGCGCCTGCTCTCTCTCACGACATGAGAACGACAATAACAACGGCACACGACAGTTTGGGCGGGTGTTGGCCAGAATTCATCAGCCATCGAAATGTTGGTCCAAACTCCATCCCTACTCTACATGGCTTTCATTAAGTGTTGGAATAACAAGGATTCCCCTCAAATTCACATAGAGCTAAAAGAGAAAGTCCTAGCTGAAAAGTTTATCCGTAGGACTTTGAGGATAGCTTCAGTATATAAAGCCTGAGGAATCCTTCATAGAACAACAAAAACTTAACAACTTCAACCACCCAGCATCCCTGCGTAAATCAACAACAATTGTCCGAGACGAACCAAAATCAACCAGTTTCGAGTCCTTGAATGTGCAGGATTGTTTGATCCGCGTGTTCGAGAGCGCAAGCGTCAACACCGACAAGCATGATGCCGGCATAACAGGAAGCGCATTGGCTGTATGCGACACTCTCGCTAATCAAGGCCAGTATAGAGGGGGGGTTTAGGGGGGTATTGTCCAAGTGGTTGAATTCTGAAGCGGTGTTTGATAGGCTAGCTCAGGGGTCAATATAGTGCACAGTGTTGCGATGCTCCAGACCCCTATCCCTGAAATGCGCCGGCTTGTTGACGATCCTACCGTCCGAGCGCTATCGTGTCGTTATCCTGCGAACATCCGCGAGGAGTCGAACACCCCCAGCACAAACATGGCAGACTGCGCTCTTCTAGAACGTGGAGATGTCTTGTCGATCTACGCCCACCATCCTAGCATGGCTAGATCATGGGCACCGTCACCATCATGTATTTTGTTTACCAAATCATTAAAAAGTTAGGTAGGCTCGGAGTGGCACCATACTTCTTCTGCTCGCCAACGGTGCCGATCTAGGTCCACGACGAAGTGGCGCGACGCTCACGATCCACCGATCGTCTTCTAAATAGTCTGTCTGCCTGGGCTGGCCGAACTAGCAGGCCAGCTCCTGACTAGGCAATACTTGGAATCCTGTTCGTTCCCCCTTTGGCTGTCGGTGCCAGCTCGTCGTCATCGTTTTCGCCTTTGTCGACTCTCGTCGAGACACTTCAATCCGAATTTATCCGCACATGGACCCAAGCACAGAAACGTGGGATATATTCGTGAACCAACAAACCATTGTCACGACATAGATGCGGATCCTATAGCAACATAGTTTCTTGATGATCGCATAGTCGGTCGCTTCAGTTTCGTAAACGCCAGTCGAAGAACGCGCTCACGTCAGTAGGGGTGAGGCCTAAATTGAAGTCCAAGATACGCAGACAACTCCATTCATCTCGATTAAGCTCGTCCAAGGTGATATCACAGAATTCCGACGCGACTTCGTCCCATTCTCTGTTGTTGAAAGCATGGTCTTCAACATATTTGTGGGCTAGGATCAATGCCGCAAACATGATTCTGATCAAGGTGCATTTCTGCTTCCGGTGCATGTGCAATCGCGGTTTCAATGCAGTGATATAACAAGCTGCATGAAGTAGGACTTGGTCACTCAGATCCATCACATAACAGACGTGACCTAGAACGCGGATGACTTTCACTGAAGGACACTGACAAGGAATGGCCCTTGCCCCTTCGAAAGTAAGTTGTAGAAGGCTTTGTGAGAGATACTGGTCCATAAGGTTCCCGGCATTGAACAGATTCGCTAAAGGCAAGGGTCTTATATTTATAGTATGTACTGTACGTAAGTGATCTTACCCCAACTCCGCAAAGCAACCCCCAATAAATGATCAAATCTACAAGTCATGCATAACTGCAGAACCTTTTTATGAGATCCGAGGTAGCGGTTCTATTACGTTCTTGCGATCGGGAAGCCCGCGAGCCCAAAACAACCCATTTCAATCACAGAGCCGAGAGGTCACATGCGCACAGGTAGCCGCCGTATACCGCCAGGCCATGAGTCTGTCTTTATTTAGTTCAATATGTGTTTAGGGGGGATGGTGCACTCGCTGATGATATACGCTGTTATAGACCATGCCAGTTCGGACACGAACGCTACTTTCCACTCAGTGGACGCGACTCCAAAGGCTCGGAAGGCCTTGGGCGATAAGGAAAGAGGCGATATTCGACAATACGCAAGAGACTACCCCTAGAGCGCCCAAAGGCATTTTCGTCACTCGAATGCTCAGCAAACATGTGCGGCATTGTCCGAGGCAAACCAAATCTACCAGTCTCGAGTCTTTGAAGTTATATCCTTGGATGCCCATGTTGATCACTCCCAACTGATTCAGCCTCAGGATTCGACGGACTGTCTTCGTAGCACACAATAAGAACCAAGCACAGCACATGCAAATACGTGGGAAGGTTGCAACGCCTCGCCATTCCCACAAGGTCACTACAGGAAGCTCTCATGCCGTGAGCACAGAGATCAGCTGCAGCACAGGGCCAAAAAGCAGCTTGGGGTGATATAAATACAGATAGACTTGATGAGAATGCAGCATAGGAAGACCTCCAACTGGATCTATCTCACTTATACCACACCTGTTCAAAGACCACTTTGCTCTGCATTTCACAATGTCCTTCTCCCACCTACCTCGACAGCTGCAGTCGCTTGCTAGAAGGAGCGAGGCGCTGCAAATGGAGGACGCGACATCTGGATTCTGGCAAATCGCGTGTCAATTACGCTTCCCCCTGGAGGAGAACTATAACTGCACTTGTGAGCAGCGTGTGGATTCGTCCCGGAAGCGGGTGGACGTCAAAGTCGAGCATTCGTTCAAATACGCTGATAACTATGCCCCGATTGTGCTCGTCGAGGTCAAGAGAACAGGAGAATTGCTTAAAGGTTTAGAAAGCCAGTAAGGGACTACGGTCTCAGGCTCCTGGCCGAGGAGAGTCTGAACCATCTATGGATACAGACCAACAGAGGCTTGACATATCCCCAATGGCAAATGACATCGGACGGCATAATGCACGCCATGGCTGTTCCAGACCAGATGGGGATTAAGGATTACTGTTGGCTGTTGGTTTGAAAGCGCCAGAGGATGTTGGTTGGGGTCGCCTGTTAAATCCTTTCCAGGAGGTGTCCGGTCGACCGTGCTGAGTATTTGGAAGAGCGAGCGGCAGCCACTTCTGTAGATGACGATATAGTCTTGGGATGACATGTACTTAGAAGCGTTCAACTAGGCTGGTGTTTACTAAAGATGCACGTGGTTTGCCCCATTTCTGATATGATATTCAACCGATGCCTCAGTTGTTCCCCTGCGGCGGCCCCTGATTATACGCATTATCAATTTCCAGGATCCCGACTCGCTGTTGAGCCGTGCAGTCAGAACCAATCTGGAAGCATTCAAAAGTCGCCCCTGGTGCAGAACCTCCAATATCTCCAGGCCAATGACCGCTGTTGGGCACTGACTCATCCCAGTCATCAACAGTCCACCTCTCTCTGGGTATTTGTGTTGGTATCCCTTTTCCGGCTTGTGCCGCGTGCTGATGCTGGACTGTGAATGGAGCCGCAGGCAGGACGGGAGATTGCAGTTGCTGACTTCCCCATGGACCGTTCCCAATTGCTGCTGTATAGGAATACCAGCTGTCATCGGAGGGCACACGATTGATGGTCTCCGTGCTAAATCCACATATAGTCGAGGGCGGAAGTTGATACTGAAGGGGTATCTGAGGGGGGCACTCCAAGAGTGTGTATACTTGTTCCCATACCGGCAAATCGTTCGGTGCGCTCTGATCAGCATGTAGGGCGTTGCGTTCAACGAGTTGAGGGCTCGTGGCACTCTGTCTTCCCTGACCTCTCTTCTTCGAGGCCGCCTGGTCGGCTTCCTTGAAAATGAAGGTCACTCGAATAGTCAGCTTCCTCCCGTCTCGGACCAAGTCAGCCCAGCTGTCAACTTGGTCATCCACATCGCTCCAGTCGATTTCAAGGCCAGGGAATCGCTTCGGTATATCCTCCTCGCCTCTTGCGTTGATCGACACAACGACTTGGGTTTCGTCCGGCTCGTGTGTATTCGACAGTCGTTTCTCGTCAATGATCGTCCCAATTTCTGACTTGAAGCTGGTTTCCCAGAAAGAACTGGGGTATTCTTATAGATTCTGCACTGCGTTTTCCGTGAGCTTAGTAATTCTGGTCGTCTTTTTCTGACATAAGGTCCATTTCATAGTGTATGGGGCACACCGAGACAAGGCCTCTTCCGACACCAGAGACCGATCATCGTCGTCTCGTTACCTTCTCGTGCTCTCTCGCTGTTGATCAGGCGCATCGAGGCTGGCTAAGTCGTCTAACAGAGCGGAGGGTGATATATCAGGATTCATGCCCTCGAAGAACCAGTCACTCGCCTCAAAATTGTTGCCCATGGTGGCAATTATCTGTCTCGGCTTCCGATGGTGGAAGGTTAAGTGGTGACACCGTCTGTTCGTCACACAACGACCTCGAACTGGCGCTCCCAGGGCTTCCATGGCTTTCCACGGGCTTCCATTGGCAATAGAGAAGGACCAAAGACCCACAAACAGAACAAAACTGACCTGAACGCATGGCGAACACGTGACGTGCAGACGAAGCGCGTTTGGCGGTCCTCCAATGTGAAAGGGAACGAGTTCCTCGTAAAGTAGGGTGCACGAGCATGGGATTGGCTGAGGACATCTTAAGTTCATTCAGACGGCAGCTACTGTAGTGGATCAATCGTTTGCATAAGCCAGATCTCATGTCAGAGTGGGACTTGGTGTGGGGGCATGACCCCGTTTGTGTCGGTACCTCCTGCCAGAGTAAGGCACGTCCGAAAATAGACGCCGTCAACATGAGTCATTACGCGACTTCACGGACGGTCGTTTCGATCGGGGCTGTACTACGATTAACATGACTTTGGTGTAAGTATCATATAACGTACATGCATAGCATTGTTCCGAGTTGCTTGGTGCAGCCTCCTCCGTAGTCTTGTCCGGTTCTCTCGGCTTCTTGCCTTTTCCGGAGCGGGTTGAAGGGTGTTCCTCGTCGCCGTAGAGACGGGTCTCTTTCTTCTCACATTGGCACGTCGGGTCAAGTGTGTTGTACAGATTGTACATACTGTAATATCTTGCGACAAGGCAATTCGACGAAATCATAGTTTCGTAATGCGCTGTGCCACATGGCTTTTTTGAGGACGCATTACGAAGTGAAAGTCAGTCCTGGCGTCATCGTACTACTGGGTGGC
This sequence comes from Tetracladium maxilliforme, assembly GCA_037074925.1. Lineage (NCBI taxonomy): Eukaryota > Fungi > Ascomycota > Leotiomycetes > Helotiales > Tetracladium > Tetracladium maxilliforme. The sequence goes on from JAYRCL010000027.1 coordinate 5,297, forward strand.
GCGTTTGTCAGTGCAAATCCACGTGAAGCAACAAGCGTCTTCCTCTATAAAACACGAAGACCCCATGAGGTCAATACTGCGTTCTCATATTAGTCTGTACGTCCACATGGCTAAACTTTGCGGGGTTACCACGACCAAAAGCACTTCGTGTCGAAGAAGCCAGCGGTGTCCTTTCCATAAGTCAACTGAAGGATTACTCTTAGATTCCACGCTTGTACAACAGTTGAAGGAGACGATCAAGGAACAACTGACGGACTCATTGCGACATTTAAACCAAGTTAGGAAGGCTTCTGAGGTCAATCTTAGGGTCATTGCATCTCCTGACGTAAGGATATCTATCACAATGCCTGATCAGCGACTGACGGATTTTCAGCAACCAGCCTTCCGAGTTAGTGACAGTCACGGTGATGATGGCTATTACGTCGTGAAGGCTGGGGATTTACTCTCGCAAAGATGCAAGTTTCGAACCTGATTATATAATTTCAGGTTTCCTAACGCAAGTCAGATTCGATTACTTGTCCTCTAGGTCAAGGCACGTTCGGAAGTGTGGTAAAAGCCAACGATCGGAGAACAAGCCAGGCTGTAGCAATCAAAATCACCCGATCACTGCCCGATTACCGAGATTGTGCTAGAGAGGAACTTCGAGTCCTAGCTACGCTTAAAAATAATGATCCTGGCAATCGCAACAAATGCATACATTTCAAAGATGCTTTCGATTACGGTGGGCACATATGCATTGTCACTGAGCTTCTCAGTCAAAGCGTTTACGATTTTCTAGAGGATAATAACTTTGCGCCATTCCCGCTCAACCATATACGAAGCTTCGCGTACCAACTCTTTAGTAGTGTCGCCTGTAAGTTTTCCTTTCTTTTACTAAACTTACGCTAAGCGTCAGTTTTGCACAATCTGGACCTCATCCATACCGATCTAAAACCGGAGAACATCATGCTGTGTCGAAATGACTTCAAAGAGGAAAAGTACAATCATATGATCTGTCCGTCACCGGCGGCTGTGAATCGAGCGGACGGTTCACGTCGAGTCCTTATAGACACTGAAATCAGACTAATAGATTTCGGATCCGCCATTTTTGATAAGGAGGAGCACCCGTCAATGGCTTCGACACGCCATTTTCGTGCTCCCGAGGTTATACTGGGACTCGGCTGGTCTTTCCCTTGCGACATTTGGAGTATAGGATGCATACTCGCTGAGACCTTCACCGGAGATGCGTTGTTCCAAACTCATGATGACATCGAACATCTGGCAATGATAGAAGTTGTTGTAGGCAGGAAGTTTGATGAGAATACGATTCAAAAGGTCAAACAACGTGTTGGAAAGAGTGACACGGCTAAACGAGCGGCTAAGTATGGCTTCCACAGGCTGTTCGAAATCAAGGCTGATAAGTCAGATTCTTTTATTTGAACAATCTTAACTACCCGAACAAAAACACGAGCAAGATATCACGTCAAACTTTGAAAAATATGAAACAGCTAGATGTGAGTAATATAGCTGAACTTTTGGACCTGCTGACCTGTCAGGCTGTATTTGATCAAGGAGACACGTCTGTAGACGATCTGAAAGACCTTATCAAGCAAACGTTAAAGCAGGATCCGGCGTACCGCATCACGGCCAAGGAAGCCCTTTGTCACCGATTCCTTCGGGAACCAGTCATGAAATTCGAGAGCGAGTCGAATTTGACTCAAACGTGCTCTCCAACCCGCTCCGGGAATCCTTCGCCTCGAACACCTTACGAAACCCCACCGGAAACTGCTCCAAGCACCATCTAGCTGGCACTAGCGCAGCAGACCCCTAGTACTGCTGCCAGGGAAGGCAGTGTAATCATCTATCACCATAAAACCAAATTGCTTCCCTATTAGTCTAACGTGCTGTCTAGTGGCTGAGGACTGATATACCGGTTTGCGCTCGGTAGTGGCACCCAAGCATGCTGGTAATCCCTCTTGGAGATAGGCTGGCATCGTTGCCTGAAGTGCCGCTGCCGCTGCTGATGGTGAATCGTTGACATTCTGCCTGCTGGGCACTGCGGCGGAGCTACAAAATCGCCGTTTTGCCATGATTCCACGGGCTGGTAGTAGTCATCATGGCTTTCCTGCGTCACCCTCGACGTCGAAGTGTACTGGGATACAGCCGAGAATCGATGGCCCGCTGTCGGACAGCCGTTTGTGCTATCAAACGGTGACGCCAGAGGATATAGCTTACACGCAGATTTCATGTCTGGCTGGGATTCGGATGTTCTGCAAGCTATCATTGATAACTGCAACAGTGAGCACCTTGGGATGCATCAATGTCCCCATCTTCTTCGCGGGATAAATAGTGAAGATTGCACTGTCTCCTCTAATATTGAAGAGCAGGTGGATGGAAATATGAACGACTTGCCCGGTTCGAATACAGTAATTGGCTGGGGAAAGTAACTGAGCGGGAAGTAACTAGAATGAAGCAGACCTTCAACGGTTGATCTAGGGAAGACCCGAAAGTCTCTGGCCTTTATCCTTCCTGCGTAACAGATAGTACGCTTCTTAGATGAAATGCCGTTCTGCATCTGAATACATCGAGAAGCGTGCTCATCCGTTCTGGCAATACCTTCCTTAGGGTCGCCGCATTCTTGTGCCTGCTTGCTGTGTGTATAGATATCAATTTGGGATTATAGATTAAATCTGACTTGCTGGCTAGGCTATTTCGCTATCTTCTTTGCCGCGAAGGGTACTGTAATCAGCCACAAATCCACCAACTTCTGTCCAAAGTACCACCCAGGCACTAAGCAATCACAGGCTTTCCCGTTCCGTATTCTACGTTCCAAACGGGGTATTCGAGGGGTATATTAGCCCCTAACATGCTCGGACATATAGGTTGGTTGCTCACGTTGAGATCCAAGGTACACTGCTCGTCAACACCCCAATGGCAGACCGGGTCTAAAATGTTGTATAGGACATAGTTTCTCGCCACAAAGCTATCGGGATGGTTCAAGCAACTGGCCACGTAGTTAATGCTGTTCGCCGCCAACAGCGGCAGACGACCATGATCTAAAAGATCAGCACATTCGTTGGCATGCACATATTCATATTCCATGTTGATTCCACCACCCATGTGTGGGCTCTCTGCTGCAGGCACTCCAAACGCAAGATAGTTCCAAGCATCGTACGAGATGTCGAAAGCACCCGCGGACGTATCCACTTTGAGAACGTTAAGCGAGCGTCCCCCGTGGCTGAGTTTGACGCAGATGTCGTTACAATCGACAGGCGAGGGCCAGTACGCTACCCGGTTTGTGTTGATCTTGCAACCAATGACTCCCACAGATGAAGAGTAGGACTCGTGAGGTGTTATACTTAGGGATGCCGAGTGTGGCTGCATTTCGATATGAAGGCAGGAGTATCATATGTGGGAGCCTTTTCAAATACAGTACCTCAAGGGAGGTAAGGACGAGCTTATATAGATCTACAACAGTTCATATCGTTCGTAATATGGTGACATAATATCTACTCGTACAGGCTTTTGGTGTGTTATGTAGATATTGAAAGCTAGTGGCTGGCCGTTATCTCGAGAGCCGGGGTAGTGGATGCAGGATCGTCCACTCCAGAAGGCCCTGCTCGAATCACAGGTGAATCTTCCGGAAGTGCCTATTTGTCTGGACCGGGTGAGCGCGCTAGAATCCCATTTATTGATTCGCACACTGCAGCCACTTCTCCTAGACAGGCTGCAGACTCCGGGCGTGACAAAGAGATCAAGAGACAGGCGCGCCAGTACTCGCGCCAGATCTGCTCAACCGCATTTAGACAGCTTAGCAATGTATACAACAATTGTAAGGCTTCACTGCGTTTTTAAAGGCTGAGATCAAATTTAACGGCGCTGAGTAGAAGACGTATTCTGATGTTTCGGCCATAATTGACCCCAATGACAAGCACAACGTCAAGCAAATGTTCCTTGCAGGCTCACTGACTCCTATGTCTGGCTGCAATGTCTTCCCTTGCGATAACGCGTACTACTTGCTGATGACGTTCAGATTAAGTTTACAGTGGAGAATCATAACATCACCGCCTACAGGGGACGGCTCGACTGGACTATACTTCTAGGCGTCGAAATCTACACCTCTAGGTCAAATCTTATGTTTCTTCGGACTTATTCTTTACACAGCTCATACCTATCAACACAACGTTACACGACCCAAGTACGTAGCTCGCTAAATGCCAATGAGTGGTAAAATATTGAATTTGCATCTTTGGAAAGTATGAGATTTCTTACAATACAAACGGCAAAGATTAGTGAATAAGAAAGCGATAGCCCGCCCAAGACTGCGAAACTCACCGAGTTAGAGGAGACAGTTATCATTGAGAGAACAATATACCTAGATTCCCGATCTTGCTCCCCTCGAATCAATGGTGTGGGTGAAATGGCGAGTCTTCTTCTCGAAGCGCGTGGCGCGTCACCTGTTGGAACCCTTTGGCCATATCGGTCCATTACGCGGCACGAAGAGCCCAGAACACGTCAATTGCGGAGGTACGACTACAAGAGAGCTCTATGCGGAGATTCAGTCGCGATAGACGCGTGGTTTCTGCCTGTGGAGAGTACAACCGCGAAATATGGGATCCAGGATGACGATATTTACAACTTTGATGAGACCGGTTTCCAGATGGGCATTATCTCAGCCGGCATGGTTGTGACGAGCTCTCAAAGGGTCTCCAATGCGAAAATGATACAGCCTGGCAACCGAGAATGGGTGACGGCAATTCAGGGCGTCGGAGCCACGGGGTTCTGTGTTCCGCCGTTCATCGTTGTTTCCGGCCAATATCACCTCTCAACCTGGTATGAAGATAGCCCTCTGCCACTCGCTCCTTCTTCCCAGGGGCAATCTGAACCCAAGATCTCCTAACGTTCCACAAAAGCTCTCAAGTACGTCAAAAGAAAGAGAAGTGGACGCCAATGTCAAAGGTTGATGGGCCAATGATCTTAGAAGACAGTCGAATGAATGTCAGTCGTTCTGAGAATTGAAAAGAAAGTAGACTAGCTCAAGGCCTCCTACACTGTGATTCCGGGATTTTTCTCGACAAGTTTGTGCCAGATGTTTGGACAGGACGGACTTCACTTCCCGATACCTAACTGACCTGTGATCCACAGAGTATTGGAGGGCTTCTCGACCCAAGATTCGAAATGTTCATTCTTGTAGATCCCATCACACGTTCCCTCGTGCGGGCTGGCAATATGCGGGAGGGAATCTTCGAATTCTAGGCTGGGCAAAATCTCTACACAAGACAATCAGAAATCATTAGCCTTAGCTGGAGGAGTTTTCAACATGCCTCTCTCTTGTACATCTGATGTCGATGTCAGTGTGGAAGCTGGAGGGATATTGATTTTGCTGATGCGCACACGATACCCAGGGTTTGGGATTAGGGTTTACGACACCGAACCAGGAATGACGTGAAGACTTCAGACAACTATAAAGGGAGACAAGTGCATGTGTTATGGACGGTTTCTAGGCATGTTTCTGTATTTTAACAAACTACCAAATGAGTTGCAACTTATGATTTGGGAGCTGGCTGACCCTCCCTGCCGCGTTCTCTACCAAGTTGTCGAGGATGGACATCCCCACTGGAGGGTCGTTCCGCGCTGTGCAACGATTCCACCATGTCTCCACGTCTGTCACCAGTCCCGCATACATTGCCTGCGTAGATACGACTTGCTGTTTCCTTTCACAGGCCGAACGACAATGGGGTTTCCGTACGTAAATTATGATACCGATGTCTTCTTGGTGAATCATATGCCTACTGCCAAAGGTTACTTCTCAGGATTTGATTTGATGCTCATAAAGCATATCGGATGGACTGGAAATATGCTGCTCAGATTCAGTACAATACAGCAATACCTTCTTGCACTACCGAATCTAGCCTCGTTCTCTCTCGTTATTGTCAACGACAAAAGGCAGAAGATTGAGCGGTTGAGCATTAGCACTTCAGTCTCACCGTCAATCTTCTACCTTTTCATTCCCAGAAACGCGGGGCTTGGCTCTAGGGGGTCCTGAGAGTAAAATGTATGTACATTTCAAAGGCTAGCTTGACGTGGCAAATTCGTAGATAGGCAGAATCGCTTTCATCAGGCAACTTTATCTTCTGACCAAGTTCACTAGTAGACACGGGGTCTAGTAAGGCACCTGGGAGCTCGAAGAGATCATTGGCGAGTTTGTCAGAGGTTTCATCGGCGAGCTAGGCGAGCTTCCAGTAAGCGCTTTGACAGTGGCACCCATCATGTGAAGTGCACTGAAAAGTTTCATAGACTAAAGACAGGGACTGCCGCTGGAGGTGCTAACATTGTTAGGCTTTCCAAACAAAACATCGCAACAGGGCCGTGTCTCGCCAACTTCATGATCTCCCCCCCCCTGCTTAGTCGGCATCACTGGTCTTCGACGCATCGGCCATAAAAGCCATTCGGAACCTGGCCCCGTTGTTGCGGCTCTGAAAAGTCAGACTGGCGGGTCGCGGTGGAAGGCAACCTGTCGGAGGAGGGTGTTGCGTGGTCGCTCAGCAACCTTAATCCCACGTTGTGTCTGCCCTTGCCATCTACCGCGGGGCGAACATGCTGAAAGACCATGACGTGCAGCCTTGTTTCTTTTCTTCTTCACTGAATCTTGCAAACGAGTGTAGTTCCTCGACCCTGCAAAGCACACGGCCACGCTCCCCTACGGAAGAAGACTCCAGGAAGCTCAACATTCGCCACTCCAGCACCGAGAATCCCATCCATAGAATTCCATCCATAGAAATCCATCCTATACGAGCTCAGATGCATGTCGCGTATTCTGGTGCCATAATTAACAGTGTTGTGAGCAACGGATATCTCCTGCTTGGGAAACAACTGAAGCAGCATCGCAGCTTGCAAACCCTTTCGCGGTTCAGGGCTTAGACAGACCTCCGGTGGCTCCCAGCCCACTGTGCATCTTCGTTAATTGATCTCGATGATCTTTGCATTGTCATGCTCGTCGATAGCAACGCTAGAGAGCGCGAAGCATCCTTGCACAAAACCATACTCGTGCACATCGGCCAGCCCGTTGACAATTTGCTTTGCCCAACGCGCCTTCAGTTCCCACGAAATACCATCCGGAGAGATTTCTTCCCCTAGTTGTAGTTTGCAATTGTCGTAGATGATATCGTTCAGAGCGCTGCCATTGGCATAGTTGGTGAGAAGCCCCTTGACCTGTTCATGGTCGTCAACAACCAGTCCACAAGACTTGATAACATTACCCGATTGTCGCAAAATTTAGAGAGCATGGATCTCATAGAGAATGTCCTGAATGGTCTTCGGTCCCGGTATCTCCTTTTTGATGAGCGAATCGCCGCCAACGAAGACTTTGTAGACGAAGCCAGACATGTAGTGGATGAAGGGTATGTCCTCTTCTCGGATGCGGGGTGCGTTACTTAGATAGCGTGGGGATATTTATTGAGTTCCTACTGCTGTCGGTATCACCCACACCTAAGCCATGTCTACTTACATTTACATCCACTATCACATAAACGCGCAGCTCATCACGTGTCGTCTCCAACTTCAAATTTGGAACGGTATCGTAGAATTGCTCTCTGCGAGTCTCCGTCGTATGTACAGACTCATAAATCATTGAGAATTTCTCTTTTTGGAACGTGACGTCCCTGCGTAGGAGAATCATCGGACTAGAGAATGCGTTGCCGGCTTTGAGTCAACTGGGCCTTGGTCAACTGGGCCTTGGTAAGACCGGTCTGGTAGAAGGCGAGGCATGTCAACAGTAGAGCTATGTCCTAATGGCCGTACTCCGCTGTTGGCGAGGGGACCCCTTTTGCTTCGAATGGGACGGCGATAGGAGCTCGTTGAGGATGCAGGCCATACTGAACGTTCCATCGCTTCTTCAGCATACCAAAATAAGGCGTTGGGAGATGAGGCCCCGAAGCAAGTAAAGATTCTTCAGCCCGAAGACGTGGTGTAGTGACCGGTTTCATGACGGGTGGACTGACGGGTGGACTGAGTGTAGTCGGCGGTGTTGGCGAGGAGAATTTCGGACTACGAGTGCTGGGGCAAAACGTTCCGCATTCATCTTCTGTTACCAATGAAGCACCTTGATTGCAAACACTTTACCTCCACTCACCCAGTGCCTCGCTTTGGTAGACTTTTTCAATCGACTGCTCACCTCCACCCTTGGCGCTCGAAAGATGGAGATGTTGAACATACCCTCTGGAGCCTCCGTCAAGGTGCAGCTGGTGGACAACGCCTGAGGTGACACCCGCCGGTGCGATTTGTTAATCGCAAGATTCCTCAGAGATCCAAGCGTTGGTCCAATCCTATTCCGGTACCAACAACGTCATTGCGGTAATTTTCGCCACCGACGAGACAGTGTGTGCATGTTCAGTATGCACCGTGTCTCGTGATCTTTTTCGTCGCCCCTTCGTCAAACTGCAACAGCGTAGGCGGTTATGGGACCTGTCATTTTATCTTCGGCTCAGGGGCGGTGGCGCCGACAATTGCCAAAAGTATTGACCGAGAAGGACCACAACGACTGCATTCGGGGTCACTTTACCTTGAGCTTAACTCGTTCCTTAAATGCGGCCGTTTATCCGGCGAGATACACCAACCAGGTTCGAAAGATCAACGGCGATCAGGGTTTTGGTCCGCCACCATGAAGCTACTCGTATATGCAGAGTCTTTGATACAGCAAGTCGCCGCGCCTGTCTCAGCATATAATAGGTTCTTTAGAGCAACCCCAATAGCGTGAGATAGAGGGATGGCGTTAGAGGCAGGGATGACGCTAGAAGGAGGGATACTGTTGGTGGGCCTCATCGCGGGTTCCATATTTGAATCAAGGAGAAAACACAGCTACTGTAAGTTGAATACAGTACAGTACTGTACAATAAATACTTTACACAACGCACATGCATGGCTACAGATGCCGGTTGGTTCAGACGCTGTTGGTTCAGACGCTGTTAGTTCAGACGCTGTTAGTTCAGACGCTGTTAGTTCAGACGCTGTTAGTTCAGACGCTATTGGGTCAGACGCTGTTAGTTCAGACGTTGTTGGTTCAGACGTTGTTGGTTCAGACGTTGTTGGTTAGAGCATCCCTCCCGACCAGCAGCCTTCAACCAACCAACATCGTGAAGCCGACCATCAGCTTCCATCAGCTTGCCTAACCCAACTGCCCTTGCCTTAAAGCTCGGAATAACAGCCTGACCAACCAATTGGCGGCGTAGAGAGATATAGCGGGTGACTTCGTCGTTTCGATCACGCGGACCGTGCGTTTGTTGGCTGAGGTTTTCCGGTTGATTCTAGAGTTCTAACCAACGGCGCCTAAACTAACATACACCGGATACGTTACATCCGCTACTGTGTGTGAATGATTTAGCCATGTTGTCTCCTTGATTCAAGGATGAGGGCCCTTTTAAATTAGCGGCTCTTTACTGTACTTACTAACACCAATCACAGCTTCTGACCAGTAGTCTTACGCCCGAATCAACAGCTTCCGGCCAAAACAACAACTTCCCAAGAGGAGACTGCTGTGAATAACAACCCGCCCGCTGATTGAATGCTGCTCAAATTCCAATGGCTGTTACACTACTATAGCCTCATCTACGCAGAGTCTAGAGCATTCAGTGGCATGCGAAACTCCCAAGCTCCAAGTACTCAAAAGCGAGGGAGGTTCATCGGCATCCATCCCTTATGATAGGTACGTCCTACAAGATTCCGACTAGATAGGTGCGAAGAACGACCTGCGCACCGCTGGTTCGCGAGGGACTTGACATGCATTAGCGTAACCATGCTGTCGGTACGGGCCGGTGCAACTCCGATGGCTGGCGCGCTTCACGTCGGAATTTACGCGGAAAACCCGGTGATACTCCCTTGATTCGATGATCGTTGTTACGATGGCTCTGGAAACAAATCAGAAACCGTTTGGCTGAAGGGGCCAGCCCGCGCGATAACCGGGGAGGAGGCCGCGATCGCGAATGTGTGTGGTAAGCGAGGCAGCAAACGTTAGCCGCGCTCGCCCCTGCAGCCGTTCGCCCGATCGCTACACTCATTGCCTGCTCCCCGATGCCAACACGATGTGTGAAAGGAGCGAGAAAGAATCAGAAAGTCATGATTGAACCACCGAAGGAGAGCCATGCTAGACGCAACAGTGGCTGGGTCAAGACGCGCACCGATGGAATCGCCCGATGATGGGAAGTACGGCGTTTGGCATGCTCTCAGGGCTTTGGCCAGCTTGCAACCAACAGTGTCTGGTCAACGATCCCGAGTGATAACATAACCAACCAACCAACTAACCTACCAACCAACCAATCAGCAGCCAACCCTTTGTGGTCGATCTGCGTCTGTGTGACTGACTTCTCTAACCAACATGTGGCTCCCGAACGAAGATTCCTTCCTGTAGAAGATCTGGCGGAAGATCCTTTGTCACGACACTTGCCCAAGGCCACAAACCCAGTAAGTACTTACAGCACTGTACTGAAGCCATCCTCAAAGTCCTGCGGATAAGTTTTCAGCTAGGACTTTCTCTTTCAGCTCTATGTGAAGTTGAGGCGAATCCTTGATACAGTATTCCAACAATCGGAAACGAAAGAAAACCAGCAACCCCCAACCAAACAACTCAGCTAACAGTCTCCAACCAACAGCTTCCACCAATCACTTCTTTCGAGCCAACCTCGGACTAAACGGTCTCCAACTCACCGAACACGAGGGCGAGAAAGCGCTATGGTGGAGACGTCTGAGTGCGCTCGTTTGCCGGAAACTGCGAGAATACGAGGGGTTCGATCTACGACCAAGCAGCATCGTGAAGAAATCTAGCAAGGCTTTTACACGGAGAGGGCTACTGTGAGAGTGTGGCTCGAAATGAGGGCACGTCGTTCTTGCTGGACTTGTGGGAAAGGACGCCGGCGACCCCTGGTAATATGCCAATCCACAGCTCCCTTCCTCCTCCTCTTTCTTCTTCAATACTGTATCTTATGCCGGTCGCCGCTGGGCAAATTTCGTATTCTCAAGGGTTGAGTCTCTCCGTAGCAAAACACGGAAGAAGTGGAGGAGCTGGTCCTCCTTCTGGACGGTATCGCCGTAGCCGCCTACATTGAACATAATCGCATTCACCTAAGTTAATCTAATATCTTGGAGAACGCTCAGATATTGCAACAAAGTAAAATAAGGATGCTGCACATGAGAGGAGACTATGCTCCCTTGCAAAGAACGCTAGGCGACGCTAACTATCTAGCCCTACTGCTAGGACCCAGGCCAGAGTTGGAAATCCTGGTAGGCGGCGTGAGTGAGTGCACCGCCTCCAGCACCACTGACATCAGACTATCTGTGTGTTGCTGTACCGTGCTATCAGCTGGTGCAGCCGCCAGCCCTACCTGGATTCTGGCATTGATCTCCTTCCACGGTGCGTTCTTAAAGAGGAGGCGTTCCGGCTGCTGCACCGATGGGAGTTCCGTGTCGAATATGGTCTCGATGGTTTCGTGGTCAGATCCGTGATCTGTTGTGTATAGTCTGCATTTGACAGCCGTCGCCGCCAGGTCCTCCGATGCGAGGGTCAAGTCTATCGTTGACTCGAACCTTCCGCCTCTCCATGTCTTCGTACCTCTCGGTAGCAAGCTGCACAGCGAGAGCTCGTTCATCATGTTGATGATCTCGTCCGCCTCACCTTGCCTAACTAGCGAAACGTCGTCCCCGCCCCAGAGCTGGTCGTGTCGGTTGAAGTCCCCTACAATGACCACGTCAACTACCCCACCTGCATTCCGTCTAGCTTCTTGTACCACTCGTCGCAAATGGTTGCACGAGTCTACCAAAGCTTGGCTCACACCACCCTCCACATATACAGAGGCCACCAATACCACTCGGTCGTGCAGTCGAACCAGCGCCACCGTCAAGTCTGGCGACTGTACTGGCACCTGCTCCGACTCGAGGCTTTTCTTGATCCATAGCATGCTCCGGATCGCCCATCGTCCTTCCCTCCGCGTCGATGGGACCATCTTTGTCCAGCCTTGATGGTTCATTGGGGTTGTGAGTAGTTTCCCATTGATCATCCGAGCCTGTGGTTCCTGAATCGCTATCACTGCTGCCTCGCTAGTCCCTGCGTCGTTCATCAAACTTTCATGCACCTCGCCTCGCTTGCGCACATTAAGCTAGACGATGCGGAAATCCTTAGTCATGGCGAGCTGGGTTGAGTCGCCGGCAGTGCTTGCTAAATGATTCATGAGGGCCGTCGCAGAGGGCGCACTTCAAAACAGCTCCGTCGCAGGCGCTGTGATGGTGCCCTTCCTTGGCGCACTTTCCGCATACCTGCGGCTTGCTGCATTGATACGCTTTGTGTCCGACTTGTTGGCAGTTGTAGCATTGGTTGGTGAGAGGCCGTGGTTCGAAGGTTGCAGTATATCCGGACTCACCGCCGACGTAAAAGAATCCCTCTGATAGGAGTCTGTGTGCATCGGAGCTCTTGGTGAGGTATACCGCCATCGATCCATACGCCTTGGGAGCGTCCTTCTTGCTGAGCCAAGCTATCTTCGCGACCCAGCATCATTTTCTTTCGAAAAAGCCTCTGCTGCACCGCAGCGAATTTCGCCAAGGTCGTCCAACACCGCCAAAGGTTGACGTGGTCTACGTTTATGGGATACAGTTCGTCGCGGAAAATTTGTGCGCCTTCAGTTAGTTTGGTTTCAAGCGTCCGCTTCACCGTCTGCAGTTCCTGCTCGTCCCGACACGCAATCCGTATACGGTTTGGCCTCTTCGAGTCTTTTGTCATGGCGCGGCATCGCCAGGTGCTCTGGTTTTGCTCGGCCCAGATCTATAGTGCGCGGATGGCTCCTCCTGTGGCTGACTCTTCTTGCCCTTCTTCGACTCTGGATGTGTCGATCGTGTAGTATATGCTGTCCGTGACATTCGATGGCGTGGTGTTGTCGGTTGATATTATCACCCAGGATCTCCGTTATCATGACAAAATACAGTATGGCATGAGCACCATAAACCTTACCTGAATCATCAGTCAAAGGTACAGTAAGCGACATGTGTCATATCATGATCTTGCTTCAGCCTGCTGCTGCGTGGTCCTCTTGGACAGGGAAGAAGTTCTCTTTGGTGATATATTATATCCGCCCGCATATCCATCTAGATTTGACGACCATATAAGAGGCTGGATAAATGAGTGACCCACGAATGTCTTGGTTCTTCTCCAAAATCTCACGATAGCTTTTGTGCCTCGCTTTAATTCAAAGACTCTGCTTTCTTCTGCTGAAGTCTCGCACTTCGCCGCAAACTGGTGGTTGAATTTCCCGAGCTTTGTACGTTTACAATACCAGAACTAGAGCGCTTCACTGATGACCGAGAGCGGCGAATATCTTCAATGCGTGGAAAAACCTACTCGATAAAGAGGCCAACATATTCACCCTTCTTCTTGGCACCAGCGTAGTCGACTTGGTTCTGAAGTAATATGGACCGAAGCCTGGGGACAGTGACCTTTTGTGGGTCAAAGTCAGGTTGCAAGAAGTCTTCGAAGTCCATGTTGGGCTGTCCAAGATTCAACCATTTCGAAGAGGGGAAGAGGGTCGCTCTTATAGGTGTTTTACCATGTACCGTGATCTCGAATTTGTGATAAATTACTTTGCTACGAGTTGTGTGCAAAACCACCTTCCGCTCGGCGCAACTCTCACCTCCCGCTAGATGTGCAATGATACAACCTCCGAATGAGGTAAAGGGTAAGTTGCTAGTAGAAGCAAGTACAAAGACTCCAGGTTGCGCCACGTATGGTACCAAGAGTTATGCTCCTTGGGTGAGTTTGGTCGGCCTCAGTCTTCTTTGGATGTAGCCGCCCTTCTAACCCCCTTCAAGACTGTTGCACGCGACAGAACCAGCCTTCTCTCGTAATACTGATTGTATGCAAAGGCTGAACAGCCTCTTGATCTCTAACAGCCTACCCCACTCAGCCCGAAACCAAAGGCTCCGCCTCGAAACACTCTTGTCTCGTTGGAGGTGGCGAAAGTCAACCCATCATCGCGGTGAAACCCACGTTTGTCAGAGTTTAGTTAAGTTGGTTGGTTGGAGGTTGCTGGTTTGAACCTTTGACCAGGATTGGTTGGAAGCTGTCGTTTAAATGCGGTCATCCGGAAGTTTCCAACCAGGGACTGCCAACCAAAAGTCCCCAACAGCCAGGGCCTCTTGATCTAGTCTAACGGTCGGCCTCAGTCAACAGGGTTGAAACCACCAAGAGACCGACGACAAGGGACGCGGCAGCTTTAGGCAAGATACAGAACCAATGCCTGAAACGGGTGCTGGGAGCTTTCAAAGCTACGCCTACGGAGGCAGAGGTTCCCCCTCTGGATCTCTGGCTGTCTGCAAAGGTCGCCGCCTAGCTGCAAAGCTACGGCTCGCGTCAGACTCCGTCCGAGGATACCTCCGTCGGCGGCCCACCAGGAGAAGGTGCGGGAAGGTGAACAACCCACAGCCAAGGCCACCGACCAAGTTCGAGGGGACACCACACTGCCTTTCTCACTTGGGTCAATAGGGAAGCTCCTAAGGCTGCCCTACTAGCGATGTGGAAGAAGCGGTGGGAACTAGAGCAAGCAGTAGCTCACAGAAGGTCGAGGCATATTGCCAGGACAGACGCAGCAGCATCCACACCTCCAGGAACTAAGACCCTACAGGACCAGTCCCTTATCAACTCTTGTACAGTTGAATTCAAGGTTACTCTAAACCCCTACAGTTGGATTCATGCTTACTCTAAACCCTGCCGGCAGGGGGTAGAGTTGGATATTGTTAGACCCACCTTCGACTCAGCTAGCCAATGAGGTCACGCGTGAGACGTGGATCAGTCCCGCAACGCGTCCGACCCGCGTCCAACCGCGTCCAGACGCCATCTATGTTATGTTGGAATATCAAGGGTTCCCCTCAACTTCACATAGAGCTGAAAGAGAAAGTCCTAGCTGAAAACTTATCCGTAGGAATTTGAGGATGTCTTCAGTATGTAAAGCCTGAAGAATTCTTCATAGGCCAACAATCAACTCAACAACTCCAATCACCCAGCATCCCTGCGTAAAGCAACAACAGCATCATGCTGAGCTGTCCAGCTGACTCCTCTCTCACGACACGGAGTTCATCAACCGTCTTTGCGTCCGTGCGTCTAAGCTGTTCCGTCTTCTTCTGATTTTCGGCAGCTTTGGCTCTAATGAAGCGGATTCCTGCTCGAGTCGCCCAAACGTTTCCAGCTGGTCTCGCATCACCTTTGCCGTCTCCTTCTGGTTGTCCATTAGCGCATCCCAAAGCCTCTCCAGCATGTTCTTCTGTTCAATCATAGGGTGAGCCGATGTCTCGCCCAGCATCGCTCGGAATATCGTCTGCGTCAGCAACGCGTTGTTGTTCGACGCGGTCGCCCATCCTATGCGGTTCAGCGGCTCTGTCTTTAAACGCATTCCCATCTGCATTATCGCCTTCTCCGAGCTGAATCCAAGAAACTTTCTTCGCTGCTTCCGACCTTCTTGAAGTTGTGTGCAACGTCTCCTGCAATTTCGTCGTTGGCTTTGCCGGCCTCGAGGACCGACGCGTTCTCGCACCGGATTCCCCAACTTGGACGGTGTTCGCCTCACCAGTTGCGTTCATTTCGCTCCTCCGCCTTCTAGGAGCACCCAATTCTAGCCTGTCTTCCCAGTGCCGCTGAGGTGGTGGTGGCAGCGAGACAACTTACACAAACCGCTTCTCCTTGTGTACATTGCGAGGCCTCGAAAGGGTCGGAGTCACGACTACCCTGCGCTCATGCAAGAGTTGTGAAGTCTCTTCCGCAGGGGGTTTTGGGGTAGTGTTAGAACCTCTTCTAGTAAAATGGAGAATTGAAGTGTTGGTTCAGTTCAAGTTGACCAAAGACCCTGTGGCAAAGATAGCAATATAATTCCGAACCCTCTCGATGGTCTCATTGCTAGTTGTGCTCGACTAGGTGAGAGGCTTTTTGGAGATCATCCCATTGGGGTCACGGCTCGTAGAGCTGATCGCGATTCATTGGTGCCCTGGAGCAAGAGCCACGCTATAGATGCTCAGCGAAACCGGTAGCTGTTCCGGTCGTTTTGTTGAAGAATGGGCACTGGACGGCGCTATCGCGGTGGAATTTGAAGAGGAGACGCGGAGAAACAGAAAACACCTGATTGATGCTGTTCCAGTCCTAGAAACAGCGATCGCAAGGATCGCAGTAGGAGTGCTTCTTCTCGTGGTCGCGTAGGCCTGTCTCGTCATAGATGTCCTCGCAGTCATCACACTTCGACCCTGGCACTTCGGATTGAGGAAACTCAGAAGACTCAGCCCAGTGGTCGACGGCAATACTGGTCGACCGTATGTTCGCTCCCAAAGTAGTGGTCACACGTATTTGTCGCATTCGAAATTAAGGGTAGGCGGAGCAGTGGCCCAGCCGTTCACTATGCGGCGCACAGTGCCTAAAGTGCTCAACGCGAGTGAGCATTCCCAATACGTCAGATGCGGAGCTGACGCTACTCATGGATCGTGGAAATACTCACGGTCTACCCGGTCTTACATGCGTAGATCTCCTGAATTTCGGCATGGTGGGGTGAACAGTGCTTTTTCGCAGGGTGGGACAATGAGAGTGGGGCAAGCAAGACTAGGCCTTTGTCTGGGGAGGCAACCACGGAGTTGACTACTCGGTTGGAGCCACGGAGCGGCATGTGGAGCATCGCTTCCACCCCTTCTAAATGTCCCTCTTCTCAAGCGGGCAGGAGCACAAGAGGAGCGGAGTACAGTACATGCACTCACGCACTCTCTGCACTCTGATGAAAAGACGCTAAGGTCATCGAAGATTTTTTTCCCCCATAACCTGTAGCCGCAATTGCTAAACAATCTCTTTATTAGAGTACAATCGCAGAAATGTGCAAAGAAATAATTCCAAACACGAAATATCTTTGTCAACATGAGCTTGATCAACCGTCGTTCTTGATTGAGTGGGAGAGTTGCGAAAATTGTGGGGAAACCAAGGCCGGCCCGGAACATCTTGCTCAAACAACCAAAAGAGAGCCGTGCGAGGATTGCAAGAACAACGGGAGTTGGGTTCAAAAGGATGGGACGTGGGAGGCCGCTTAGTATAAGGACTCCACGTGGGGACGTTCCAAAGCGCGACCCACCACCGCCTGTAGAAAAGGGTGTCGACCCCGCTCCATAACTGCCAGCTGTTTTCCAATATTGCCAATCACCACTACCCTCTTTACTTGCGTCCCTGTTCCGATGGCGACCAAGAAGCTCATACCACAATTGCCACCGCGAGTCTCAAAGTCGCAATTTCTCTCTTTAGGCGCCGCGGGATGGGTTTATAAGATCACCGATGAGATCGTGCTCAAATACGCCAGAGACTCGAAATATCGACGAATGGTTGCGCGAGCATGCAATATACGACAAACTGGAGAACTCCGCACCCTGCCCATATGTGATGCAAAGTTTCTTCCGCACAGATGAAGCCAACTTTCTTCCATACATATCTGGCGGCACTTTAGACGGACGGCTGCGCCTCAATCAAGTCCGGGAGGGAAATACAGTCACGTCTGTTCTACGAAGGGAAGACCGTCAGCTTGCTGAACGTTGGACTGCCGAGATAACTGCTGCAGTCGCATGGCTTGAGTTTCTGAATCTAGCCCACGGCGACTTACGGCCAACAAATATCCTTATTGACGCAGGTGGCCACATCAAGCTGACAGACTTTGGCTCCTCGAAACCGATCGGAAGCGTTTCCTGCGGTAACGCTCCCCCTTGGGCTCGCCTGCGACCCGAGTCGGATCATGGGGGTTTTGGGACATACGGCCCAGAGACGGAGCAATTTGCGATCGGATCCATGGTATACTACATCACCCGAGGCTTCGAGCCGTACGGCGACCCCGAGCAAAGCCAGATCGACGCTGTCGATCTTTTGAAGAGAAAGGTGTTTCCTGATCTTTCAGATAATGACATATTAGATCAACTGATTAGTGGATGCTGGCTGGGGTTATTTTCATCCGTTGGTGTTCTGCACCAGAAAGCAAAGGACCTTGCGGGCGCCAGGGAGATGTCTGCTGCGACCGCTTTAAGTGATGAGTATTGTGGTCGGATGCGGGAACAGAGCATCAAACTTCTGGATTCCGGCCTGTTAGATTGGGCCTGATATCAGAATCACCGCACTTGCAGATGGTGATGCGTGGGGAAAAGCGCACATAGACGGCCTCGGGGGCCCTGACGGCAGTACTCTAGTAAACTCATCCGGAACGCGCCCCATTCCGGCATCTACCAATTCATCACCTTTTTTACCTTGACCCCTGCATTCTACCACCTCGGGAACAGGCCCCGTTCCGCCTTGCACTGGGCTTTGTCCCCGTCAATCTCAACCTCTCATATTTCCGTGGGAACGCACCCCGTTCTGTGTCCTAAATTATCATCCCATCTGTTACCCACCCTCCATACTTCATTCCATGTTTAATTTCCCTGCCAGTTCGGGTATGCTCTCTATAGACCTCCACTATATTGGTGTCGAATCGTTCGCGGAGAGAGCCTACGTTATCGCTGATTTCCCGAACTTCTTGTGGGGTCGTTGTTCTCAACCTTACCGCGACCTAGTATATTTTAGCAGACTTTCAGAAGTTGTACTTCGGCTTGACCTCGACAGCCAGGAATGCGCGAAGCGAGCTTATCCGGTGATGGACTAATAGTTCCACCAATGGGTGCAAGATATCCATTTGTGAAGGCTTTGCAAGCTTGTACACTTTGTAATAATGTTGCCATTTAGGGCTTGAACTGGTACCAATGGGGGGACGCGATGTGTTATCTTCGACGTCGCAGGAAGGTGGCATCGCGCGGTGCAGCCATCAAACACTGAGAGCCTTGCTGGAGCGCCTTTGAGATCTCGCACTATTGCTTTTTGGCAACAAGCTTACTTGGCCGAAGTTGGCTGAAGCTGATCGTTGAACCGTCGCCTTTGGTCCCAATCTCTCAGCGGCTAAATGCTGGAAGATCCATTGACTTTATAAGCTTGCGAAGATGTCGTACAGTACATGCGAATGAATTCTGGCAATGAGAGCGCAGGATTTTCTGAATGAGCCCGGAAAGGTCCTTTAGAGATAAGTGCCATGCCTTGTTTTGTTTGCTTGAGGCTTCTCTTATATCCGTTATTGCTTCTTGCGATCGACCCAACAGCATTTCACTAGGCTTCAATTCCAATCGCCCTCGATCATCTTGATGATATTGTCGTTGATATTACTTATGGTAGCCGAGTCATCGCTGTCATAGCCAAGGTAAGGGTCGTAATATTCGTTGGAGTTGTTCCAATCTATGATAAGTTAGTCATGCTCTTAATGGTTTTGAATAAGGCATAGAAGCACATTTAACCTCGCTTCCATCCCTTTCCTCAACAATAGCGCGAACTGGGATCCTATGCAGGCAGATATAAGATCCTTTTTGGTGTTGTTGTGCTCTTTCGGGTATTCTTACTCCCATCTTATCGATGAGTGTACGGACTTTGAAGATGCAAATTTCCTCGAGGAACCTCGTGTCAATTGTACAGAGAGTCCACTGTTCGCTCTTGGTAACAGGAGTATGCCAGGGTTCCTTGCATCCCCAACTCTCAGCATGGCTTCGGTCGGAAAAGACAGAAACAAACATGGAGGGACCCCGGTAGCCCCATGTGAAGTGGTTCTCTACCGCCTGCTTAAAGAGATCTCGTTCACTTCCGCTGTTGCTGTAGCGCGTAGTTGTGTCTGCAGCCTCAAGTCCGGCATGAGTTCGAGTCGTTTGACTATGCGGATACTGTATCCGGTAAAGCATGCGAGGGAGTTCTTCCGGTCGACAACGATATTGATCCATCATTCAGATAATTCTAAAGCTTTGATGGGCTCGTTGATGGTAAGAGTCAAGTCTCCCTGGAGAGACATGAGTCTACCTGATGTCGTCATGTTGGGCCTACGCAAGTTGGGCACGTGAGCGGGGTAACTACTATCTACAAAGAATAAGACCCGCAACAGCGGTCCGTGAGAGCCGTGGTAAGTTAACGTACTATAGTAGGTCCGGCTGCCATAACCCCGACGGAGACACTCGGTGGCTCTACAATGGCCCACTATTCGGTCCCATTGTGGTTCTAACGAGAAGTAAGTTCTACGGCGGATGGATGAGAACCGGCCAGGACTGCCGCTCAAGACTGAAGCAGACGGGATTTGGACGAGAACTGGCAACAGCTTAGAGCGGAAAGGAGGTTGGACAGGGGGGTAGGCGAGGAATGGTCACGTAGGTTGGCAGCCGTAGTTGGAGCAGACAAGAAGATGAAAGCAGACAAGAGTACCATGGTGGACGGTCGGAGAAGGGGTCTTGAACGTACAGAGGGAAGACGGCTAATTTGAACCTTGATCTAGATGCTTGCGAATAAGTTTGATATTCCGCGGGCCATTGAGAACAATTTTTTTTGTTTTTTGTTTTTTGGCCAAGATTCATCGAGTTTAGTTCAATTACAGCTTCCACGCCTCGTTGAATTCTTTGGATCATGACAGGAAAGCAACGGAAGTGTTGCATGGTCAGCATCAGAATGGGCTGTAGGGTAGCGTTCTGTGTGTGATCGGGAGACCCGGCCAATTATAAGGGAAACCTTCCTGCACATGCCCCCAGCCACTTCGCGGAATTTGTTTTGAGTCACGAGACATGATCTCATTGTGCCGTCACGATGATGGCTACCCTAGTGAAAGCAGGTTAGATAATCAATTGGCTGTTTTTTTACTCGAGCCAGAAACACCATCACTTTCATACGAGCTTTCTTCTGACTTGAATCCCAGTCCAGTATGGCCAAAGCTGGAGGAATCGAGCTCGCTAAACTGATGCGATCGGGTGATTACTCCGATATGACACTAGTGTGTGAAGGCCACGAGTTCAAGGCACATAGAGCGGTGGTTTGTTCACAATCTCGCGTTATTGGCGCTGCGATGGAAGGGCGATTTGAGGTAGACCCTCCGCGCAACTCAGAGAATGATACTGATCTTGAAGTAGGAAGCTGAGATAGGTATCATTCACATCAAAGGTTTTAGGCCGCAGACAGTAACTCAAATGATGGAATTCTTATATACTGGAGATTACCAGTGCATTCCTCCCGGCGAAGGTTTGCCTATCACCCCCCTTGTACGTCGGCTGTGTTCTTGTAGATCACAGAAGATATTCCGATTGACGACACTGTGGGCAATGCCGATTTGGCTTCACCGATTGACGTCTTCTTACAACATGTCCACGTAAACGCAATCGCGGACTATTACGGTTTGGAGCATCTCGCCGAGCTCGGTGCAGCAAAACTACAGTGCCTTCTTGAAGACGACTGGAATGCACAAGCATTTCCAGATATAGCAACAGAGGCACTGGGCTCGTCTGGCGATCAGAATCTGCATGATATACTGTCTTCTGCCGCGGCTCAACATGTTAATGAGCTCTTGAAAATTGACGGGCTCGTTGGACCGGTAAGCGAAGTTGCCCTAGCAATTCTGAAGAACCTTGTTCAGATCGAAGGCAAGTCTCGCTCCAAGATCGTACAGCTCCAGACTGAGCTTGAAAACGAACAACGCAGGCGCGAGACCGCTGAAAGGAGGGCGGAACGGACCCTAGCAAACATGAAGTCCTGCCTTCATACGCTGAGACAAAGGGAGGACTGTCGGAACAATAAATGTCGGGCGGATTTCAAATGCTATATTGAGCAACGTGGTCAAAGTTTTGAACCCTTGTTCACACTCAGATGTGCTCAATGCCTTTGTAGGCATTAGTCGCTTTGCAATCCTGGGGACATGACAAAGCGATAGAAGCACTCCACGCATCTTTTCAGATTTGCTGTCCAACCCAAGTAGCCTAGGATCTCCAATACAAGCTCCATGGGTAGCTCCGTAATACATGCCGTCCTGACCCTAAGAGGCAGAGCAAGGAGCAAAGTCGTCGCCGCCGGTCAACGTAGGTCGTTACTGAGGGCGGGGTCGTCACAGTACATGCCACAGCGGATTCTCATGAGCTCCGCACCAGCTAGGGTTGTCCAATCAGGATCAGAAGCAGGTGACGCCTTGTAGGGGCGCCAACGCTTTCCCTGATGCCACATTTAGAGAAACATCCTTACGGCGAACATGGTTGAGGTGTTTCTTAGAAAACGGGCGGAGTGGCGTTTGCGGCTGTTCACATGAGCACACCATGAGGTCGGATGGAGATATCGTCTACACTCTCTGAGCGACTATTGGCAGCGCCTAGGTGGGCCAGACTCTAGACACCCCAAGACGCGCATAGGTGTTTCGTCTGAGACGATCACTTTCGCGTTCGGGCGAGAACCAGACTTTTCGAAAGGGCTAATAGACTTGAAAAACTCCGGCCGAGGTTAATGGCGTGCTCGTATCGCGGCCAGAATGGACAGCTCTCGAGCGGAGGTGCGTGGCCAAAGAAAGCTAGGATCTCAGCTCACCGCAGATCGTCGCATGAAACATCCTCGGATATGAAGTGCAAATTCAATTCCAGCTGTTGGTGGACACAACAAACCATGTCTACTGGCAATCTTGCGCATTCCTTTGCAACCCAGAACGCACGAGCATTCGTGATTCAATACCAGGCAAAAAGAGATGACTATGGAGCATGTACATTAGACGTACCTCGTGACGGTGAAGGAGACATCAAATAAATATCACAAGGTTATACAACCAATCAAGAGGTCTCACAATGTGTTCGATTGCGAGACTTTGTCACGGTGAACCAAGTCGCCCCTTCAATAGCAATGCGCGTTTACCGTTGCGAGGCGCCTTGGCACTTAAATTATCCCTTGCTTCAGGCCTCCCACGGCAAGACAGCAATTACATACTCGCACCGATGTTTCTCTTACTTGTGATGTTAAACCTATGACGTGGTAGAAAATGGGAGCCGGGTCCTGCGTGTATTAGTCAAGGCACCGTACACGTATTTAGGGTCCTGCGCTGCGCAGTGCAAAGGGTGCGCTTGGTCAGACAAGTCGACAAATCGAATTTGTGATCTACGGAGAGTCTTCTGGTCTGCTATCAACATCCTAAAGTCATTTTATCCTCGGTAGGAGTATGTTCATATTTACTAGTAAGCTTTTGATTCACAAGAATAGCAGCATATCAAAGTTCTTTATCTGCCTTTTTAAGAAATAGACCTATACGGTCTAGGTATTCACCTCTGTAAGGGCCTCGCGTATAGTCTCTGAGGATCCTACTTACTATAAACTTAAAATTAAATATAAAAACACTGCGTTGGTTTCCTGCATATTGCCCCCTGATATATAAACTTCTGGATGACCAAAAAATCAGAGGAAATACTCACTCTAATCTTAGCTATTCATGATTTAAATCAAAACGTCGTATATGATCTTTTGCAGTTAAAGGTTGAATAGCAGGAAAATAAATATTACTGGACATTTGATATATCTGGGCGCAAGCTCTAAAATAAAAATGAAGACATAGTTTGAACCATTTTGAAGAAAATGGAAATTTGATAACATAAAGAACAGGCTAATTTGCGCAAGAGTGTACATAATGAGTGCGCGATTTGGGCACCTCAATGTCGGCTTAACTTATCCTCATGGATGCAGGAACTATGTAGGGTGCGACTGTTCGTCGATTAGAAAGTTACATGAGCTGGGTTAAATACGTCGTGAGACAGTATGGTTTCTATCTTCTAGGGGGAATTAGAATAAAATAAGAATCGAATCGAATCAATTTCAGATCGTGTTTCGCCTTTTCCGCCGGATCCATCTGTTTCCTCGTTGTCCAAAGAGCACATTACTTTCAGTAACCCCGATTCGCGCTCTCACCCAACCCTTTTCGATATCTCATCCTCCAAGGCCTTATATGCAGAGGACGATAGTACCAAGCAACCCTCTCTCAAAGATGTTGGACCTTAGCATCTCGGGCCAGTCCGCATTCGGCTGGACGAGTGGTTGAAGCTGGAGGTGGCCGACTTGAGCGATAAAGGGTTGTTGGGCCTTTATACTTTTTCAGGCGCCCGGTTTCGGTCAGCAAGAACATTTGACTCGTGTAGTCTCCGCAAGATTTTTTCGAGTAGTCAGAGATCTAAGAAGATAGCGAGGGTAAGGCGAAATCGAATCCGTCGAGTCATCGTTGGACGCCGCTTTCTCGGAGAGCCCCGCCCGCGTTGAAAACATCCCATTCTTGACTGGGCATTATTCGCACTTATATCCATACAGGATCGTGGACATTTCTGCTATGAATGAGAGTCGCTCGCATCTGAACCCAACTCCGAGGCGAGGTCGTCTGATGAGGCAGACCAGCGTACTACTACCTGCCCCATCAAGAAGGAAGGTTACGCAAACGGCCAGTGAGGTAGCGCTCAGTCTGACTTTAAACGACTCCCGCTCACACACG
Source organism: Tetracladium maxilliforme (assembly GCA_037074925.1). Taxonomy (NCBI): domain Eukaryota; kingdom Fungi; phylum Ascomycota; class Leotiomycetes; order Helotiales; genus Tetracladium; species Tetracladium maxilliforme. The sequence continues at coordinate 29,632 of JAYRCL010000027.1, forward strand.
TACACGTCTAGAAGATGGTAGTATGAAGCGATGAGGGGAAGTTCAAATTGAAGAGATACATAAGTCAGCTCCAAGGTTTTGAAAACTTGAGAAGATGCAACCCAAGATCAGGGGCTTTCCTTAGCAAACCAATAGCTCCCTCCTTCCAAAGCAAAGGTTCCTTTCGCGTAGTAAAGAACCCGATAGTAACATTATAGAGTTCCTTCTCCAGGTTTCTGTCAAATTATTAAACGGCCCAAGCTTCTTTAGTAAAACTTTCCGTTGGCGAAAGACCATCAAAGGATTCTTAGATATGAGGCTAGAAATTTGCGACGTTGCTGGCATCGTATCCTGTAAGCATTAGAGGTCATGCGGCGGAATGAGGGAGGCTGGAAACACCGTCATGGCACCTTTTCATCTTATATCTGACATCTTCTCGTTCGTATGAGCAATACTGTCAAACTAAGGTCCGCCTTGAGGGATCGAAAGTGCATTCTCGTGGTGCTTATTTCTGGGGTGTTCGCTATTGTGGTACTTGCAGGATGTTGGGCGGGCTTTGCTTCCTTAGTCCACCCCAAAGATGTGACTGATACCGACGCAAATCAAAGAGAGCCGTCTACAAGAAGTCGGCTGTTCTCTTGTTTCCGTAGATGCTCTCGTTGTGATTGCGCGTCCAGGTCTGATTTCGGCCTAAGCGGGTAGCGCTAAACCTGCAAGGGTCTTAGAAGGTGCACATACGGCAGTAGGGCGGATATGAGAGATGAGAAGTTTCAATGCGACTACATGAGCTTGCTACGAAAAATTACATTGGTTGCCCTAGCCCTCCCATGTGATCGACCCTAAGAGAACTCGTGCCTCGTTCCACCATATACCAGACGGTGCAAGGCCCGCGAAGTACGGCATAAAGTCTCCATTGGACGATTTCTATAGTAGAATGGTGCGAGAGACGCGGATGTCCGGGATGGCCGCTCACAACTAGTGTCTTTAGATAGGACATTCGACAGGAGTTTTCGACAGAGACGGAGGCGCTTCCGCATCCTCTTCGCCAACATGAACCGAATACATCTGCTACACGAGAACATCTTGTGGGGAATCAATACGGTCGATAGATTCCCACCTTTGGGATGCGTGAATTGTCGTCTTCTTCCAGCTGTGCCCACGCTGGTCAAAGTTCCGGGACCTTGCTTGAAGAAGGGATCTTTTCTGGCGCGCCGTGTTCGTCCGAGCGATGAACACGCCCTCACAACCAGCTGTCGTACGGCGGGTAGGCAGGCGCACATGATTCCTACCGTGACCTCGACGGTAGGCTATCCACACATGTAGTAAAGGTTCCACGGCAATCTTCTTCATCCCGTTCAATTCTAGGTCACGCAGGTGCCAGAGCAGGACGAACAGGATCCAGACGTCAAGCGTGATGTTGATGGCCGCGTTGGATCAGGCAATGGCGTTGGCGTCGAGGCACGATCCCTCATGCATCCGATCCCACCGCGTCCAGAAGAAGTGAGCAGGTCGACAGTGAAAAACGACGACGAGGATGAAAAGAGACCCCCACACAGCCGTCAAATCAAACGTCTCATATAGCAGCGGCTGGGCGCCCGGTGTTGGGAAGATGCGCTGGTAGAAACAAATGATGGATAGTTTGACCAGCGCCATACCATGGAAGTACAAGAAGACCATCAGGTGGAACTACTTGTGCACTTCCGTGATGGCGTTCGGCTACAGCGTCCACCCATCCCTCCCAGGCCGTTCGCGACCAAGCCCTACACGTTGATGGAGTCGCTGGGGTCCTCGAAATCATTGCGGCGAGTACGAATCAATCCTCCAAGCTAGGTTGAACTTTTATCACGTACAATCTCTTAGTGAAGCGAATAATGGCGAGAAGACCGGCAATACCGGCCATCGAAGAGGAAGATGCTACGAGATCGCCAGAACGATCTCCAACAAAAGCGCCGCAGCCGGCAAGACTGATATTCTTCGCGGCTACACACACGTGGCCTAGCCTGATCTGTCCCTACAAAGTATAGGATTTCATACCGGGTGCTTCGGAAATGGTGCAAGAGAACCTCGCGCCGGGTTCGACATAGTTTCGAAATCCATCGCTATCACGGGCACGCTGTCGGTCTGCCATCTGGCAGATTTTCTCTTGATAAGCGGCCGCCGTGCACTGATTATGCTTCAGACCATGGGTTAGCAGCACATTCAGGTTGCGTAGACGCTTCCCTCACGGCGCGTTCCGGGAGTATTTCATCGGTAAAGTATGGCCTCTCTGCCCACGTCGTCTTCAACAGCACGAGGAAGGCGGTCAAGAGCGTTTTTACCGCCATGGTGCTGTTTGTTTCAAGGCTGGGTCAAGCTCATCTGCTAGCTTCTCATTCTTAAAGGATGTGTCCCCGATAATGGGACCGACTCCATTATTTCCACCCTAGCTTCCCAGTGGCAGCCAGCTCTTTATTGGGGACGAGACGGGATTTCAAGAGATGGACGCGACTTGTGGCAGGTTCCGCGCGGGCCGGGTAACATTTAATCTTTGGCGACAGTGCTTGCAGAGGTCATTTAATGAGCGAATTGAAGAGCGCGCCAAGTTGTAGCGAAGAAGCGAAATCTGAAGACCTATCTAAAGGGAATTTGTTGCCGTCGATAGCATGGAGTCGGCCTCCAAAGGGTGTGCTCGACTACCGACGTGAGACCAATCGCCAGCGAAGGACGAATCGGTGTCATGGTTAGATGGGTATCGCACTGATTGAGGCAGTGCGCCCGGCGCTTACGTGTGGAGGTTACAGATAGCCTTAATTCTGTACAAATGAGAGATGCCTCGATTGAGAGTTTTTATCTGCCTGTGACTACCTTCCGCCAGCTCCTGTAGTGGGGGTAACGCTCACCGAGCTTAGGCTGCCGCTGTCTGGTCTGCCGCTGTCTAGTCCGCTACTATGTGCTCGTCTATGACTTGGCCTACTACTGTCTAGCTTGCCTCTCTTTGACCTACTATAGTCTAGACTGCTGTTGTCTCTATAGCTGCCGGTGCCACGGGTCCCGATGACGGGAAGAGCTCTTCATTTCACTATAGGCATGCCTTTGAGGTCGTTGTATGACCTATTTTGTGGCACCTGCTGCATTCAGGCTTTGTCTTGGCTGCTTTGCTGCCTCAACTGCTTCGAACCCACTAGGCTCTCGCCTTGTGTTTGTTATCGGCTGACTGCCTCTTCATTACGCCGGCTTGGGGCCACTCTAGGCTCTATAGTTGGCTGTGGCTGGGCTGTATCTCGCTTCAAGTGCTAATGGGGATGAAAATGCTCCAGCAAAAGGACTCGCCCTTCCTCCTCGAGCTTCTTCAAGGTACGGACACATGGCAGTCCTTATAAGGATGTGAAGATCTTATCGCCGAGTACAAGGAGCTTTAAATGGCTTTGAAAGTGATTGCCGCTATTCTTGCACTTTAGGTAAGACCTTATATGAAATTCAGTCCCGTATTGCCTCGAATAATACTCCAGAGATATGTAGTGGCATTAGGACCTGCTGAGAAGCCGCGTATACTTTAGTTCTTTTAGTTGCTTGGTGATAGAAGGTCTTATAGCTTGCCAGACATTACAGAGATCTATGGTAGACATCTTAAGATGTGCCTCGATCAATGAATGGATCCCTTCGGCCTTGGGAGGTTTATTAGTCTCTATCTTCTAAGATACTATAAGCCACCTACCTTGAGGTACCGATATTGCCAAAGTGTAAGTATTTATCAGCTCACGCTTCGACGATCATCTCTTTGAATGAGTCGATCCATGTTGTCCTGATATATCCAACAGCCTCTGTATATTTTGCAGCGTATTTACGCTCAAAGCTAGCCAGACGCTCTTGTAATACCGTCTCGGTGGGCGAAGCTACAATCAAGTGCCAGAATGCATAGATTTCCTCCCACATTTTCTGCCTGGTCTCCGCCACCTAGCGTAAAGGCTGGCTTACAATGCTGCAACACTGCCTTATTAACAGCCAGAGGCAGAGCACTCCCTTGGATAAAGGGAACCAGATCGTAGCAGCATTTATCGCTACAAGGCACGGGTTCGTCAAGATAACAGAGAGTAGATCGCGCTCATAGAGGGACTTGAGATGTTGCAATGCCCATGAGTAATCCTCTTCCGTCTCTCCAGAAACAAATACAAAGGCAATACAGAAGTAACGATCACAAGCATCGACGCCAGCTAAATCAAGGAGTGGCATTCCGTGCTTGTTTGTCTTGTAGGTACCGCCTAGTAGCAATACATCGGCGTTGCATTGAAGATATGCAATAGTCTGGATGGGCGATGAAGATTGCCGTAAGCCGATTGTCTGAATCTAACCGGACCCGGCACTAGAAGCCCTTCTTATGTAATTGGTCGGCTAGTGCTTGTAGACTGCTTTGGCCTTCGCGTAGATCTCTTCGTGTTGCCGCAATTTGATGGTAGATACCTCTGGGTTGTAAGCGTATTGGAACTGTCATAAAGATAGGTTTGAATTTCCCAAGGAGCTGTTCCAGAAGCTGTGAGACTTGAGATAACGTCGATATCGCTCTCCTTCAGCTGGCGATGTGCTGGGTGTACAGAGGTATCTTCAATTGGCGGCTGATTGTGTAGAGCAAATTCCTGGCTAGGTCGATAGCTTAAGGCCCACGAAGCCCCGTCTAAGAACTGCCTAGGGAGGACTGAGGATTTGCAGTCGGTCCTTCGACTATAATTTAAGCGTTTTCTTTTCGACGGATGTACTCGGCGGCTGCTTGTTCCGGCCACATGCAAATACAACCTTGACCCGGGCCATTTGGAGTCTTTGTTGATTTACTTGTGGCAAATGCATAGCCCCTAGGCTTTCCCCAAGAATCAATAGCTGTAAGGATAGCCTCGCGTGTTTCATATACTCCTTCTGGCGGGAGCACATCGTCAGGAAATGCTAGTTGGGCCATCATACTAGCTTCCGGACTTGTAGGTGTGGTTGGTAGCGGTAGCAGCAGCCCCTGATCACTGCAGTTGTGTGTGGGGCCCAGAAATTAGTCAGCAGGGGGGGGGCGCCCGGGCGCGGATGTAGAAGAATTTCGCGCCCGGGCGCGGCGATCACGTAAGTCTTCATCACCACCACACAACTGCAGTTATCAGGGGCTGCCGCGCGCAGCGTTTATATGCGATGATTGAATTCCTTTACCTACCTACCTGAATATAAAGCCTCTTGTGCCTCACAATCCGCCGTGGCCGCCTCCCAAATGTTTCCCATGCCTCTTCTATTAGAGAAGGGGTTACCCCCCATCTCAGCCGCGGTCTGGCTCGCTGCTGTGTGGTTCGCCAATACCTGGGCTGCCGTTGTCTGGCCTGGTGCTATGCAGACTGCCCCTATTTGGTTGACAACGGAGTCTGCCGGTCCTTAGACTACCGCTGTCTGATCCGCAGCTGTATGCCCCGCCGGTGCTTGGACTGCTCTTGTCAGGCCTGCCTCTGCCTGGCCAGCTGCTGTCTAGACTGCCGTTGTCTCTATGGCTGCTGATGGTACAATTGCTATTGCTGTCTCGTTGGTTGTCTGCGCCGCTGCTGATGCAGCTGGGCCCGATGACTGAAAAAGCTCTTCATATCGCCGAGGGCATGTCTTTGAAGTCATTATGTGACCCAGTATGTGACATCTGCTGCATCTAGGCTGCGCTTTTGGCTGTGCTGCTGCCTCAATTGCCTCGAACCCACTAGGCTCTTGTCTTGTGCTTGTTATCGGCTTACTGCGTCTCTCTTTGCGCCGGGTCGGGGCTGCCCTGGGCTCCAGAATTGGCTGGGGTTGAGCTGTATCTCAATTCAAGTGCCAATGGGGGTGAAAATGCTCTAGTAAAAGGGCCTCCCCTTCGTCCTCGAGCTTCTTCAAGGTATGGATACATGACAGTCCATATGAGGATGTGAAGGTCTGGGTACAGGCAGCATTGAGTGGCTTTAAAAGCAATCGCTGTTGTTCCTGTACTCTACGTAAGGATGTGTATGGAACCCAGCCGCGTATTGCCTCAAATAATACTCCAGAGATATCCAGTGGCATCCGTCCCTGTTGATTGGCCCGCATATAATTCAGCTCCTTCAGTTGATTAGCAATAGCAGGTTTTATAGCTTGCCAGCCATCAAAGAGATCTAAGGTAGATATCTTGATATGAGCTTTTATCAATGAATGGATCCCTTCGGCCCTGGGAGGTTTATTAGTCTCTATCTTTTGGAATTTCATAAGCTACCTGCCTTGAGGTAGCGACATTGCCATGTAAGCATTTATCAACCCATGCTTTGACGATCATCTGTTTGAATAGGTCAAGCCACGTTATCCTGATATATCCCACTGCCTCTGTATATCTTTTAGCTTATTTACGCTCAAAGCAAGCCAGACGCTCTTGAATTATCGTTTCAGTTGACGAGGCTACAATTGAATGCCAGAATGCATAGAATTCATCCCACATCTTTTCTCCCTGGGCCGCATCGTCTAGAAGTCTGGCCGGCAATGCTGTAAAACTGCCTTATTGACGTGCCAAATGCAAAGTAATCCCTTAGATAGAGGGAACCAGGCTGCAGTAGCATTCATAGCTACTAGGCATCGGTCTGTCAAGACGACAGAAGGAAGATCGCGCTGATTGAGGGATTTGAGATGTTTCAAGGCCCATGAATAGTCCTCTTCTGCCTCTCCAGAGAGAAATGCAAAGGCAATACAGAAAGAGCGCTCGCAAGCGTCAAGACCAACCATATCAGAGAGTGGCATCCCGTCCTTATCCGTCTTGTATGTATAACCTAGAATCAAGATATCGGGGTTGCGTCGAAGGTACGCAATAGAGTCTGGAGGGGCAAAGAAGATTGCCGTAAGCCGATTATCTGGATCCAATCGGACTCGGCACCAGAAGCCCTCCTCGTTTAATTGGTTGACTAGCGCTTGTATACTGCCTTGGCCCTCGCGTAGATCTCTTCTTGTTGCTCCAATTTGATTGTAGATACCTTTCTGGGTTGCGAGGGTATTAGAATTGTTGTGGAGATAGGTCCTGACTTCCCGAGGAGCAGCCCCAGAGGCTGTGAGACTTGAGGTGACTCCAATATCAGTCTTGCTAAGCTGGCGATGTGCTGGGTGTGTAGACAGGCCCTCTCTTTGTGGGTGATGACGTAGAATGTATTCCTGGCCCGGTCGATAGCTTAGAACCTATGAGGTTCCATCCAGGGAATGTTTAGCAAGGACTGAGAACTTGCAGCCTGTCCCTCGACTACATGTACGGCGTTTTCTTTCAATATATGTACTTGGCGGCAACCCGTTGCGATCCCAGGCATATACGGCTTTACCTCAGCCATTTGCAATCTTAGAAGATTTCCCTGTGGTAAATGCATAGCCTCGAGGCTTCGCCCAGGAATTAATAGCTGTAAGAAGAGCCTCTCGTGAGTCGTATATACCCTCTGGCGGGAGAATATTATCAGGAAATACTTTTTGAGCCATAGCGGCAGCCCCTGATAACTGCAGTTGTGTAGTGGTGATGAAGGCTTACGTCATCGCCGCGCCCGGGCCCCGGGGCCCAATACGTGCGCCACCGGTGGTGCAAATAAGTGTCACGTGTTGCACCACCAGTGGCGCGAATAAGATGACCATGTAAGCCTCGCTCAATTATGGAAACACAACATCGAAGCAATGAGTCGGATCTACGCACCTGCGCCAAGGCCATCCGGGCCCAGACCTACCCCAGGGCGGCGCAGGAAAGACACCCCCAGCGAGGCAATCATTAAGACGATTCAAGATAGGAATGGGCCGGATATCCAGACACAGGAGCTGATAGGACCGTTCGTCGCCCCGCCGTGGTGGCAAGGACCGCGGGTGCACATCGAAGGAACAGCAGACAAAGCCCGCCAAAAGCACCAGGATCTCATGAGGAAGGAAACCGCTGCCCTCCATATATACACAGACGGGAGCGGCATCAACGGTCATGTTGGGGCGGCAGCCATCTGTCCAACAACACAGCAGACGAAACGCTCGTACATGGGAACCGACCATACCTCGACTGTCTACGCTGCCGAGCTGCAGGGCATCTCACTAGCACTCGATATAGCGCTGCGCTGCGAGACCGCGCTGAAGGATACACGCGAAGCAAACTTTTGATCTACACCGATAACCAGGCGGCCATCCGATCCGCAGCCAAACCAAAGGGCAAACCTGGAGCATACCTGCTGAAAACAATCGTCACGCAGACACGGGACCTACAGGAACAAGGTTTGCCAGTCGAGATCAGATGGGTCCCAGCGCACACAGGCGTCCGAGGCAACGAAGATGCAGACAAGGCAGCCAAAGAAGCCACAGGATGGCGAGGGAACGGCACAGAAGGGCCGCGCGCGGAAAGGCCAGAAAGTCTCTACTCTCTCCATTCCACGCTGAAGACGTGGGCACATAAGGAAGCCAACAAGACATGGACAACGCGATGGGCCGCAGAGGAGCGAGGGAGGTCTTCTTTCCGACTCACGCCCAAACCAACCAAAGGGGTTTTGCAGCTGCACGAAGGGCTGAGTAAACGCCAGAGCGCGCTCCTCGTCCAGATGCGAACCGAGAAAATAGGATTCAACGACTTTCTCTTCAACCGAAGGGTACCGGGAGCCACAGATGCCAGATGCCACTGCAGGGAAGCCCGCCAAACGGTATCGCACGTCCTGCTGCGATGCCGCAAATATCGACGACTCCGGAACCAGGAACTAGGCCATCTTCCAGGAAGACACAACCTCTGGAGCATATTGAATGAGCGCAAAGCAGCCGCGAAGGCCATCAAGTTCATGGAACTGACGGAGATCCTCGGGCACATCAGGGTCGAGTCCCACACCAGACAAAGCTAAGCATTGGGGGGAGACTGTAGGTACAAGGACCCGAAGAAAAGAGGCAAAACGCCTCGATAGAGCCTGTCCATAGTGTACGTTAGCAGAGAACCGCGATCTACACAGGGTGGCAGCCATGGGTAGACAGTGGTTGAAGAGCAAAACGGGAATTCTGGGGGCAGCTGGTCGATGACTTGTTTACATTGGCGAAGTGGGGCGGCCGGATCAACATTCGGACGCGTCGGCTGCCAGCCAGACCCCGCTCACCAGGCATGGCTGCGGGTAAATAGCGGCTACAACCGAGTAGGAATACAGTTCAGTTCAGTTCAGTTCAGTTCAGTTCAGTTCAGTTCCTCACTCAATATGTAAGCCGACCATGCTGCGAAGCAAAGCAGATACCGTGTACTATGAAAAGACAACGCAAAATTAAAGAAAGGTCGAGGATGGAGCTAAGCAAGGGAGAGGGAAACTTTGGGTCATGAGGTTTCAAGTGCATCACCTATTCATGGTTGAAAGAGAAAGCTTAGAAAATTAAGAGACTAAGCGTTAACTATACGGCAGTCTTTCGAGTACAAAGCCTGTTGCTCGATAATGTCCTGCTCAACGCTCTCCCAGACCTCTTTCATCCCTCTTCGTCTATTTCCCAGAGGGTTGCCACCCATCTCTTTGGAGACACGCGCTTCGACCCGGTCATCCTCTGCCTTGCTCCAGTCTAAGTATGCCATTACCTCCTCCTTGGTCTATTCTCTTGACCCTGATGATGTGACACAGCGCTTCGACATCTGCTTGTAGTCTAGACACCACTCATGACAGGTCTTGCTATACCGTTGAGGCAGACCCATAGCCTTTCGATATTGCTGATTAGTTTTCAAGCCCCTTCTGGGCAGCTGGTTATACCATGGCTTCCGTGCAGCAGCATATCGTTGATAAATAGCACTGGGATGATCATAGCGCAACTCCGGCGCCGGCTTCGGCGCTGGCTCTGGCTCTGGCTCTGGCTCTGGCTCTGGCGACGACTCTGGTCCCAAGGACAGCAATACTTCCTTTGGTGAATGTGGCTCTAGCTCTGCATATGAGAACGATTCTTGTGGCTCTAGAGGCTGAAAAGTTGAGCTTACTGCCAGCGCCAGCGGCGGTATGATTGGAACGTGATTAGTCGTTGGCATAGAACGTGGTGTCATCTCCGGCGGTGAAGCTATAGCTGAACCCACGGTCTCTTGAGACGGCTCTGCGGTTGAAGATGGTGTGAGATGTGCGTAGCGTAGCTTGCAGGCGTGTGATCTCCTCGTGTGGCCATACTGATAGCACCTTGTGCATTGGGGAGCTGCTTTAGTCCGTTTATACGCTTGTGATGCTTGCTCAACAGTCTCAAATGCAGATGGCTCACGACGAGTGCTGGCCTTTGCAAGTGCTGACCCAGCCGCGGCTTGGTTAAACTGTTGGCGAGGCTCTACAAGTATCTGCGGCCTCCCTCCCGCTGAAGATGCTAATGTGTGTGAAAATGCTCCAGCTGAAGAGGCTTCTCTTCTTCTATGAGAGACTCAATTGCGTGAGAAAAAGGGAGATCGGGTGATTCAGTGAACCTCCCTGTGCAGGCAGGAAGTGCGTCACCCTGTAGAAGCCGCTTCCTCTGCGATTCAACCTTGCGCAATGCCCCTGGAAGACCCAGCCTCGTATCACGCTGTATAGACTTCCTCTGAGTTCAATAGGCGTGCGGGTTCGCTGCTTTGCCTGATTTGCGTGAAGCTCAGTCAGCTGGTTCAGAAATGCGCGCTTGATAGACCTCCAAGCTTCGAAGAGATCAAGTTGATTTGTGTTGAGATGCATTTTGACAAGCTGATGGATGCTCTTCCCTCGGGAAGTAACAACGTTCCCGAAGTGAAGATACTGATCGACCCAAGCTTTCACACGCTTCTTTTCATAGAGTTCAAGCCAAGTCCTGATGATGTAGCCCACTTCTCGAGCATGGGCTGGAACATAACGCTCTTTAAGCTGCTGAAGTCTCTCTTCAAAAGTCTCCTCGGTTGAAGATGCCATAATTTCATGCCACTTCCCATAGAACTCCTTCATTCCTGTTGACCTTGAGCCGTGTCGGTATCCTGTGAAAAGCTTGGAAGACAGTAACGCAGAACTGCCTTGTTGGCATGCCAAAGGCATAGAAGCGACACTGCAGTTGGAAAGCAGTGGGATACAGCGTCCATACAGGCAAGGCAACAATCTATGAGGATGCCTGATGGCAGCCTTGCGCCGCATGCTTCATACTCGAGCGCAGCCGATCCAAGGCCCAGATATAGTCTGTTTCGTCTTCGCCGCTGAGAAAGGCAAAGGCAATACAGAATGATCGTTGGCAAGCGTCGAGGCCGACGATATCCAAGAGAGGCATGTTGTACTTGTTTGTCTTGTATGTACAGTCCAACATAAGTAGATCCGGGTACGATTGAAGGTATGCCAATGATTCTAGGTGGGCAAATAACACAGCTGTGACATGGCCATCCTTATCAAATCGGGTTCGATTCCAGAACCCTTCTTCTTCGAGCTCGTTGGAAAGGGCATGTATAGTGCTTTGACCTTTTTGCAGCTCTCGTTTGCCCTTTGCAATACAGTTGTATATATCTTGCTGGGTTGCGTTAGATCGTGAGTTCTCACGGAGGTAAGATCTGATCTCTTTTGGCGCTACTCCAGCGTTCGCAAGGTTGTTGACAGTCAACCTATCTGCATGGGATAGCTGACGATGAACTGGATGTGCAGATATACTGGTACTTGGCTCATGGTTGTGTTGAGAAAATTCCCGGCCTCGACGATGCGTAAGGCGCCATGTTGCCTTCTCGTGGTCTTCATCTTTGGTAGCAGCTGTGATGCTGGGGGCTGCGTTTTCGTCATGGTTCTGGCTTTGTGTTAGGACAGGACGTTTTTGGATCTTCTTCGTTGGCAACCTGCTGTGGCCCGACCGTGTGTCATGAGATTGTCGTTGTCCTAAACTCAAGAGTTCTGACCTGGTTGTCCCTTTGGCTTGGGTTCCGGTCTCGCCAGATGGCATAAGTAAGGTGGGGGTTTCCGGGTGGTATTTCGGCCTCGCTTTGTAGGCGGCTTTTATCTTCGCCATCTCCTGTTTCCGAGTTGGGCACTGGCTGTGCCAGGTTTCGTGCTCTCCGTGGCAGGCGGCGCGTTTCCGGGGCGCCGAGTCGTCGTTCTTCGTGGGGCATTCCCGGGTTGAATGATTTTGCGAGCAGTAGGCGCATGCTATTGTTGCCTTGCATTGGGTTTCTATGTGGCCATATTTGTAGCATCTGAAGCACTGTCTCAGACGGCATTGTCGGTCATATCGTTCGCACTGGAAGACTTCGCCCTGCCGGATGAGTTCTTCGTCGATGATCCTATTCGCGTCCCCCGCTTTCGCGAATTCCACGATCACGGATGACGCTGACTTGTAGGGAGACGACTTGGTGAGCCATCCTACGTATTTGATCTCTGCGTTGGGTACAAACGCTCTGTTATCTTCAAGGAGCCCGTCTCTTACCTCGTTCATGTGGTCCATATCCATAGAGCTAGTGCGAACACCGTGTGCCAGTACGCTGAATTCGGGATGCGCGCCGTGGCGCCGTTGCCGATTCTGTGTTCCCAGTCCTCAGCGAACTGTTGCAGAACCTTCCATCTTTGCGCTTGTCGTGGCTTTGATGCTGAGGTCACCACTTTTCAGTGGTTCGATGATGCTATTTTGATCTTTGCAATGTGTTCGTTATTGCTTTTTCCAATCGCCCTGTCTACCTGCGCCTTCAGCCTACGTGGGCTCATGGTTCTTAGGTTTGCGATAGTGACCGGATTTCTGATGTTTACGATTATTTCACGCTGTGCTTGGACAAGGGCTGTTCTGTGTGTCACGGGTTTATGCATGCTTGCGGCAAGCCCTCCTCTGGCGGCTATGTTGGCGTACGTATAGGCGCTGTTGATCTGGGTTGGCATCGGTGTCGGCTTCATGTCTCTCACCATCTTCATGATAGTTTTGCCGACTTCCATGGCTTCATTCGCTGCTGCGCCTGTCGCCCGCGCGACATTGGCGTTATCTTGAATGGTAGCAATAGTCTGTTGGGTCATTTTGTTCGCGGTCTTCAATTCGTCTCGGATGTCGCTAATGGCTTTGCTGGTGTTTTCTGAGGCGGTCTTTGTTTCGTTTTGCGCGTTGCGGATGGCTTCATGGATGTGGGTAAGGTCTGGCATGCCCTGGATTTTGACAATGAGGGAGAGGACTCCGTAGATCGCGTGTTTGACTCTACGTGGCTCTATGGACTGTCTATTCGAGGTCTCGATTGCCGACATTTGCTTTCTGTAGGTAGTTGCGCTATTTCGTGGCGTGCTCTCGGTATTCGGCGGGCCAGGTTTGGTCCCCAGGCCACGGCGTCGCCATGATGCGTGCGTCACACTTGGGCAATGCGACGGGCACCTGGCTATCCAATTGACCGTTTGGAGTGTGCTGCGGCGCGATAAATGGCTGTTTTTTCAAAATTTCTGGTTCTCGCTGCTGGTGATGTTTTTTTGCTACTCTTTTGGTTGAACAAGCCCGAGGTGTTACGACCCGTCATGCGACATTCACGTGATTTTGAAATGCCCCCACAATTTTCTCCCAATCACCAACGGATAGCAACCAACAGACGCATGCTCCCGCAGGAGCGCAACAAAGTATCGAGTGATTCACGGGAGCGCACCTACGGAAGGCACGCTCCTCACTAGTATATAGGAGGAACAAATCACCCACATTCACCAGATACAACTCAGCTATCAATACAATTGTCAACCCTTAGTTACCGAACAGTTCCATAACTTCAGCACTCGACTATGACGACTACCCAGTCTGGCACTTGTGACCCAACGTGCTACGACAAACCGACCCCTCTGATCTACTTACCCTGTAGCTAGACCAAGCCCGAACGTCACACTTTAGCTAACGGTTAGTGTTGTGAAAACGCGAACGCGCTCTCGGTGGATTGTGGTGCTATGTGGGGAAAAGACATCACTGACAGAATTTAGGTACCTGGGTGCCCATGTATCAGTCGCCCAGTGCCCTCGGCCGACGCGATCCCCAGACACCCACACCGTCTAGATATAGTACTGTGACTTTCCTTGAAAAGATGGTAATGTTCCCATGGTAAGGAATTGTAGCATATGGGAAAGCTGGCTATTGGCCAATCTATAACGTTGGTTTTGTATTTTGGGGGAGTGGGAGGAATGGGGTGGCGGCTTTTTCAGTCGTGGCGTGGCACATGCTCTCGTCAGAACGAGGAAGCCTGATAGCGTCTTGAGCCGAGAACGATTGATTTGGTGATCCCAGAAGCTCATTTCCGACAGGAATGCCCCAAATTGCTTGCCACTCACTGAGCACTAGCGTCGCCACATTTCTTCATTATCCGTCTGTTTCTCTTTCTCGACCTACTCGGTCGGTGTGGAACGGACTTCGCGTGCTCTCACTTTTGCTAAAATCCTCCCGATGTGTAGCAAGCGTAGCAGGGATGCCGCTGCATCATCCTAGGAGTGACGTATGCGTCATCGTACTCGTCTGTCTGGGTCTGTGGCAGATTGGATGAAGCATGCTCTCGTCAGTGCACTTAGCAACAATCGACATCGACTAAATGGTTCCCCCGATCGATAATGAGCCCATATGGCCTCCCGTAGGAATCAAATTACCGTCACGATGCCATTGTCAACTGTCCGGCAGAGACTGTCGGTCTCGAAGCACTCTCGTCGAGTTCGAGCGGCGACGCAGCTCATGATACCACTTGTTGGGGATGACGCCGCTATTGCAAACCCGTCATGAATCAACCCGAGACAGCCTCCCTTAAAAAGAGTTGAGACCTTCCTAAACCCAGGTATCTTCCCATTCCTTGGCGCTTAGCTGTGCCGTCTGCTCTCCCCATGTTCCGGCAAGGTCATGTGTTACTGCCATCGTTGAGTTTTCTCGATCCTCAGAGGTTTGCTGGATATTCTTATAACACAAAGTTTCATACCCGGCGACGCCCGCTTTCCCAAGCTTGAGGATCCGCGCTTTTGGGTCATCTTGCTCCTGGGCTGCCTCTCCCTCTGTGCTCCTCTGAACCTCACTGTACAAAGGTTTGCTCGTCTGAGTTAGCTTGGTCAAGTTCGTACTGATGGTGTGCTAGTACGCAAGGCTGTGCGATTATGGGCTTCACCGATCTGAATGGGCATATAGGGACGTCAGCGGAAGAGGCGAGCCCGTGTAACGCAGACTTGAACGATCACAGCCTGCACTTTCTTAACGAAGTATGGAACGGAAGCATTGCGAACGGACAGTCTTTTCTGCTGCGGTGGAACGAGAGCATTGATGAGGGCGAGGGCGACTTGGGGCTCTTCAGGATCCGGTATCCTGAAGATGGCGCGGCTGTGTTTGAGCCGATCTCAAATCTAACGGAGGAAGTGGATGGAGAGAATTGTGTGTGGATACCAAACAACTTGATCGATACCGACCTCTATGCTCTCTGGGTGAGAAAACGCGGCAAGGGACAAAAGTGGGCGATTTCGCCTCCATGGAAAATCGAGGAGGTAAGAATGCCTGTTGTGCAACTGGCAACACTGGCTGACAAAGAACAGGGGGATGAGGGCTTCCACTGGTCAAACCCCATCGGCATACCCATTGTTCTTATCCTTGGCGTCTACTTCATCTCCGTGGCAACATGCCTCCTCTACCGCCGTAGACGTCACAAGAAGCGCGAGCAAGAACGCCGCCCGCGCCCTTCAATATCCGCGCCTACACTGCATGATGACCGAAACCCCTTGGTTAACTCCGTTGTTGTCACTATTCAGACGCTCATTGAGGATGATGAGCTCACCAAGAAACACAGTAGCGACAGAGGCAGAACGTGGAGCGGATTTAACTCGGACCAACCAAGCCCAGGGACACGCAGATGGCAGACGTATAGTCAAAGCCCAGGATGGGCTTCGCTGCACAGCACGCTCCGAAGCTCTGAGCAGACCTTCCGTACAAGGGACTGTGCGTATACTATGGGCCCAGACCGCATCGTGCAGTGGATCGCTCTGGACCGGAGTCATGACGACCGCGCCGGAGATGATGGTCAGCCCGCGATCAATCAGGACGGAAGGCCTTAGGGCAATATCTGGAATGAGGGATCAATCAGTGTCGCTCATTGAGCAGCACACTGGTGGCTTGGGTGTACGAAAAGGGACTCTTGTCTGCATTTGAACAATTGATGTTCTACATGTACTGGTGACGATGCTCATTTGGCGTCTGTCTTGTCGATAGCGCCTTCGTGCGAAGAAATAAAGCATATTGCGTTCTCTTTGCAAACATCGCAAAAGTCGACCACGATCGTTTGTATTTAGCCAGAAACGAAGCACTTTCCAATCCACAGCTAAAAGAAAAATTGGCACGTGTAGATTTCGATTAACGAACACACGTGCATAGCATATGTGACAACATAGCAAATGTAACAGCCAACCGCAATTTCGCATTCCTTTATCATTAATCGCGTTTTTTTTCAACTCATAATGATGGCATTCGCTTCGGACGAAGCTTAAATGATTCAGGCTGATCAGGCCCTTAAAAATGATCCTAAGCTAAGCTTTCGTACAGCTGCAAGACTCGATGGAGTCTGTCACGTTAAGCTAAGTAGTCGACGACACGGCATGGTATCGCGACGCGATTGTATATCCAAAGCACGGAAATTGATCTGGATTCGCGATCATTTCCTCCAGGGCCTATCGACGTTGAAAACTTGGTCGATCGGCTGCTCGCTGACTGCGACGCGAGCTGAGGGAAAAAAATTAAAAAATTGGTAAGATATGCCACAAGTTACTGATCGATGTAAGAAGCCTGTTGTGAGACTTACGATTACTATCCATACCTTCGAACGCTGGAATCAATGCCAAATTGACATAACCGTCGATGTTACGGTTGTGCCTTGTGGCATAGACCTGGGTGCAGGGTAGATCGTTTACCTCGGGTGATCCAGACGGCTACAGCCTTAGTCATTCATAGTCACGTGTTGTGGCCCCTGGGTTACCAACGTCTCGCGGCCTTCCACACTCTCCTGAATTGATCAATCAATTCAAACCATCTGTGACCACCTCAAAGTGTTACAGTCGACTTATTGAATGTTTGGAATCTCCGCCCTTTTATTGGGCGTGCACGGCCACATCTTTGTCCCTGTGGCAGCTACCCTGCGGCAGCCAGCCCTGCCGATGTGGAGTTAGTCAGCAAACCCCACATCACGGCGCCAGCTAGGTGCGGCCCGGATGCGGATTTAGAATTGCCGCACCTGGTGTGGCGATTATGTAAGTGTACCTATTAGTCCGCTCTGCCACATCACAACTGCAGTTCTCAAGGGCTGCCTACCGTACGTAGCATTTAAATACATTATCCGGAACGCCGCTGAATTCATAGTCATCTATCTACCTGAATAGAAAGCCCGCTGTGCCTCCTCATCTTCTATAGCTGCCTCCCAGATCTCGTGCATCCCTCTCCTTGGAAGGCGGTTACCCGCCCTCTCTGCAGCTCTCTCTGCAGCCATCTCTGTAGCTAACTGTGCCTCAACCCGGTCCTCTTCTGCCTTGCTCCAATTTAGATAGGCCATCTTCTCTTCATTAGTCCAGTCTCTCGAACTACCCATCTGCTTCCAGTCAAGGCACCACTGATAGTCTGCTTTACTATACCGTGAAGGTAGACCTTGCGCCTTCCGATATTGTTGGTTCGTTTTGATGCTGCCACGAGGTAGCGTCTTGTACCAAGCTTCTCTTGCTGCGACATATCTCTGATAGATAGCCCGCGGGTCATCGTATCGAAGTGTCAGCGCTGATGCTGCTGCCGGCCCTGATGTTGCTGCCGGCCCTGATGTTGCTACCGGCCCTGATGTTGCTACCGGCCCTAATGTGGCCGGCGTTGCTGTGGCCGATGACTGTAAGAGCTCTTGGTGCCGCAGGGGGCATACCTTCGATGTCATTATATGACCTAATATGTGGCATCTGCTGCATCTCGGCTGTGCCTTTGGCTGTGCTGCTGCCTCGACTGCTTCGAATGCACTTGGCTCTCTCCGAGTGCTTGATTGTGGTCTAGTTGAGCTGGCAGCTGTCCAATCAGATCGATGACGAGGCTCTAGCAGCAGCTGATGAGAGCCACTGCGATTTAGGGGCCAATGTGTATGGAAATGCTCCAGGCGAAGGACTTGATCTTGTTCTTGTAGAGCCTGGAGTGTATGAGCACAAGGGAGCCCTTGCGATCGGGTAAAGGAGCCAGTACAGCTAGGTAAGACTCCTACTAAGAGCCGCTTCCGCTATTCCTCAACTTTACGTAAAGCCTCATAGGATATCCAGCCACATATGGCACCATAGAGTGACTCAGAGAGCTCACGTGGGGTATGAATTTGCTACCTAGCTTGGTTATATCGTAACTCAGCTAGCTGATTGAGCAGTGCTTGCTTCATAGCCCTCCAAGCCTCAAAGAGATCAAGCCGAGATGTCTTCAGATGGCTCTTTAGCAGGCTGTGGATTCCCTCAACCCGTGAGGTAACCACATTACCAAAATGAGGGTGCTGATCAACCCAAGCCTTGACAAGCTTTTCCTTGTATAGATCAAGCCAATTGGTTTTAATATACCCAACCTCTTTAAGGTACTGTGGTAGGTAGCGCTTTCCAATCTCTTGTACGCGTTGATCAAAGGTCTCCTCATCTGATGATCTAATAATTGAATGCCAGTGATTAAAAAACTCATTCCAATTATCTAGACTTGTTGGTAGGCCTCTGATCCTTGTTGGTGCCGTACGAAGGTTGGCTGGCAGTAGCGGAGGACTGCCTTATTGGCATGCCAGAGGCATAGTAGCGAGATTGCTAGTGGAAAGCAGCGAGACACAGCATTCAAACAAGCAAGACAACGATCTGTTAGGATAACAGATGGAAGTCTCGTGCCATAGGTCTCGTACATAGACCGCAGCCTGTCTAGGGCCCAGATATAGTCCTCCTCGGTCTCGCCGCTCAAGAATGCAAAGGCAATACAGAAGGATCGCTGGCAGGCATCAACGCCGATCATATCGAGTAGTGGCATGCCGTATTTGTTCGTCTTATATGTACAATCGAGGAAAAGTAGATCTGGGTAAGCTTGAAGGTATGCCAATGAGTCCGGATGAGCGAATAAGATAGCTGTAACCCGGCCCTCTGGATCAAGCTGTATCCGGTTCCAGAAGCCTTCTTTATCTAGCTGGTTGATAAGGGCATGGATAGTGCTCTGGCCCTCGCAGAGATCTCGCCTGCTATCTGCAATACGATTATAGATATCCTTCTGAGTTGCGATTGTACTGGAATTCTGGCGGATATAGGTCCTGATATCCTTTGGTGCAATTCCAGCATTTGAGGGATTGGCAATCATAGATTGGTCTTTCGTAGATAGCTTCCGGTGTGCTGGATGTGCAGAGGGATCCTGGCTTGGCAAGTGATTATGTAGAGAGTATTCCTGGCCTGGTCGATAGCTTAGGACCCATGAAGTCCTATCTAAGGACTCTTTAGCAAGGACTGAGAACTTGCAACCTGTTCCTCGGCTGCATGTACGGCGTTTTCGTTCATTAGATGCACTTGGTGGTAGCCCATTTCGATCACAAGCAAAAATGACTTTAACTCGGCCACTCGGGGTCTTCAAGGACTTTCCCGTCGTAAATGCATACCCTCGAGGCTTTGCCCAGGAATTGATGGCTTCAAGAAGAGACTCTCGTGAGTTATATATACCCTCTTGCGGGAGCACATCGTCAGGAAATGCTGTTTGGGCCATGGTGGAAGCATATATGGTCGGTAGCAGCAGCAGCGCAGGTAGCCCCAACTGAACTGAACTGAACTGTATTCCTACTCGGTTTTAGCCGCGATATTCCCGCAGCCATGCCCGGTAAACGGGGTCCGGCGAACAGCCGAAGCGCCGTAGATAATCCGCGGCGCCCCACATCGCCGTGTTTACAAACACGGCCAGCTGTCCCCAAATTTCCCGCTTTTCCCTGCTCAACCTCTATCTACATTTGGGTGGCGCCTCGTGTAGTTAACGGTTATGATACTAATGTACAAAAGTGACAGGCTCTCGTGAGACGGTCTGTCTCGTGTCTGCGTCCAAGATACCTACAGTCTCCCCCCAGTGCCAGACTTCGTCTGGTTAGGTCTCAATCCTAAATTGCCCTAGGATCTGCGTGTGTTCCATGAATTTGATGGCCTTGGCGGCTGTTTTGCGCTCGCTCAATATCCTCCGGAGGCTCCCTGGAACCGGACCGAGGACCTGTCGCCGTAGGATCCGGAATTTCCTGCAGCGCAGCAGGACGTGTGTCACCGTTTGGCGTCCCTCACCGCAGACACATCGTGGGTCTGCGATGTCCGGAACGTGTCGATTGAATAAGAAGTCCTGGAGGCCGATTTTCTCCGTTCGAAGCTGGGTGAGCATGGAGCTCTGTCGTTTGGACAGGTCTTCGTGAAGTTGAAGTACCTTCCTCGTGGGTCTCGGTGTGTGGCGAAAGGTCGCTCTTCCTCTGATTTCCGCTGCCCATTTGGCTTGCCAGCTCTGAGATACTGTCTTGTTGATCCAGGTTTTCGCTACCGTCTTTAGAGGTCGTAGCTCCGGTGGTGGTTCTGCTCTGGGGCCAGTTTGGTTGTTGTCTCTCCACCCCGTCGCTTCCTTGGCTGCTCTGTCAGCCGCCTCGTTGCCTGGGATGCCTCTGTGCGATGGTATCCATCTGATCTTGAGTTGGACGCCACGCGTCCGAAGCTCATCTACTTGTTGCGTTATGCGACGAAGCAGGTAGGCTCCTGACTTGCCTTTAGGCTTTGCCGATGACCGAATTGCTGCTTGGTTGTCCGTGTAAATGCAGACCGCGGTGCATTGGCGCTGTTGTGATACCATATCCAGGGCTATTTGCAGTGCCAGGATGATCCCTTGTAGCTCTGCAGCGTATACCGTGGAGACGTTCTCTTCGCCCATATATGCCATACGAGTTTCACCGTTGGTTGTGCAGACAGCCGCGGCTCCCACGTGACCATTGATTCCGCTTCCGTCTGTGTATATGTTGACCAAAGTTCGTTTCTCGCAATGCCTGCTAATTGCTTTGTCTGCGTTTTCTTCGATATGGGTGTTTGGGCTTTGCCACCAGGGTGGCGTTACGTAAGGGGGAATTTTCTCCTGCGCCTCGAGGCTGGGACCTTGTTTGTCTAGCAAGGTCTGCTCTATGGCTTTGCGGGGGCTGGTCCTCCTCCTTGGTGCTGACGGCTGAGGCTTGCCTACGCCAAGTCGTATCAAAGCTTCAAGGTTGTGCTTCCATATTTGTTGCTCCATCGGCAGTAGATAGTTTTCCACGTCCAGGGCTGGTATCGACGTAGCCCTAAACGCTCCTGACATGACTCTGGCTGCTCGTGCTTGGAGGCCCTCCATCTTTGCTAGCGTTGCTTGTGTGTATGAGGCTCCTCGAGTTGCCCAGTTCGTGTTAGACCACGCTGAGCAGCCGTACATGATTTGCGGAACCACCACACCTCTATAGATATTTCTCATATCTTTGAGTCGTAGTCCCCATGCTGAATTTCCCAGGCTGCTCAGGGCAGAGATAGTCTTGGTTGCTTTTCGTTGTATGCCATCGATGTGCGGTTTCCACCGCAGCATGGTGTCCATGGTGAGTCCCAGGTATTTGCATGTCGGTTTGGCTGGGATCTCCCCCCATTGTGTTCGCATGGGTCTTTGGGTGTCAAACTTGGTGCGTGTTCTCGTGAAGTGCGTGAGCTGAAATTTTTCTGGTGCAAAGATAGAGGCGTGGCTCACGGACCATTCCATGGCTCTGCCCAGGGCGTCCTCTAATCTTCTGCACGACTCCTCTGTCGAACTTCCGCACGCGAGGATTGCCGCATCGTCAATGAATCCAGTGGTTGTGATATTTTCAGGACAGTGCAGCTGTCGATCAGATCCGCGTTGTAGAATAGGTATAGGATCGGCGAGTAATTGGACCCTTGGGGAATACCCGTTGTTAGTTTATACCTTACAGATTTGAATCTATCCACTATGATCGTGGTGTATCTTTCCTGTAATGCGCTCGCGATCCATCGTACTATCTTCTCGTCTATCCTTCTTTTGCGTAAGTTATGCAGGAGGCGTTTATGCGAGACATTGTCGAACGCTCCGGACACGTCGAGGAGAAGTAGACTGGCCACTTTCTCTCCACTATTCCAAGCCTCGTATATCTTGTCTAGGATATGGTGCAGGGCGTGCTCTGTTGACCTTAGCTTTCTTCCTCCCATATGGGTGTCGGGAAGCAGCCCGAAGGCCTCCGCTAGGTAGCTGAGTCTTTTGGCAATGATGGAGTTCATGATCTTTCCGATGGTGTTGAGCAGTGCTATCGGTCGGTAGGCTTTAGGAGTCGTGTAATTATCTTTTCCCGGCTTTCTAAGCACCACCGTGACGGATTCTCTGAAGTGTTGTGGACAGTATCCCAGGCGTAAGCTCTGATTAAAGAGTCTTGTCAGATGTTCTTTGAGCCTGGGGGATGCAGCCTTGAGGGCTTTGTTTATGATTCCATCTGGCCCTGGTGCCTTGAATGCGGCCGTGCTATGTATTGCGTCTTCCACTTCTTGCTCTGTGATGGAAGGTGTTTCAATCTGTCCCTCGTATCTGCATGGGTCAATGTCGCTCAAGTCGGCATCGGGTGGGACAGGGAAGAATGTTTCTTTGAATAAGGCTGCCTTCTCGCTGGGCTCGGTTATGTCTTCGTTTGTGTTGGGGTTCCTTAAGGTGGGTGTGGTAACCGGTGCCTGGGCGTTTCTGTTTCGCGCCCACTTTGCGATTTTCCGGAGCTCTTCCGGCGATTCGGCCGCCTTTTCCACTCTTTCACGATGCTCTTTTCTCAATGCCTTCTTTATAATGCGACCTTTGTGGTTTCTCGCGGTGCGGTAGGCTTCCCAGGTTTCCTCCGTATGGTAGAGGCTGTGTATGCGTCGCAGGCGTTTTGCTTCTGCCAGAGCTTCGGAACATGCATCGTTCCATCCCGGCCTGGCTTTTGTCGAGGGTCTTTGCGTAGGGGCTGCCTCCTCAGCTGCATTCTGGATGGCTGAGACCAGTTCCTGTACGTATCTGTCGAGGGCCGCTTTGGTTCTTGGTCTCCGTAGCGGAGGCAGCTCACGCTGGAGTCGTGCGTTGAACATCTTTTCGTCGAGCGCCTTCCACTTTCTTCTTGCTTTCGCTTCTAGGCATATTGCTTTCAGGTCTAGCGCGGTTATTATAGGTAGATGGTCCGAGTCGTGATCGAACTCCCTATCAACCTCGCTTCGTATTAGCCTGTCGACGAGACCCAGAGTGACGAGGCATAGGTCTATAGTGGTCCTTCTCCCCCCTTCCTCATACGTGATAGTACCGGGTTGGAGCGTGTTAGTCAAGTCGAAGTCTTCTATGATATTGATGAGCTCGCCAGCTTCA
>JAYRCL010000028.1:0-10825 GCA_037074925.1 Tetracladium maxilliforme
TACAGGGTACTAGTTTCGCTCTCTGTTTCGATAAAAAATGTGTCCCCTGCTCCTTCTGCCCAATCAGCGCCTTGCATTTTCCTTTTTCGTGACAATCCCGCCCGGCCCCACACCCCGGCCCGCAAGCCGGGGCACATTTAATTACCCTTGACCTTTTTCGACGAAAAAGGTACCCTTAATTTGAACTGTATACCGAGCGCTGGACGCCCATATTAGAATGCCCCAACCATACTTATGCAGGAGGAGGAGGAGCAAATCCTCTTCATTTCATCTTCATAGTACACGCCACCACGAGAACGCCATCATCGTCCTCATCATCATTATCATGCTCCTCCCTGCGCTACGGCCGAAGTCCGATACAGGGTAGCGGTCGCCCCAGCCACTCGTTACGCCACCAGTTCCAAACTCTCCTCCTCCTTATAAGCCGCTTAGAGATGGTCCGCCAGAGCTAGGTTTATCACCACCTCAGCCCGGAACATGGAGCATATGAACTTCTCCCGCTTCGACTTTACACGCTCGAGCTATAGCAGCTGCCATGACGCGTAGGGGCCAGTGTTGGAACATGCCCTGCTGGTAGCTCATGATGCGCCTGGTAGGGAATGTGTGTCAGCGTGTCCTCGGCTCGGTCAAACATATCGTCCACGGCGCGCATCAACACTCGTATCCGGGCTTCGTCCGCTGACGTGCTGCGTAGCAGTGGACCCTTCCACCTTCCAAGCACCAGATCCTCGTTATACGCATTGGGATGCCGGACAGGCAGTCGCGCGGATGCTGCGATGATGTCAAGCGGTCGGTTGCAGAACCGTTGCGGCCACCACGTATGTTGTAACCATGGCGTCGTCTCGCTATCGTCGATACATGAATGATCCTGGTCTTCTTGCCGCATACGCAACTCCCTTAGTCGTAGACGATTATCCCCGGCGATCTCCTGGACGTGCTTTAATTCGAACGCTACATTCACGTAGAATCCATCTGACCCATGCATGGTAATGACAGAACAATTCCCAACGCAGAACAACTCGGCCCACCGATGCTGTATGCTATCCTGCCGTGCCCGTATGTATTAATCTATCGTAATGTTTTCGCGGCTGATGTCCAATGAATGCCTCTGAATATCGTCGACCAATCGTCGTTGCTTCAAAGTCGAGGAGCCGTGAGATGGTTAAAATCCAGCAATTCCTCCCTTTGCCGTGGTTGAACAAGCCGAATTTCGCTTGTAGATGATGCAATGTCCTGTTTCTTCAATGTACACTCCTCCAAATATGTTCCATTCGATGTGGCAAGGCTGTGGTAAGCCAGTCGAGGCACGATGCAACACCTCATCGTCCAATGATGATCGAAAACCCATCAAGCCAAGGGCCGCAAGTTCCAGATATGCCGCAGATGTTGAAGCCCCGTGGGGGCATCACAGTGTGTGCTTCGCCTCCGTGTGTTTTTCCAAATATCGGGGATCTCCTTCCAAGGTTCGTCAAAAGTTGGATGCCATCTATCCAAACGCCGGCTCTGACGTGGAATCCGCTGATTATCTCGCCCCGACGAATTTCTACGACATGGTTAGACCTGCAAGCGCAAAGGCAGATCATAAAACTTACCAAAATCGAATGCGTCTCCTCCCTTCTTGCCACCCCTTTTCCCAAACAACTGTGAGGACTTGTCGTCGTAGAAAAACTCCAATCCATCAACTGCCCAGCCATGGTAGACTACGACCCGTGACATGACTCTATCCGTTCGAAGAGCACTAGAGAACACCACCTCTTGCGGCTCACTGCCTTGCATGCTCGAATGGCCCAGCTTCTGACTACGGAACGCTGGGTGGCCGTTTTCGAGCTTGATGAAGGACTCCTTGGACACAAATTGCCTAAAGTCGCTGATTTCAAGCGAGCCACCGCCATGGGAGTGGATGGCTACCCTGACGTTGCCTTTTCTTTTAGGCGGCGGTAGCCTCGCGCGAAGATCTTCTTCCACCAAGGTGACCTGGCGCTGACCCGTGGAAGGCGTGTTCGATCCAAACTCGAGCCACGTGTGGCAGACATCGTCTCCGTCCGGCAAAGATCTCCACGAAGGATATGCCCGATGGCGCGACTACTAGAGCGTTGCCGCTCTCCACTGGGTAGGCCTGCACACTTCCGTCGCTTGGCAACGGCGAGTCGCCAGGCATTCGGAAAGCAGGATGTGATCTGAAGCGCAGCGCATCCAGTCGATGCCATCCGCACTCGTCGCCCTGCAGACAAAGGCCACCCTTGTGCTTGCTCCGCGTCGAGTAAGCCTCGCGGGCCACAAATGTCCGGTTGAGTACCACATAGTCCCGCAGCATGACGCCACTCTCTTGATGAGGACACCCAAATAGGTGACCGACCTCGTGTAGGTGAGCTCCGATACCGAGATTGGCCGCCTCCCAGGAGCTCCCAGCTTCGTTGCAGTCATTAGCAACGTAATTAGTGTCGGTTGGTGTGCAGTCGGTGAATGCAGGGACAACCTCTTCCAGGCTCGAGGGGTAGCTGTGCAAGCAATGTGATCCGAATATCGATAACTGTAGCTCTCCGGCATTTCCACCCAGCGCCGCATGTCCAGTAATGGTTTTTTGCCCGACATCCCAGTGAGCATCCATGATCAAAACTGTCACGTACAGTTTCTGCCCTGGCGACGGCTGAAAGTAGCTCCTTACAGCGTCCGCCGCAATGCCATAGAGCGCATTCTTGTCAGTCGCGGGCTTGTGCTGTTGCGCCTTGTTCAGATCTCTGATCTCGGCCATGGTCTTTTCTGAGCGAATGATGTGGATTTTGGCTTCTGACCGCATCGTCCCGGTCTCGCGATCCCGATGGTTTGCCGTACCGGAGGTCCATTGCTCTTCGAAACGGAATGTTCGACGACCCAGCTTGTGTCGCCGCATCTGCTCGGCTGTGAAAGCTTGCCAGAGGTAGGCGGCCATTCGAAACTTGCTGACCGCTGTCTCAAGCATATTGCCCTCCTTCTCCGCACGCGCGGGAGTTGCGTCGTACATGCCCGGGGAGTCCTTTGCTAGCATAATGGCCAGCTGTAAAGGCGGCGTATTCAACGGCGGTATCATGTGTACGGTGAGATAGGAGGCGTGAATCGGGTTGGTGCTTGCTGAATTGGCGATCTTGGGACTGCTGAACTCAAGCCGAACCTTGTTCGGCCCTGGTTGGAGGTAGACGAGGCCTTTGAAGCGAGAAGAGCATACTGGCCATGTTACGGCGGGGAAGTCGTCGTCCAGCTTGGTTATCGTAAGATTTCCATCTATTGCTTGCTGGTCTGGATCGCCAATGGTTCCGTGCAGAAGAAGCACTTTCTGATATACCTGGAAGGCAGTTAGCACGTCATCCACAGCCTGATTAAGCCTCGACGTGGGCTAATCGCTGCCTTGCCCATTCCCAAAGCAGCGATTCGTGAAGCTTGGCTTCCGATTGTAACCTACAAATAAACCGTCGTGCGCATTGTGCACCCTCGGCGCATACTTGCTGACCGGCAAATTCCTCCCATGGATCGAAGGCGTACCGAGCCCAGACATACCCGAGACACTGTATCGGTTCGTAGTGGCAGCCAGCGGAGGCCGACGAGCTTCGCCACCGTTCAGTGTTGTTTGCGAGGCATTGGGATCCTTGACCTGCAAATCCAAGGCCGGGTCTGAGTGGTGCTGTATGGAGGCAGGCGTCTGAGCTCCACTAGAAGGACCGGTACCCTGACTGTTGGCGCCGCCTTCGCTGCTATCGTCGGTGGTGGACTGGTCGGTTCGGAAGCTTGCTCGTGAACGGCGGCGCAGGCTCTTGAGGAAAGTGGGAGCCATGCTGGGAAAGCGAGTGGACGAGGATTCGACTCGTCATGCAGAGATTGTTCGGGGCTCAGGCAAGCATGGAGATGCGCGGTGCGGTGCGGTGCGGTGCGGTTGGCCAGCGGAAGGCAGCGAGGACAAGCGACGTAAATCGAGACGGCCGTGGAGGGTGCTCAGGAGAGTAGACCGGGAGGCAATGTGCGGGCGACACAGCTACGCCAATGGACCTATGCGTGGCCCGGATAGGCAGTGGTGGCACCGGGTGGTGGTGTTGTGAGATGACAAACGGCACAAGGTGAGACTTGAAACGCAAGGAAGGCTGCCTGGGCAGTGGGCTGCTCTTCAAGCTCGCAGCTTCCAACGACTCGGAGGCGGCACTGGAAAAGGTCAAATTGGCGCTGATGCGGCACTGGCGTAATTGCAAAAGCTCCGGGGGTTCCTGCTTCCAAGCTGCTCAGGTGGATTTTCCAAGACTCGGATATCAACGTTCCAAGGTTGAGCGACTCGAGCCTGCCAATGCCAATGTCAATGGGGATCGAGGTGGGGCGATGAGGGAAACAAACTTGGAGCAGCAACCAGGTGAAGTCGGGTCTGATGCCAATTGCTGCGAATGCGAGGGAATGTGGGAGCAGAGAGAAGTGTCACCGGCAATGATGATGGAGGAGGCCCCCCCAGCAAGTTGCACTGCCCGCTCCCACACGTACACACCGAATGCGTTGCTCGGTGCGTGCTCGGACGTTCAGGAGGTTGGCAGCAGGCAATTGAGTTTGACCTCGTATCGGTCCTAACTTGGACAGGCTTGATGACGTCGGCAATGTTCCGCTCGACCAACTGAGCTTCTCGAGCTTTGGAGATACCAGGCCCCGACCCTGGAATTGCAGATTGCAATTCTGTGTTTTTTTCCAAATAAACTAAATCCCTATCAAAATTAAGCC
The DNA here is from genome assembly GCA_037074925.1 of Tetracladium maxilliforme. Classification (NCBI taxonomy): domain Eukaryota; kingdom Fungi; phylum Ascomycota; class Leotiomycetes; order Helotiales; genus Tetracladium; species Tetracladium maxilliforme. The sequence goes on from JAYRCL010000028.1 coordinate 4,726, forward strand.
TAATAAATATTCCCATAGTATTGGGCCTCTATGTATAATTATAAATATCTATTTATACTGTACTAGTTACAACATATCTAAGACAGGAGCCGAGGGACGATGGTTATAGCTATAGGTTTAGCTTCTTATAACGTCGCAACGCTCGTGGCTGGTGGATCTCGGCCGCAGCTTGGCTTTTGGCCTTGTTCGAGAAAATGAGAATTGGGATTGCGATGGCGGACCAGATGAAACGGCAATTACGATAAGAGGGTCTATTCCACGGGAAGCAAACAATACCTCAAGAGCAGACCCATTCGCAGGCCCATTCGGAGGCGTCGTCGGCGTGTCGGCTCCTGTGGGATAGACCGGCATGATTTCTACAAAAGGTGTTCGCGGCGGTGCCAGTACATATCCACGTTGATGAACAGAAAGCAACATATTTCTGCCATGTCTCCATATAGTTCGTCTAGATGATTACTTGTGTCCATTGGGGCATATGCGACCTTCGTATCGGCCAAATACAGATGCAGAGGCAGAGGGGAGGTTGGCAGGCGCCGATTGGGGGAGGGGGCGGGAGGATGGCGGTAGTAACTTAGGAAGGTATAGTTAGCACTAGATAAGTATAAAATGCAGCGGGTTCCATGAGAGGTCAATAATGAAGGGGCTGAGCAGATGCAGAAACATGACATACACCGGCAGGTTCGGTGAGCTAGGCCGCCATGTCTGCGTTTATGGGGCTGCCCGGCTCGAGATACTAAAGGCTATACCATACCTCCAGTTGTGGAACCGGGGATGGTGCTAGGCACTGGCAGTCGTGCCACGTAGACGTACCGCGGTAGCCTGCGGTGAGCGTGGTTGCGGGAATTGGGGTTCATAGTTTATACGAGTACGTGGGCGTATCGGAGTTTCTGAAGCCTTTACGCCGGCATCTGCTGCCTCCATGGCCACCTCTCCCCTCCCGGGCCGTGATTTGCATAAGAATTTATCATCATGATGCTTATGGTGGGGGAGCTCGGTTCAACCCAGCAAAAACACAGCGATAGAAAGCTTAATGAAGTTCAAGCTGCGGGGCTTTCACATGCAGGCGTCGAATCACGGTCCGTCGCCAACTACAGTTCACCACCAGATCAAGAGCCTCACGGTTATGTGCAGGTAAGTCTGCGTAATCCGCGATAGTTATACCACTCGTTAGTTGAGAAAATGACAGCCTGGTTGAGGCCGCAGTTGACAAGGATCGGGGCTCGGAAGGACTTGGAGAGGGTGATGTCACACTGAGCGAAATGCCGTGGTCTCCCTGGCTCAATTGCCAATCATAGATAGAGTCAGTACTGAACGTATAGCAGCTAATACCTGGACTATCATAGGCTAGTGGGGTAGTATCTCGGCAGACGTCCCAACATCAAGGCAACGCGAAAAAAAAACGCATTGCTCATCACGGCCTGACAGCTCTCCTTGGCTTCATCCTGGCTATTTTTCACAATCATCGACTCAGTGATATATTATTGCAAACCATCTGTACAACTGAGCGCCTTGCAAACGCCGCTCCTCCTTCCTGGATGGATCACCGTGGTGTTGAGTTCCAACGGCAGCGATGCGGTAACCTTTTCTCCTCTCTGACGAGGGTTTTGCATTGGCAAGCGTCAGCCTCAGTTTAATTTGGCGGGATTCACCAGTAATCAATATTCCCACGAAGGTAGCCATGGTCAGTGAAGTCCTGCGCAAGTCCCCTCGTCGCGAGGGCGACGCCCATACTGTCCAAGCCGCTCATGCTCGCCGACAGACCTCCACAGCCAACAAACACCAAAAGCATTGGGCGCTAACGAGTCTACCGGCAATTTTGGCGGAAGCGGTGGGTCTGGGTCTGCGCTTCTATTTATCGCCCCCTTTTTTGGTGTTGTGCTCTTGAGCTTGGGGTAAGCATCCCAAAACCTTGCGAATGGCGACGGATTGACCTATGCAATTACTAGTGTTGTAATGCTTCATTTAATTGACACGCTCGGCTAACGAACGCCATGTAGGGTCATCGCTGTTAAATATTGCTTGCGGTACAACGCTCGCAACAGGATTGGGGTCACCAACGACAACCGCGGGTCCGTCACTAGGCAGACTGTGCCACGTCCCCATTGGCGACGCCACGAAAAGGAATTGATGACCGTGGACGAGCTCAACAAACAATTCCCAATAATGAAACACAGAAGCTGGGCGTCGGAGCGAGCTAGAGACGGGTCACCAACCCTGGCGGCGTAGCCGTCCCGGTTAGTCGGGCCAATAGCACCCGCGACCTCAATGGAATAGATCCCGACATCTCAGTCAACGACAGAGACCCAATTGAGCAGCGACGGCCGTCCGATGTAGCTGCTAGTTCTACTTCCGCAACGTTACCCGCAACGCTATCCGAGGGGAATTAAGACAGAGACGTCGAGAAGACCGAATTTGAGACAAACCAACCTGCAAATCCTTGTCAGATATCAGGGACACAGGGGACTTCGCGTCCAGTCGACCAGGGCGCGCCAAACGGCAACGACTCAAATGTTGCCCGCCCGCCCAAATGCCCGAGCACCGGCGGCGACACTTGCGCGATTTGTATCAGCAACCTGGAAGATGATGACGATATTCGAGCATTGACATGCGGCCATGTATTCCATGCTGTATGTGTTGACTTTTGGCTGACGAGTCGCCGTGCCTGCTGCCCGGTTGCAATGCAAACTACTATACGTCAAAACCCAAGCCAAACCCAGAGGGTGACACCGACGCTGCGACCAATCTCGGCCTACGCGACAACAATCGGCTCAACGTCCCCGGCGCCATGCGCGCGGCATGGTTCCGGCGCCGCAATTCGAATTCATCATGTCAAGGTACATCGCTGATACGCTGTGGCGGGGAATCCCGGTCCCTGCACACAAACCGTGATCACCCCCAAGATCCGAGTCAGCTTGATGGCGTGATCACTCCTGCTCCTCTAGTGCAGGCTCGTCCCCTGGGGTCGGTACGGTTATCGAACTATGGCGTGTATTCGCCCGTCCAACCGCCTCAATGGTTTGGTCGACCGGAGAACAACCAGCCCACGACCCAGAAGGCCGAGTCCACAGCGAACGAAACAACAACTCCGTCACAGCTTGAGGCCGAAAGTTGCCAGGCTGCACCATCGAAGCAATAGTGAGAGGACCGTCGGTATGTAGGTATTGGGATACAAACGGTCGCCCTGTTATGCCATCTCTACTCAGCTTATTAACTCGGCAAATACATAAGGAAAAAGTACGCTGCGTGCCGTCCAGAAAACACCACCGCAATCAATCAATCCGGCAGGCAGCCTCCACAGAGGTTGAGATAGCAATACGGTCCATACGGAGAGCAAGGCCAAGGCAAAGAAGTGACACACAAGCCTGGCGGGTTCGTGATGTGCCTCCCAAAAGATCTGCCGGGCCGTCCACACAAGCTCCGCCGCGTGTAAAGTATTCAAAAAGCCTTGCCGCAACCGTTAGTCCCCAAAGCAGTTCAGCAACCATTAATATTAGAGAATGACAAGTTTTCGTTGTGTGTATTCCTGAATCATGGGCTCCCTGTAGGCGGCTGCTATGCATTGGTCTCAGGTGCCAAGGTGCCGAGTTGCCGAATCTTCCCATGTAGGGAATAACTTTTGTTCCCAATATTGATGCGATATCTGAATGGAGCCCGAAAGTCTTTTATGCTCGCTTTTGACCACTCGAGCCTGATATCTCTCCAAGCTATACTGTTAGGCCGTCTCCCATATCCTTGAGGCTTGACAGAGTGGTGTAAATGGCCCGGACAAAAAGACGGTTTAACCCCACAAAAATGCTCCTGGTTGTAATAAATGTAAACTACCTAAGCAGGGTCTGGGTGACGCCAGACTGACGGGTCAGGTATGTTCGCGAATCCGCGGGGGCTACCCGAAGCTAAGGTGCAGCTGTTTGCGTCATTCACTTCTTGTCCGGGCCGTGTTAGGTAAGCAAAATTGGCATGCAGGACGCTTTGAAGAAGGTTCTCACGAAACCTCGTCCGAATTGAAGAGTTATCTTTTTTGTAGGAGAGAGAGAGCGAGTCACCCTGATATGGCTTCTTACAAACAATGGACGTCCAACGTTCAACATCACCCGGGCAGCTCGGAACAGGACATTGCCAACGAGCCAGATTGGGGTGCAGGGCATCAGCACCGTGTTGGATACAGGAACAACAACAACCGAGTCCCCGGACTGACTGGCGAAGGAGACTATCACGCCGAAATTGAGCAAGCACAAAGAGCTCGCGATGAACTCAGGAACGAGGTCTCAACGGGGGAGTTAGTCAACTTTCGTGATTTGATTGAGCATCAGCCTGTAAGTTGTCGCTGACGATATTTCCAGGGCTCTAACGTCACCTGCAAGTTTCACCCGCTGACATGATAGTAGGACTTTCACCTTCGCCACGCTGAGAATAAGTCTCGTGGTTGGAGATATGTGCTTGATACCACTGAAGACTGGGTTAGGAACCAGGAGGATTGGCCCATCAACGTGAAGCGGAGGAAGCAGCAAGAGGAACAGAAGACCCAGGAAGAAAGCAAGAACACTATGAATGGAGAGGACAGAAAGAGCGACAAGAGGAGTCCGCAGCAGGAGCATGAATGGCGGCGAGATGCCGACAAGGACAAGCACAACGACGCCTACGCAACCGACCAGACCCTGTATGATTTGATCAACAAAAAAGGGCAGCATCAGTCGAAAGACCAGAAACAGCAAGATAAATCCCAGGACCAGCCACTTGAACATAAGTATTCGACACAAGAGCTCACCCTTCTCCGAGTGCTCGACCACGAAAGGAACTATGTGTGCAATCTTACAGAGAACGATGGAGCCGGCAAGTCACCACAGAGACAAAAGTTGATACATACATCCATCGATGAGAAGGACCAGTTTAGCCCAGACAACTGGATCCCTCGCTCGTCCCACCTGATCCGCCTGACGGGAAAACACCCTCTTAACGCCGAATCCGACCTCAGCGACCTTTTCGGCGCTGGCCTCATCACGCCCAACGGACTTCACTATGTCAGAAACCATGGTGCCGTTCCGAGGCTTCTTTGGGAGTTTTACCAACTCGATGTCGAGTATAACGGCAAAGTCAGTACGTTTTCTATGGAAGACATTGAAAGTTTCGACAGTATCAACATTCCAATAGCACTAGCATGCGATGGAAACCGACGCAAGGAGCTCAATCTCATCAAGAGAAGTAAGGGCTTCAATTGGGGTGCTGGGGCAATCAGCTGCGCATATTGGAAAGGGGCCCTTTTAAGGGACATATTGCTTGATGCAGGTGTTCCTGAGACGCTGCCCACCCTGAATAAGAAGCGATACTGGGTCAACTTTGAGGGCGCGGATGAGCTTAGCGAAGGCAAATATGCGACATCTATACCATTTGAATACGCCATGGGACCGCAGAACGATGTCATGCTGACCTACGCAATGAACGATCTGCCCCTGCCGCCAGACCACGGATATCCTCTACGACTGATGATCCCAGGGTATGTTGGGGGTCGGTGTGTCAAGTGGTTACGCCGCATCTGGATTAGCGACAAGGAGAACGACTCTCATTATCATGTCTGGGATAATCGGGTGCTACCGTCATTCATCACGGAGAAGGATGGACCATTCGCTGAAACGCTCTTTCGACATCCAGATACAGCCTGCAACGAGCAGAATCTCAACTCAATCATCGTTAAGCCCGCCCATAAAGAAACAATCCCATTGACGAAGATACGCAAAGGGAACAGCTATCGAATAGCAGGAATCGCTTATGATGGTGGCGGACACGAGGTCCAACGTGTTGAAATCTCCCTAGACGATGGCCAGACGTGGTTGTATTGTATCCGAACTTTCCCTGACGCCCCAATCCGGCACGGGAACAAATTTTGGGCATGGATTCACTGGCATGTTGACGTCGATTTCTTCCACCTTCTTAACGCTACCAGCATCACCGTACGGTGCTTCAATGTTTTCAAAAACACACAACCCCGGGATCCCACCTGGAATATCATGGGAATGATGAACAACAGCTGGTACGTGGTGCGAATGGAGAAGAGCTACACAGAACAGTCTGATGTGCCGCAAATATTGTTCCGTCACCCCGCCGA
>JAYRCL010000029.1:0-30463 GCA_037074925.1 Tetracladium maxilliforme
CAACGGCCAAAGTGACCGCAATGCTGCATATAACAGAGCTGTCAACACGTTCGCCTTCGTCGAGGCCCGTAGGCCAGGATTGGCGCTTTGGCTTGTCTAAGACGTGCGACAGCCCGGCAGAGCTCGATTTCGGAGTTTGGTGATCGTTGGTGGGAAAGTGGTGCGTTTGTAGACGGCGGTGTTCATTAGTCGACGATAAAAACATCACAACATTCGGCTCCACGTGGAGACACTCACCCCATCGTATTCGTGCGTATCTAACAGGCCTTGTCCCCACCGGGCCATCTCCCCGAATGACGAGTGCTGCAACTATTGTATGATGAAATTCCTCAGACTTGAGGTAAGATATCCCTGAAGCTCGCAACGTTCTCTTAACGTCATCCCCTCTTATATACACAGAGGCTTATTTGAACGACGTAATCTTTCTCACTATGCAAGACCATGTGACATATTCCATCAGGTCATTTCTCTTAGGGATACTCACAATTAGAGTAAAATTTGACTGGCTTGATGTGCATACAATACTGTATGTACAAACGTACAGTACTGTACTGTTTCTTACCTCTCTCTCTCTCTCTCTCTCTCTATGTCCTGGTCATCACGCGAACAGAATGCACGAAGAATACTATATAACGCTCTATGCCTGCTGCGATTTCAAATTCAGTTCCTTAATCAAAAGGTGATCATGGAGAAGTCGATTCTTGACAAAATAGTCGGTAGCATCAATGGCATCTTGAAAAAAGCAGGACCTGCGGAACGGAAGATCCTGAGAAAGGCGAAAGATTATTTTTGTATGTGTGCGGACAAAAGTGATCCTGCAAAGTATAACACCACTGTGCTCAATGAGGCAGGAGAACAACTGAACTGGCTTGCCCATTACCTTGCATTGCAGAGCGAAGCTGATGAAGATGATATTTTGGTACGATGCGCAGAGGAGACTTTCGAAGGTGCAAAGACACTGACAGGACTATTGGAGCTCTCGTTGCCGTCGGATTGGGCATATGTCGCACGTCGACGACCAACAAGGGAAGACTCAAAGCATTGGCAGCGTTCGGTGGAAACGCCTTCAGATGATGACATTGAAAGTCTTCACGAAGATCTACCTATGGCTTACAAAGACTGGTACTTTTAGCTTCCGGGTCTACAGAGTCAGATTCTTTGGCCTTCTGACTTCAGCTGGTCCAAGAAATACTAGGCTTTATCGCCTTAGTTTTGGGGCGCCAGGGCTTCGGATGTGGAAACATCTGTGTGAGCTTCTTTGTTGAACCCTGAGGTTCCCCCGTGGTGAACTGTCGACCAAAAGCTTTCTTACCGTGGCAAAGGTAATGAGATGGAAGGGAGGAACTCTGTACAGGGTAGGGTAGCTAGGGCTTATAACCGGAGTTGATGAGCGACAAAGAGGGTAATATACGAAATTAAAGATACGACCACATTGCCTGCGCCTCCACACGAGACATCCTCATGAACGCAGGAGATGAATAGATGCAAGACATACCTACCATTGAGAAAGTCCTAGATCTTGTATCCATAACTGACTGTGAAGATAGTCCTGATAGACTTGACCAGACTTGTCAAACACGATGACTCAGTCCATAGCTCAATCTCAGATCCGACAGTCATACCCCAGCTTGCGGATTATGAAGTTGCCTAAACTTGCCCATTCTTGCCGTGCGTTTGGAGGGATCCATCAAGAAGGGCAAAACAACGTGATAGTAAAGTTGGACGGCTCACAAAATCGAAGAGAAGTTGCATCATCAAAACGCCTCAACACTTGACCGACGTTTACCACGGAAGCGACCCCTTCCCCAATAGAGGGACTGGGGCCCTCACCAGAGCTGCGAAGCCTTCCCGGAACTGCTGATAACGCGTCAGAGAGCGTTGACAACCGGGCAATCCAAATTATCATCGAAGTCAGGAGAAGGGGAGCTGGCGTGTACAAGTGTCTGTATGGTACATCTTGCAAGGACGGAGGTGTTGATGAGGAAGGTCAATTGGTCATTTTCAAGAGGAACTCTGAGTTTAGGTAAATGACGCAAGAGCAAAGCGCCGCATACGCTAACACTTGATCCAATAGGACGCACCTGGAAAGGCACATTAGGCCCTATGGGCGGTGCAATTACGGAAAGCCAGAATTGACACATCCCCCTCAGCAACAAGTTTTGAGTTCTCATACCTCCCTCCGCCCTAGTCCATACGCCAGATCAGCGACATCATCAATGAGCGCGTTCGGCTATAAAATGCACATTGTATTGGGTACACCATCTTGTCCCTGACTGTCCCCGGTTGCGAAGGCATCAGCGATAAGGTCGAAGCCGAGAAAAGGCCACTGACATCAACCGGCTGCTCCAAGCAATGTCGTCTATGATAAGCTCTATAAGCAGCGCAAGTACCTGGTCGGGCCACCGTTGTCTTTCGCTAATGGGGTAAATCTGCGTCTTCTCGGGGTCATCTCGCATGGTGTTGTCGACCACTTTCCTGATCTTAAAATCATTGTCGGTCATTTGGGAGAGCATATCCCGTTCGACTTCTGGCGCATTGACCCCTGGTTTGAGGATCTTGAGAAGCCATTAGCCAAAGCCCATGGGGGTATTAGGTGCGAAGGAGCACGCCGGAGGTGCACGGTTCTACTGACGTATGATCCTGCCACTCGACAAGTGCCACCCGCCAACTGCACTACTTGTTATTGATTTACGCAGGGATGCTGGGTGATTGAAATTGTCAACTTCATTGTTATTCTCTCAGCTCTATGTGAAGCTGAGGGGAATCCTTGAGATGTATTCCAACAGTACAGTACATACAGTACTCTGAAAGGCGAAATGGGTGTCGCGAATGCCGACAGATAGTTTTAACTGCGCAGTGGGCCGGCTTCCGGCCAGTTCTAGGCTCAGGTTCCCATTCGTACCGATAGGTACTGCATCCAGCATCCCTAACAGAGCAGGGTTAGGGTGTTTCCCCACTGACCCCACCGGGGGTGTTACGGTTATGCCTTATGGCATAGACCTGGGTGCAGGGTAGATTGTTCACCTTGCTCGATCCAGCCGGCTGGCACCTTAGTCATCCATAGTCACGTGTGGTGACCGCGTGGCTACCGACGGCTCGCGGCCTCCACACTCTCTTGAATGCAACAACCAATTCAACCCATCTGTGACCACCTCAAAGTGTTACAGTACAGACCGCAGGATTAGCGTCAGATACAGTATTGTGATTCGTCAATGGTGGGGGTAGGCGCGCTTGCCAACCGGGCTAAGTTACAAATTGAGTTTACTGGAGCCCCCCTATAGGGGCAACTACATAGACCGCTTGAACAATGGCTGACCAACTTCACCATAGGCAAAAACATCAAGCAGCTGCAACCAGAACGTCAATTTATTATCTGTTCGAAAGTGACTCGCCCAAGCTTCAGGTCGAGACACCTACAGCTACCCCTCCTCCAATTCCGTTCGCTAACTTACCGAGGCTGCCTCGATCCGTGGATGGTGAATGGCTGCTTCACCACGAGGCCCGTGATGTCTCATGCAGACGCAAGTGAGTGCAGATGACAGCACGTGCAATATTCCTCGGGAAATAGGCGATCCGCTCCCCCCGTTTTGTCACCGACAAATTATCCTAGAGGCCCCGGGCATTATCTTCAGTGCGCGGGAACAATGGCGCGCTACCCATCTCAAGTGTCGCTTTGACACAGAGGGGTCAAACGCACGATGGGACTGGCGTCGCCTTAACGCAGCTGTCAACATCCTGTGCACCGGTGCTACCGTTCGCATGGCCGTGCTTGTCGGCATCGGCGGTGGCATGCCTGGGTCTGAACCATCGGATGACCCAACACAGAACGTGCACCTGGGCGATGTCGTTGTCGGCTGGCCTGGCGACGGCGGGCCTGCTTGTTTATACTACGACTCCGGCAGGTTTCACACGAACGGACGATTCGAGATGATGAGCACGATTGATAAGCCGGACAGGGTGCTGCTCAAGGCTTTAGGCCAGGTCATGCTGGACCAAGAACGAGATCGCAGCACCTTCCACCTACACCGCCAACGCCTGCTCGAGTCGAAGCGCAAGCAGAAGTTCACGTTCCCCGGCCTCGAACACGACCGGCTCTTTGAGGCAGCCTACGAGCACTGTGGTCAGTACAAGGACCGTTGTGTCAACTGTGATAAGGCTAAGCTTGTGCGCCGGGCTCAACGGAGGTTAGAGGACGCAGAGACGCTTATCTTCCATCGCGGGAGGATCGCGACGGGCAACGCGGTTATACGAGACGGTGTGCGGCGAGAAGCGATTCGGGAACAGTGCAACGGCGCTCTGTGCGTGGAGATGGAGGCGGCCGGGGTGGACGTGAGCAGGACGTGCCTGGTAGGCGGTGGAAGAACGTGTAGTGATTGTGAACCAGAAACTCGACCCTTTTCATGCCGTGTAGGCGGTGCCCTTTACGTTTTAGCTTTGGTATCGGACTATAAACAGGTCATCTCAAAACGATGAGACAGACAAATATAACCCCTGCCAAGTGATTGTTATACAGTAGCGTGGACACGAAAAGGTTTGATTTAGTCCTACATGGAGTACTGTACGTCTGCCGATGATCGTCTGTGACTCAAGTGATCCTAGATGAAGCAGGGAGAAGAGAAGACGAGGAACTGAGGCATCTAGCTTACCGTTGTGTTGTGTGGGGGGTCAGTGGGGAAACGCCTTACTCTGTTAAGGGTACTACTAGATACGGTACTTTTCGGTACCAGCCGGAACCTGAGCCCACAACTGGCCGGCAGCCGACCCACTGCGCAGTGAAAACTATCTGTCGACATTTGCGACACCCGTTTCGCCTTTTAGAGTACGTTCTAAACAACCAACCAACTCCAACCAACCGGCCAGGACTAAAGTTCTGCCTTAGGCTGACCGGTAAGAAATAGTCCCACCCACAAACACAGCTGACTACATCCTTACATACGTATGATACATACATTTCAGATGTCACGACAAATGGACACCACCCGTTGGTGTTGATGCCCAATGACTCATTGAGTTTGGGGCTGTTAGTTCGGAGTGTTGGTTCGAAGGCTGTTAGTTAGAGGTCGTTAGACTATAGGCTATGTAATCACTGCGCCCTTGCCGACATGGGCCGACCACCACGTCCAATGTAACCACCCATGCATCCATAGTCAGTCAGCCTTTCCCGGCAGCTATCAACACAGTGTTCATACTTTGATGCCTCTCGTATGTAAGCCCGCCTGAGTAATGCAATCGTTGGCGCCAAACGTCCCATCGTTACTAGACCATTAAAGTGCCTTAACTCCCGCCATCCACGACGCACCACCCCTACTTCACCCGCAAGACACTCAGGGTGCACGGTCTGTGGTTGTTGGTTGAAAGCTGTTGGACTGCGGAGATTATGTATACGCATTCAAATAGTTTGAATGCCCACGACGCCAGGAAGGTCTACACATTTTTGGATCTAACATGAACGGTGCAGTACAGTAACGTAACTAACCCGCTGTTTTCATAGGCAAGTTACAGATAAACTCTCCACAGTAACAGCCATGCATTCCCTTGCTGGAACTTATAAATGTCGGGAAGCTGGTTCACCTCGTTTATTAGAACAGGACCTTACCCACTACTAGCCCTGCCACTACCATCGACTGACACCACGCCGAGCAATGGATCTTCGCAGGCTTCCGCCCGAGTTCAGGGAACAAATTTGGGAGGAAAGTCTCACGGAAGCTAGAGTCATAGAACTGGACGTTTCTCTGGACGTGACTACGCTGTGGCAGCGACAAGAACAGTATCTTCGTAAATCTGTATTCGGAGGCTCTTTCCGATTTACTCGATCCGTCACGCGCAGCTCGGCGCAAGTCCTGAAGAGTACAGTATCTCTAGTATGCGTTGAGTCGAGGCAGGCTGTCTTGAAGCTCTTTCCGCACATAATCGTTGCAGAGGAGACGCCTGAGCAAAAGTTGGTCTTGCGAAGGCGAGGATTTCGGGACCGCTTTTGCCGGAAACCCGTTCTTTCCAGGGCAAAATACGCGATTCGATGCCATCTACAGAAGGATACCTTTTTCTTCAACGATGTTGATGTCAATTGTTGGACTATCTCGAGAAGCACGGACTTTGCTCTGCTCATATACGAACTATTTCACGTGAGTGGAGAGCCCCCTGCGGCAGCAGACGAGTTCTGCGATAAGCTCGGGCAAATCAAGCACGCAGCCTTCCGAGGCGCAAATACCAACAGGCTGGACAGTATGATAGCGCTTTCTTCAAGCCTACCATATCTTCTCACGGGTCTCAAGAGCCTTTTTTCATTTTTATGGGTGCTGAAACAGAAGGATGACGGTGTCACGAGTGAGCTTCAACCCAAATTGGCTGCAATAGCGAAAGAAGTCCGACGCAGAAACAATGCGCTATGCGATATATCTATGGTCTACGCTGTCGCACTGATGCGTCAAATGATGGAGACACACCCGCACTTTACAGTACGACGCATATTAGAGACGGCTACGAGCTGTCTAGATCGTCTGGAGGTGCCAACCACTAGCCGAGAGCCCGAGATCTCCATCACCGTTGCTCCGCAAGCGTCTCTTTTGCCATTGAACCCGGATCAACCTACGCTCCTCTAGCGGTACTCTTTCTCGTCATCGCTGCCTCACCCTTTGCCGCACCCATGGCCGCACCCATCGTCGTACCCGTTATCGCTTTTCACATGTTCTACCATGGGTTTTGCGCTGAACCGAGACGCTTCTTTGTTTGGGCACGGTGAACCAACAGCCGAATACCAGGTCAAGCTTCAAGCTGCCAATATCTTTGCGATATTACGAAAAGATCTGGACCGAAATAAGACTCTGCTTGAGGCTATGACCGTAAGAAACTTCAAGAAAAGAGCAAACCACTCTCTGATCATCAACAATATAACGAAAATGGTCCTCAGGGATCGATTGGCAGCCGACGGGGAAGCTCGGTCGGCCCTGTCGAGGGCCGATTTGGTTCTTGGTCTCCGTAGCGGAGGCAGCTCACGCTGGAGTAGTGCGTTGGACATCTTTTCGTCGAGCGCCTTCCACTTTCTTCTTGCCTTCGCTTCTAGGCATATCGTTTTCAGGTCCAGCGCGGTTATTATAGGTAAATGGTCCGAGTCATGATCGAGCTCCCTATCGGCCTCGCTTCGTATTAGCCTGTCGGCGAGACCCAGGGTGACGAGGCATAGGTCAATAGTGGTCCGTCTCCCCTTCCTCATACGTGACCGTGCCGGGTTGGAGTTTGTTGGTCAGATCAAAGTCTTCTATGAGATTGATGAGCTGGTCAGCTTCGTGATCTGCTCGTTCCACTGCTGTTCCTCCCCATAGCTCGTGGTGCAGGTTGAAATCGCCGAGGAGTATCTGTTCTGAGTCCCTCTGCTCGTTAAGGATCTGGCGTAGCTGGGGCAATACACTCCGTCTGTTCTCAGTGTTTTGAGTTGGGTTATAGATGTTGTGGATGTTTACGGGTAGGCCACTATTCGCGTCTACCGTTATTGTTAGCTCCGCAACGGTTGTTTGTATGATACCAATATTTCTATAATGCAGTTCATACGTTGAGTGCGCCGCCTATGAAACGGGCAAATAATGCGACGTTGAAATATGGAGCAAAACCAAATATCAAACTGCTTAACTATATATAGTTAGCAGTTCCAAAAAGGCCAAGCAGTATGATAGCTCCGCGTCCAAGCCGATCGCTTAGTCGTCCCCAAAGGGGAGCGGTAACGCACTCAGCCAACGTAAAGGCGGAGGTCACTAGGCCTGCAAGGACTGGAACATCAGCAGAGTTACCAGTAATCTGGAAATCATCGACCATAGAGTGGATGTATGGGTAAATTGACATGAACGCAACGGGCTCGCAAATTCTGCAGCAAGCTGCCAAACAGTTGAAGGTCGATTATCAATGGCAAGTTTGAGCCTCCCTAGGTCGGACCAAGCTTTTGTCACTAAAGCTGATTGCTTCAAGCAAGCATGCACACAACCTACATTCGTCAGCACATATAGTTTCATCGCTGGGAGCCCAATTAGCAACACTCACATTGCGTCTTTCCATGAAGTCTGTGTAGAACCAATTCCACATCTCCCGTTCTACGCAGCTCGTCGTGCCCTTGAGATCCCGGCACGGCGGCAGGTTCTCCTCCCGATGCATATCGCTCATCTTGATCCATGGCTTCGGGACTGGCCAGTCCGAGAAATGCAAGAACTTCGCCTCATTGAAGTGCATGACTGGGTCAAAAGTCTCGTAGTCGTTCCCAAGATAATGCCGATGATCTCCCATATTTCGAAATTCTCCTGTGAGCATATCATATGGGCGGTGGGGTAATATCATGGCGCTGTCTTTGTATATGTTGTTGACAATTTCCATATTGTAGTCGCTGCCCCCTGCGTTTTGGATAGCCCCGTACACGCGCTCAAGCTCTTATTTGCTTGGTCTAATGAGGATGACTTGGGAGGACAGTGTGTCATCGGGAAGTAGCCAGTATGCTCGCGGCATGGCGACAGCGCAGTCGGGCACGAGGAAGAGCTCGTCCATGGACTGAAGCACAATTGAGTCGGAGTCCAGAGATAACACGCGCTTGTACTGTGTCTGATTGAATGCCAGGAGCTTGGTGAAGGAGTCGGCCCAAGTTTCTAGTCAGTCAGCCCAAGCACCAAACCATAGCTTTAGATGGGTTTACCGTCATGCCCATTCCTGTGTTGAACCTCGATAGGTACTAACTTGACACCATATGTATACGCAGCTTTCCTCAAAAGACGCTGATTGCTGTTCTTCGGTTCCTGTAGGGCCACATCCTCCATCATCTTGGATGGGTACATAAGCACTCGATCCGGCAGGCTGCCCAGCCTATGTAGTATGTCAAAGAGCATCAACGAGTTACAAAGATATTCGCTATTAGTTGCATATTGTGTGTAGGCGAACTGTGACCAGTCGACATCAGCTGCAGAAAGGGCTATACCAGCTCGTTCTTTATTTGACGGCTCAGTACCCTCTGTTTTCGCCCCTGAATTCCTCATCGCTGTGTCATGTCCTTGATGGCCTGACCGCCACCATGGAGTCTTTGTTTCGTGAAATCCAAGGATGGGAAAGAAATTGACGTATATGATAGCTCCGGCAATAACAGCAGCTGTCGTTCGCACCCTCTTGGGTGCCCACATTGTCGAGAGCAACATGAGGATCGACGCTGCCGCTGGGGCCGCGACTTCCATCTAGACCTATATCCGACGTGGACGGCTCACGCTACCGACCCTTCGCAGGAAATCTGGGTTTCGGAAAATCAGCGGCGATCAGGGCTCCGAAGGGAGCTAGTAGTATATGCGGACTTCATTTCAAAACTCTGTGGCTGTTCCCGCTCTTATACTCACTACTGGTGGACGACCATGAGCACTGGATGTTGGCATTGTACCCAACCCCCCGTTACAAATGACAGAATGGCACCAAATCCAACGTCTAATCGGAAATAACCGAGACAGTGCCAAGGTGTTGGAGCTGTTAGGTGGGGGCGAGCCGTTGGAATCCTCTGCTTGGGCCTATTGTTAGAGGCTGCTGTTGGAAGGTGCTCACTTGGCCGAGGTGTGGAAGATCTCTACCCTCTGTAGAGTTGCTTTTGTTTGTTGGGTTCAGTTTAGAATCCTTTTCAAGAGCTTGATATGTACTGTAGACAAGACAGTATGTTCGTAGCATGGACAGCCCAACCGGCCGCAAGGAAGAGCTTGTCCAGGATTGAAGCCCTCTTCTCCAAGTCCGGGTACATCGTCCGAAAGACTATGGCGGCCGGTTTAATTGTGCCCGTGGGGGCCCGCCCAAGCGTAGGCGCAGGCCTCTGGCTGCAAGGCGGCATCGGACACTTGTCTAGATTACACGTGCGATGCATTCATCGGTGCCGTGATGGTCAGCGCTGCCTCAAGCAAGGCCTTCTACCTCGGCCAGGTACCAACTCAATGCCGTCCGGCTGGCGCTATGCGCCCCGAGAACGAGGATGATTTATGGTGGGGCGCTGAAAGGGGCCGGGACGAACTTTGGTATAGTGGTCAGCGTAACTTTCAAAGCTTAACCGAGGCAAACAAGGCTGGAGTGAGTAACGTCGCCAAGAAGCTCAGGGAGAAATCTATGAGCGTAGTACAACTCTAGGCACATATCAGGTTGAACGGGATGCTGGAGGATCCTGTATCTAGAGTGCCAATTGTTGTCCGCTAGCAATACATGTCCACGGAGTGCATAACATGGGTCTTTTGCCGTCAGGCCGACTCGAAAAGAACAACAGGCTCTCCAAGACGAATGCTTATCCGTCTTCATGGCTCCGCGGTGAGCCCAACGGCATGAAGCGGTGCCCGGACATCTACTCGGATGCTTCGGAACAAGCCTCATCCAGCGGCATTCGCGTATTTGGGGACCTCACCGCGAAAGAACAGATGAATGATGCTGTATGGAGGGATGGTCAACCGATATGCTTCGATAGCGGATCACGTCGCCGTCCACGTAGGTTCGGAGTTGGATGACGGCGGTAGAAAAGATGAGTTTACGCTACACACATGACATGCCTTTGTTTGTGATGGAAACATGGCGTGTCCACGTGGACAAGGTAGTCGAAATCAAGGCGCCATCCTCCACTCAAAGAGCGGGCGGTAGCTCCGCTTAGACCACCATCAGAGTCATAGCGTTCGTCATCACAGTGACTCAGCTAAGGCTAGCGCTTAGGAGCTAGTAAAAGCTTCGAGGAATAGCCTGGCCGGGACCAGGAGGTTTAATTCTGTCTTTGGATCCCGTGCCTAGAACGCCGAATTTACCTTCGCTCTATTGAAGCTTCTAGTAAAGCTAATCTTATTCTTTCGAGGCGCCTTATAAGCTACACTTGGTCAGGTCTGGAAAGCTATAGCATTAAAAATAAGTGAGGATGAGATGCGTAGCAATCCGATGATTCAGAGTAAAGTAGCTGGCTATAAAACCATGATCTCTTCTTTACCGACAGGCAATTAGCTTAGTACTCTCCTGGATAAGAACAAAACACCTACACACACACACACAAACAAACCACAAAAAGCCACTATCCTCCAACTGACCGAGGAGCATGAGTGGATAATGCGGAAAACAACGCAAGATATCGTCACCAGGCTGACCGACGTCAATGGTAAGCTAGAATCTCTGCTCGTGACAGCCAAATCCCCATCAGTGGATACATATCATAATGAGTCTGAGGCCATTGAAAGATACTTGAATATTTACTCTGGATAAATGTGCCAAATCTACAAAGCAATACTTCGCCCTACCTTAAGAGACGTTGACCTCGAAGGCGATGTGGATAGCAGCTCGATCAGCATGGCACATCATTGGAACGCACGTCCAACGCCTGTACGATGGCTGCCTCACGGCAGGGTACCACCCCCACCTCTTCAAAGAGGCGGGGGTTCGTCATGATCCCGAAGCCTGGGCGAATAGACCTCTCGACACCTCGCGCATGGCGTCCGATCTCGCTGCTCTCCTGCCTCGGGATAGGACTGGAGAGGTTGATTGCCCGCCGGCTGGCCCGGGCTTCGGCCGTTAAAGTTGCCGTATATTACTCTAACAGCGGCGCAAATAATACTGTAACTGCAGTTGTGCGGTGGTGATGAAGGCTTACGTGATCGCCGCGCCCGGGCGCGGATGTAGGGGGGAGCCACCCAGGTGCGGCAATTTTAAATCCGCATCCGGGTGCGGATCTATTGGGCCTCGGAAATTGAGCCGTTGTCGCACTTCGGATGCAGACTAGCTCTTTGCTTCAATAATCGTTCTGACCTTCCAACATTCACGTAGTGCATTCGGGGTAAGGAGCATCGTGTCGGTACGTTAGCGTCAATTTGATGGCAGCATCTAGACAAGATTGGCTAACAAGCGCATATAGAGTATCGGCTCATTTGGGCCTACTGTCTCAACCCTTCACCAGCACCAACAAAACCTCACCGAGCCCTTTGAGAAGACCTCGACCATGGCTAAGCGGAAGCCTACTATCCACGAGATGGAAAGCGCACTAGATTACGCAGTCGATCCCGCTGTCTGCGTTAATAACGTTGGTCGTCGCTTCTACTCTGATCTTACGCCCATATCCGATCACCCGTATGACGGACCTGAAAAAGAATATGTCAACATACGAAGAGCGCAAAGGTCCCAGGACCGTAAGGAGGACTCAAGCATTATGCTTCCGAAGTGTGACAACACGAAGGTAGATGTCTCATCGAAAAAGGGAGGTTGCTTGTCTACGAATTCGCAGACAATATCATGGGAGGGCAATACCGTCACAGTTAGACGATCGGACTCTGTGGGTTTCTACAAGTTCTTCGTCGATATCCAATACGCTTTTGGACTAGACTTGCCATCTCTGTTCACCGTGGAGGAAGCATTTGGCCTTGTTTCTGTTGCTCACCTAGCGCAACCCAAAGTACTTCACCGATCCTGTACTGAGCCTGCTTTGCAACAGTTACCGGCCAGTTCGGGACCACAAGATCGATCGGGGCTCTTCGATTTACCTCGAGAGTTACGTGACAAGATCTGCGGCTTCGCGTTTCAAGGAGCGGAGTGGAGAAGTAAACGGCGATGCACTGGAGGGAGGGAATATAGCTTTTGCAAGAGCGTTGGCGATCTCAGTGGATTCTACTTTCCCCTTGGCAACGATTTCGCACTCCTGACAGTCAACAGGCAGAAGCGTTACCATTAGCATATCGCCATACGACATTCTATCTGGCTGATATAGAAGACGTTACCCGGTTCCTCATTGCAGTCGGTCGCGTCGGTCGGGAGAACATTGAGTCTTTGGATTTCGCCTGGGAGAGTCAGATCGACCTCGATCACAGCTGGCGCAAATTCCCGGATTCCGAAACTAATCACCTGGCATTGCCGGCATGGCATGTCTCACACTGTGTTCAACTCCTCAAACAGTGCAGGAGGCTCAAATCATTATGCCTAAGGTTTGAGAGTTGCTTGATGACGGATGTACCCTTGGAGACATTCAGGTCAGATCCAGGCATTTTGTTGCTCTGCTCACTTCGAGGAGTTGAAGATATTGCGATATTGAGTACCGACGAAGAAAATATGGGCGACTATGTCGTCGCACGATTGTTGAGAGACCAGATGACTAGTGAACAGAAGGCCCAACATTGAGTAATCTCGCTATTTGACAGCACATTGCGATGTTGGCTTTGCAATGGAGTGGCATTCCGTGCTTGTTCGTCTCGTAGGTACAGTCTTGGGAAATTCGTTGGCTGATTGAAGTTAGGCTTTCCGCCATCGGGAACTAGAATGGCCGTTATGTTTGCCATGGTGGAGGCGTTGGTGAGCGGATGCTGATGAAGGTGCAGAAATAAAAACGTGTGAGGCGCGCGGTCTTAAACACCCGTGGATACACAGAACGGGGTTTTCGTCGAGATCGTAGTGCGAAGAACTCGATCTTGATTACGTGGCAAATATCGTTCAACTACATCCGGCAGACCAGACCATCAGCAGCGCACATGCTATCGCTGATGAGCTTTTGCGACCGGCAGGGTATCCCAGAGATCCTATTACGCGATCTAGAATCAACAGAACGGCGAACTGCCGGAAAGGCCAAAGCCGACATTACGAAGGAGACTGAGGACGAGGGGGGGGATGGGGACGGGAATGGGAATGATACGATTTACTGGAGTGACGACAGTTGTGCCACAGGACAATCGAACGCGAGCAACATCAACGAATTGGAAGACGATGTGTTAACATTACGCAACTATGCCTTCATTCGTGCAAGTGAAGCCGGGCAAAGCTTCGAGATGCACCGACTGGTGCAGTTAGCGACATTGGAATGGCTCGAGCTCCAAGGCCAGAAGGAGCACTGGAGGCATCGCTTTCTCACGAAACTCTGCCGGGAGATGCCGACGGGGAGATATGAGAACTGGGCGACATGTAAGACACTCTTTCCTCATGCGCAACAGGCAGCAGCGAAGAAGCCGACGAAGAGAGATTCGGTAGCAGAGTGGGCTACGGTGATGTACAGGGCGGCGTGGTATTGCCTTGAGACGGGGAACGCAACAGAGGCCGAGAGACTATCAGTGTCAGCTATGGAGGCGAGAAAGAAGGTGCTGAAAGCAGACCACGAAGACATATTGTGGGCTACGAGTCTGGTAGTGTCAACTTTTAGAAACCAGGGCCGGTGGAAAGAGGCAGAGACCCTTAACGTGCAGGTGATGGGGACGAGAAAGATAAAGCTTGGGGCGGATCATCCCTCAACGCTGACGATCATGGCGAATCTGGCGTCAACATACAGGAACCAGGGTCGATGGCAGGATGAAAAGGAGCTATTCTTACAAGCGCTGGAGAAGAGCAAGACAAAGCTTGGGGCGGATCATTTATCAACACTGACGATCATGGCGAACCTGGCGTGCACCTACTGGAGCCAAGATCGGCCAGTAGAAGCTGTCAGTCTCATGAGACGATGTGTGGAGCTACAGAAGACAAAGCTTGGTGCAGACCATCCAAATTATCAAAGCAATGACGGGGTACTAGGTCAGTGGGAGTCTGAATTAGGTGATAATGAGACTAGGAGTGTTAGATGGTGAGACTTTGACCAGGGTGGACAAATACGTAGCTTCTCGCTATGCGTCCGGTTTTGTGGAAACATCACTACTTGAGTTGAGGGTAAGTTACATAGCTTAAAAATACATGGCCCTATGAGGTGGATCCTCCCGGGCGTAATAAATTTCATTCATTCGTGCGCCCGTGGGGCCTGCAGCCTCGCGGCGATCAAGCCTCAATCACGCAACGCTTGCAGGTGCAGAAGAAGCCTCAGACTGAGCCAAAGGCGAGCGACCTGGAACCAATAGTCGGATCACTAACAGCGCCGAAACGGCAGCTGACTGCCATGGAAAACGGTCTTTCCTCGCCGGCTCGCTTGGCACAATGCTTCATCGCATCACCGCTGTACTCCATCTCTTGTGCAGCAGACACTCGAAAAGCCTACCCTGCAACCCACCCACTCATCGCTGCATGTTGCGGGGTGAACAAGAAACCCTCTTGAGTAGCGTGGTCTGTGATCCGGCGTGACCTGTGACGTCTCCTAGACTTGGCTAAGGCAGTCGTGCTAAATGCGCCCAAGCTTAGTGCACGCTTCCCCAAGCGCCGTACCATGATGCGCGATAGCTTGAACGAAGTAATGCTCAGACAGAGCCTTTGTACTGGGTTTTGCTTGATAACAATTCGAAGGGCATGACCTCTACACACATGGTCCACATCCTGTCCGTGGCGAACGTCTTGCAGCGTCCACTCGATCTCAGCAACACGCTCAACGCCACACCAGATACTCCGGCAACGAGCGGCAGACAGAGGAGGCTCATCCGATCGACCCGCGTCGCACGATTGGCCAGGGTGAGAGAGCGGCTGACACAGTCTCTTCGATTCCGGTGCTCGACTGTCCTCTCCGAAGTGTAAACTTTGCCCAGTCGCCATCCCCCCCCCCCCCCCCCCCTGAGACAATGTGTGGGTACCTTGCCGCTGGGGCCATTGGAACTTTAATGCGAGTCCGGCGCTTTCGCCAGTCGCGTTGGTGCGCAAGGCTCGCTACAAGAAGGACAGAAGCCCCAAATAACGGCTGGCGCCACGTTCTAGCACTCTTGTCCCTCCCCAACCACTATATCTGAGATTTATCCTAGGGTTCGCAGAGTTTGAGGGTGAAGGTAGAGCGAATATGGAATTCAACTGCGACTCGGTGGAGCATGCTATCGGCTACCAGTTCGAGGACAGGACGTTGTTGCAGCAAGCGCTGACGGCGGCTGGGGCGGAGGGAGATGGACACGAGGGCAACAGATATCTGGCATCAATGGGCCAACCCGCTCTTCAGTTGGCCATCGCTAACTACGGCCACATGAAAATGATGCCCCTAGGTTAGTCCTACCGTCCTCAAATTGGCAGTACCTATCTAAGCCAACTTCGGGCGAGACGGGGAGATGCAGTCTCTCCTCAATAACAAGAGACGTCTCGCCGCGGCTGCTACTCAAGTTGGAGTCGCAAGTCATATCAAGCTGTGTCCGAGATCGGGGAAGGCTTCGGACAATGTTGTCGCCCTGGCCATGTGGGTCATTATCGGGGCTGCGTGGAAAGACGCGGACTCTTTGAACTCCGTGGTAGCTATTGCCAAGCGTCTCAAGTTGCAGAGATTTCTTTGGACCACCATGCCTGCGCTGACTGCCTCCCAGTCCCTCCGTTGACCTAGACCAGAACGTCACCACTGTGTCCTCTCCTCCCAACCCGCAGCCAGTCCCTAATCGGGGTGATATCCAGGGTATTGTCCCACTAGTGCCCCCTTCCACTGATGTCCTGCCTGGTCTTGCCCCCACCTTGACCAGTTTGAGCGGACTACAGTACTTCGGGGCTACGGATGAGGGCAGTGTTTCCCTTGCCAACCACGCCACCATGCAGCACTGCTCCAATTACAACTTTATCCCTGACCATCTTGCATGCGATGCATTCAATATTCCCGAACTGACCTGGGGTCCAGCAGATATAACCTTGGCAATCGATAGCGGATGTTGGGAGGCAGCGTCCTCAAGCAGCAGATCGCCTGGGCCAACATCTGCCGGCCTTAAATACACATTGGACGATATAAACCCTTCTGTTTCTACTTTGAGTATGACAGGGGGCCTTCGCAGTCCCAAGCGGCCAAGATTCAATGCTTCAAGAAGCGAGAACGATGCGTTCCACGACTATCTTGCCGGGGAAGACAGGCGCTCCAATGGAGCATGGAGTTCTCAAACCAGGAGAAACTTACCTAAGGCAAGACATACTGAACGAAACCAAGGATACGAATAGTGACAGCCCCTTCACCAGACTGCTGGTGGGAGCGGGGAGTGCGTCGTCCATCGTCACTCTGCGGGCAGCTTTGAGATTTCTTAGAGCTGGTAATGTTCCTTCACAACCACCGGCAGCTAATCTGTCAGCATCTTCCCAGGGATCACGGAGGGGTCAGAGGGTTACGCTTCAAGACACAACAAGATTAAGAGGCTCTTGAGCTTAGGTCAAAAGCTCAGCATGTTGACACACAACTTCGGGCCAGGAATCCTTGGACTGATTTGCTGCGATGTCGACACAACAAACGCGTCGTTCCCGAGCGTTTCAGATCGAATGTCAGTATCACATCGCTCCTCAACGTCATCTTTATTAACACGATTCAGGCTATGTTCAACGTCGATCGAGGACTTCGAAAGGTTTCAACCCATTATGGAAAAGTCTCAGGGTGATCTCTTGCGAAACTTCAGCGAGGCCGCCAATCCCATCATCCAGCACATCATGCAAGGCACAGTCGGGAAATCACAGAAATTTCGACTTGAGTCAGCTATGCCCGATGAGAAATTGATGCTTCCCAAAGGCTCCCGGGAATTGCTTGCCATTCTAGGCG
The DNA here is from genome assembly GCA_037074925.1 of Tetracladium maxilliforme. Classification (NCBI taxonomy): domain Eukaryota; kingdom Fungi; phylum Ascomycota; class Leotiomycetes; order Helotiales; genus Tetracladium; species Tetracladium maxilliforme. The sequence goes on from JAYRCL010000029.1 coordinate 17,378, forward strand.
AATAAGCATATAAGCTCTGACGCAGAAGTATCGACTCGGGTGGGTTGCTTGGAAATGGGCCCAGCAGGAAACACGCGATGACTCCCTTTTGAGGCTTGCAGAAATCCTCCACTCGTTGTATTGAAGGCTGCCGTAGGAGAAGTCTTACCCGTACCTCGACTAGCTGCAGCCTAATAGAAGAGCTAATCTCAAAGAGTGGTTTGGACGATGGACTCGGTGTGAGTGACCGGTTCTTCGGGGACATAACCCCAAACTTTGGACTCCGGTCCGTTCAGACGATTAGACCATATCAGCTTCGTGCGTCGCGACTTTCGGCCATTTACCCCTGGTGATGTCTATGTCGCCCCATGCCTTGTGCTCCCACAAGGAATGTACCTGGCGCCGTACGTCAGGTGGGATCGCTACCTTGACCTGCTGCCTAACGCTCTCGGGTAGAAGGCATGCGAATTTCTTCCAAATGGACCGGCTCGGGCGTGCTCTGGGCTCCAGCATTGGCTGTGGTTAAGCTATATCTCGCTTTGAGTGCCAGTGGGAATGAAAGTGCTCAGTAATAGCGCCTTCCCTTTCTCCTCGAGCGTCTTCAAGATGTGAACACATGGCAGTCCATATGAGGACGTGAAGGTTCCGATGCAGGAAGGATTAAGGGGCTTTGAAAGCAATTGCCGTTGTTCCTGTACTTTACGTAAGGCCTTGTATGAGACCCAGCCCCGTACGGCCTCGAACAATACTCCGGAGATATCTAGTGGGATCGATACCTGCTGAGAAGCCCGCATATGCTTCAGTTCTTTCAGTTGTTTAGTAACAGCAGGTCTCATGGCTTGCCAAACACCAAAGAGATCTAAGGTAGATATCTTGATGTGTGCTTTGATCAAAGAATGGATTCCTTCCGCCCTAGGAGATTGGTTAGTATTTACCTTCTATAACACTATAAGCCACCTGCCTTGAGGTAGCCACATTGCCAAAGTGTAAGTATTTATTGACCCATGCTTTGATGATCCTCATTTTGAATGGGTCAAGCCAGGTTATCCGGATATATCCAACCTCCCCCGTATATTTTGCAGCGTATTTGCCCTCAAAATAAGCCATACGCTCCTGAAATATCTTTTCAGTTCGTGAGGCTATAATCGAGTGCCAGCATGCGAAGAAATGATCCCATGCATTTGCTCCCTGGTCCCCGTTTCCTAGAAAAGCTGGCCGACGATGCTGTAAGACTGCCTTGTTAACGTGCCAGATACAAAGGAGTCCTTTAGATAGAGGAAACCAGATTGCAGCAGCATTCATCGCTGCTAGGCATCGGTCTGTCAAGATAACGGAAGGAAGATCACGCTGGTAGAGGGATTTAAGATGTTGCAAGGCCCAGGAGTAGTCCTCTTCTGTCTCTCCGGAGAGGAACGCAAAGGCAATACAGAAGGAGCGCTCATAAGCATCAACACCAACCATATCAAGGAGTGGCATCCCGTGCTTGTTTGTCTTGTAGGTACAGTCCAATAGCAAAATATCAGGGTTACATTGAAGATATTCAATATAGCTTGGATAGGCAAAGAAGATTGCCGTAAGCCGATTGTCTGAATCTAAGCGGACCTGGCACCAGAAGCCCTCCTCATGCAATTGGTTGACCAGTGCCTGTATGCTGCTTTGGCCCTCTCGTAGATCTCTTCTTGTTGCGGCAATCTGATTGTAGATATCCTGCTGAGTTGCGAGGGTTGTGGAATTCATTTGGAGAAAGGTCCTAATTTCCCGAGGAGCAGTGCCAGAGGCTGTGAGACTCGAGATGATTCCGGTATCGTTTTCGCTAAGCTGGCGATGTACTGGGCGTACAGATGGATCTTCGCTTGGCGGGTGATTGTGTAGAGCGTAGTCCTGGCCTGATCGATGGCTTAAGACCCATGAAGTCCCGTCTAGGGACTATTTCGCAAGTACTAAGAACTTGCAACCTGTTCCTCGGCTACTTGTACGACGCTGTCGCGTGATTGATGTGCTTGGTGACGGTTTGTTTCGATCACATGCGAATATAACTTTAACCCTGCCGTTTGGAGTCTCGGACGATTTTCCTGTAGTGAATGCATGGCCCCTAGGCTTCGCCCAGGAATTAATGGTTGCGAGAAGAGATTCCCGTGAGCCGTATACACTCTCCGGCGGGAGTACATCGTCAGGAAATCGCTTGGGCCATGGCGGAAATGTGCAGTTAGCAATGGTAGCCTTTGAACAACTGCATTTGTGTATGCGAAGGGGGGGCGCGCAAATGTTAGTCAGCAGGGCGCGCAAAATTAAATGCGCGCCCGGGCGCCTTTGTATTGGCCGCCGGAAATTCAACCCGGATGACTAAGCGAACTCGACCCAGAAGATGCAGATTTCAACATCAAATATCGCCATGAGCGAAGGAGCTATGACTTTAAAATTCAAATATGCTGAACCTCGGTAATAGATATACTATATTTAGTAGTTTTAGTGGTATTGGTCGAAGGGTTGCTCTTAAGTCTTGTCGAGATATCACCATGAGCATGCTGCTGCAGCGGATTGGGATATGGCATTGTTGGCGAGGATTCTAGCTGGCTGCACAGCAAATGTCGACGGTGCCACAAGCAGCGGCCAGACCCCGCTGCACTTGGCAGCAGCCATCGGGTTCCTTCCTGCAAAGGTTCTGATCGACAGTGGTGCTAGCGTCGCAGCCCAAGACAAGCACGGTCTAACAGCACTGCACGCGGCTGCGCAAAAACGCAACTTCGAAGCGGCTTGCGTACTCCTCATGAACGGGTCTGATGCAAATGCGAGGGACCTTCCTAACAGGACGCCTCTCCACCTTGGGTGCAATAGCCTGCGATTCACTAGATTGCTCTTGTCGTATGGTGCAACGCCGGATTCGTGCGATGATAGCGCGAGAACTCCTCTAGAGATATCCACTTCCCCGGCCTCACAGTCCCTATTGACGCTATTCGCCAAAGCCAACAACTCGCGTTTGAATTGTTGATATAAACAAAGTGCATAGCGAGTTGGCTGGCTGCGATGGTTACCCACAGGGGTAAAGGTTTGCGATTCACCTTGCGCATAGTGAAGTCTTCGCCCAGAGCACAAATATCTTATATCAGTGTCAAAGACAGGAGCTACTGTGGGAACAGCCCAAGGCCTCTTTGTAGCCAAGATCTATTTACCAGAGGTGTCCTCAGGGGTACATTCCTATTGTCGGCCTCTGAGTGTGAGGACATAAGGGGCCACTTGTAACTTCCACACATCGATCATGGGAATTTCATTCTTAAGCCCCTGAAACATTCGCAAGAGACAGAATAGCGGTACGGTAACAGCCAGTGTCACCAGACAGGCAGGTTGTCCCGTCGTCTATGGTTTTGGACATATGACTAACGGAGCACTGACAGATCTGCTGGGAGAGCAGAGAGGGTTTGCAAGGCTGTGAATAGAAATTGATGGGACGTCAAATGCGTTTACGGGTGTGGATGGACAAGCAAATATGCATATACATATAAAAAGCTGCTGGAAGGAGAGGGTCTTTGGCCCCGGTCCTCGTCATGACCGCTCAGGACGGTGAGGCAAGGCTGGAAGCCCCTATGGAATAATACATGCTAGAGCCATCTGGCAGAGACGAGGCAAACTGAGGAGGAGGAAAGATGTGTAAGGGTGGATTATGATATGTATTCAGCTGAAGTGAGACTTTATTGTACCGAACCACTTGAATATCGTTGGCCTTCTCGGGCATTGTTGGTGTAAGTAGGAACATCACATTGCTCCAGTGGCACGAAGGCACTCCTGTCAAACTCACAATCACCGCTGGCACCATTCAAATAGCAGAATATGTTGCTTGGCGGTGATGCAGAACGACCAAATTGCGCCATGCTTTGTGGATCATGGCAGGGACTCGAGCACGGCGCAGTTGGAGGAGTGTTTCAGCAACTTGCTGGCCAAAAGCCGCTAGAATTGGCGCCCTGGTTCACGGTAATCCAATGACGGTTGCCGGGCTGGACCTTCTTCGTATTCATTCACCTTTCAGCCATTATGACGACCATTCCGCTGCCGATAACGCCCATCATGAAGCCTGTCTCGTCAAAGTCAAAGATATCGAGACTCGATGATAACTTACGGTATTTGGCGATTATATTGCGTAATAGGTTGAACCAGGCCTGGATATCTCTGCCTAGAGTGACAATGATTGGATCAAGACATAGTAACGTGATGCATAAATATAAAGATAAGTTTCAGGATATTTTGTGTCACATTCAAGGGATGAGGACTGTGGGACAGATTGTTGGACCGCTTGATCGCATTCTCTGTCTTAAGTGTTATGGACAAAAGAACCCTCGACCACAATCAACTCTCGCATGGTTAATCTCGTCTGCTCTCTCCGAGAACCATGTCCGCCTCGAAAAGCTGTGGTTTTCGAACGATCGCGGCCCCTCTTACTCGCCAAAGGCGCTAGTTCATGGGTTTCCAGAATTCTTTGCGCCCCTCGAGGATCTGGGCCTCTCATGCGACAAGGAATCCAGCCACTCATCAGTCCGATACTCCGCTGAGTGTTTCAAGAAGCTTCGCACCCTTTATATGGAATCAGCCCTACCTCCCAAAGATGTGATTTGGGACACAGTTACGGCTATAAGTCTTCGAGCGCAGCGTCTTGATGGACTCGAGAACTTTATAGACAGAAATGCGGGCCTTCAGCGACTTTCGATAATACTCGACTTCGAACCCCTTATGGAAGATTCATGGCAACGTCAGATGGAGGAATTGTTAGGGACTTATCTTCGCGAAGAGGATGCCCGAAGAATTACAGGGTCAGCTAGGACGAATGCTGCGCCGATGTCGCAGGAGGTTCGTACCTATGTACCAAATGTACTTGGAAAAGTCATGACATTTATGGAGAATGACCCGGACCAACTTGAGATTATAAAGGAGCGGGTAGACACGTTCTTCACGAGGATGCTGAATGATCGGCCGGAAAATTAGTGGATGAGTTGCGACGAAAGTATGAGGGAAGTCAATGTCAATTCACATGTAGCTACAGTAGTTGTGGTTGAGTTCGAGGGGAATTGAGGCAATAGGTAGTGGTTAAGTGGAACACTCGCTTGGGTGGAACACTCGCTTGTGATGTACGTTACGACATAGCCACCACCATCTATGGCTGACAAGGAGCAGGATTCAAGACAACGTCGAGAGGCTTGGCACAATGATAGGAGCGCACGAGCGTGGTTGGTGGTTATCGGCGCCTTTCTCTGGATGATGGTCTCCCAAGGTCAGTCAGTCCTCGCCCAATCATGGACATAGCTAACCTTTGTAAGCGTCTTGCTAGTTCAAGGGCTTCTAATTGCCGAGATCGACACACACTTTGGGAAAGACCCTCGACACACTTGGCTATCGGGTATCGCGAGCTTTGTGGCTATGGTGTCGTCGCCCTTCCTCGGCGTTGTGATGGATACCTTCGGACCTGTTTTGATGGGCTTAGTAGCCGTCATTAGCACCTCTGGTGTGTTTATCGGCTTGTCCTTGTGCAAGAACTTTGGACATCTCGTGGCGGTCTTTCTCTGGCACGGCCTAACATGCGGTCTTTGCATAGCCATAGGCCCATCCATGGCAGGCAAATTATTTGAGAAACATGGGGGTCTGGCCTAAGGTATCACAATGTGCGGATCTTCGCTCGCTGGAGTCATCTTTGCTGCAGTTTTTCATACGGTTTATGAGGAATGGCACATTGGGAACCAGATATTCGCTGTTGCAGCGGGCATCATCGCTGTGCTCGCACTTTTGGCTACCTTTCTATACAATGGTGTCTTGCCCGACGAGTGCAAAGTACTACCAGGATGGCGCTGGAAGAGCTTCAAGTCTCAATTGGAGGGTTTAATTTCCGTACAGAAGCTGTTCCAGAAGGCCACTTGGGAACGCAACTGCTCTTACGCCTGGTTTATCGGCGGCAGCTTCTTTCTTCAATTCGCCATCTTTGGAACCAGTGCAACAGTTCCATTCATTGCAGAATCGATCGGAGCCAGCGAAATTCACGGATAACATTGCCTCATTGCCTTGAGCGGTGCTTCGTTCCTCGGACGTCTCATGTCCGGCTGGCTGGCGGACTCAGTTGGACACTTCATGACGCTCTTCTGGACCTGCGTGGCTGAAGTCATCATTCTCGCCACAGGCAACATTATTCTTGCAGACAAAGGCGTCCTGCCACTCTACTTTGCGTCGGCCACATGGGGCTTCTTCTCCGGTTTTTGGGTGCCCCTTTTCGCGGCGTGCGTCGGCAAAATTTCTGAGCCAAGGGAATTTGGCAAATTCTTTGGTAAGAAAACCCTTCGAAGTTTTATCATGGCTAACTCATTAGGCATCTCCAACCTGATAATTAGCCCTTCGTCTCTTTTGGCAGCGCCATTAATGCGGTACACGATTGGGCACTTTCCGCCGCGGGTCCTGTACGGAGGAATAGCAGCAATTGTAGCAGTGGGCGCGGCGATGGTGTTCGTATCTCGGCGATGCAGGCTTAGCATCGATTGACAACTTTGGGCTTTTGGACTGTTACAAAATCGATTGGATTCAAAGAGTATTGAATGAAGCGAGGAGCATGCTGGCGTCGTCACTTGCCAGTCACGGACACGAGGCCATAACCAATAATTCATCACAGAATACGACGCTAGGCAGGTCTATACACTCCACTGGTACCTCTTATAGGGTTAGAATCCCAAAGCACCCCTCGTGCTTTGTTTGATAAGGCCCGCGAACCCCAAAAAAAAAAAAAAAAAAAAAAGAAAAAAGTCTTTGTACGGGTGCCCATACCACCGTCGACCTTACACCACCCGAAAATCACAGTGCCGATCATACTTTGCATGTCGGTCTCAAAAAGACATGGGGAAAGGATATTTTTCAAATAAGTTTCCTGGCCGCGACTTGCAACTTTCGCCAACGTTCTCACACTTGCGACGCTCAGTCTTATTGGTCGTCAGCTAGGGACCAGTGTTTTCTTTCCGCCGGGACGGTCCGTCAACTACTGCATCAGCTACCTGGGCGTCCTGTGCTAACTGTTGTTGATTTACGCAGGGATGCTGGGTGACTAAAAGTTGTTAAGTTGATTGTTGTTCTATTGTACGAAGGATTCCTCAGGCTTTATATACTGAAGCCATCCTCAAAGTCCTACGGATAAGTCTTTCAGCTAGGACTTTCTCTTTCAGCTCTATGTGAAGTTGAGGGGAATCCTTAATATTCCAACAGTATCTGGGGTGGGCTTGGAAGCGCTGAAGGATACGGTCGATAGGATCCGCTTGATGGACGCTCCCAAGACGAAGCTAATCAGTCAGCTCTTCATTCATCTCTCCGCAACCATAATGCTTCCGAGAATGCTCTCAATAATGACTCGATGTCTCTTCCGTCTGGCCACTCCACGGAATCCGTTGGTGACGAGATGACTTCACAACCACCAATAGTGATTATGGTCTCTGGCAATTTAAAGAGCACCAGCCTCAATCCGCTGCAGAGGGTCCAGAAGCTGCTACAGGAGGCTTCATCTGCGGCCAAAGCTGGCTGAAACCACTGCTACGGAGACTGTGTGTAAGTTTTTAGTGAGTAAAGCATGTGCGCACATAAGTGCCTGTTTGGATTGCATTGTTAGTTTCGAATGTGTACTAATCGGTTGAATACCAGGACCCGAGGTGCATGATATGTATATTTAGACATTCATAGATAAGCTGTAGTCTCTAAATTTCCTGCTGGTGGCTCCGATTACTGTCAGGGCCCTCGTTCTATTATCCAGGCATCCGTGCTTTGTAGTCTGCATGTTGAGAAAAAGTTATGTCATCCTGTTTGAATGATCTGAAGACCATTTAAGTAACACAAACCTAGTGTCAAACAAAGTGCAGGCACCGGACTCACCAGCTGTATCCGCATCAGACCACTTCAACAGCATCAAGACTGTTCTAAGATTTGGAAACAACGAGCGAAAGCTACCTGGGTCCAATGGAGAAAGACTCTGGGCCCCGAGTCTTGCGTAGAAGCTCGTATCGTCAACAAAAAAGCACGTCAACGATCGAACATCAGCACAGAACGGTGACGTCGCTAGGTCGCATAGGCGCTCACAGCCTTCCTGATCGACATTGAAGCTGATCTGACGGTATACATACGGCCAGGTAATACGTCCTAGAGTTGTATGCGTTAACCGCAATGCTATAAGAGTTGAGTTCCAGTTGTCGGTTCCGCAGAGGTCCTCATAAAGGGAGTCTATAATTTGTAGAGACTTGGGGATTTCTTGGTCAGGACTCTGGTAGATTATCGTTACGGCTTCCAATTACGAGATTGCCAATTTGGTTCCCTTTTGGCCTTTGGGACGTTTTGAGCTGGTGTTTTTTTACGTGTCGGTCCTCGGTGCCGGGTAGCTGGCTGGTGGGCTCGCGCGTGAGAGAAAGTCCAAAGAGCTGTCAGACTATGCGGGTCGAAAAAGTCCTACGATTAAGGTTTTGGGGGTTCCCCGCACTTGGCACGTAGGACTTTGTCGATGCTCTGAGTACATAAGGGCTCAATGACTCCTTCACCAAAAAAGGCAGAAATCAATAAAGACAATGCACCCTTCTGTGACAATCAGTCACCCCTTCCAAGACGTACATAACAAATGCCTAAATAGAGGCTTGTATGTCTGACAAGAGCAAGCCGACAGCGTATAGGTTCATGAACTTCTATCTTTTTTCAGAGTTCCAGCGGCTCATTTAAAACTCAAAATACGTCCAGTGTTTCGCGTTGGCTTAGACGACCCCAGGTGTTTCCAAAAGGCTTGCCATCCAGCAATAGACAAAGGGCCCTCTCACCGCACCGCAGCCCTAATCAATGTTTAAACTAGGCCGTGCTCTCTAGAACCTACTTTCCTTTACACTGGCGGACCCAGTTACCTCGACTTCCGACATAAACATCAAGAACTACTTCCGCCAGGAGCCCTTATACTCACAAGTAGGTTGGTTACTGGGAGCCAGCGGGACGGCGCAAATTAGCTGGACAACTCCGAAGTCAACATTGAGGGCTGTGACCTCACCGCTGACATTGGAGGGTAGCAGGGTTGACTATTTATGACGACATACCAAGGGGAGACTCGGTCGACAGCCTTTCCCATCACTTCAGCTAGCCAAGACGTCCAAGTATCAACTACCTAGTGCGACTCTAGGTAACAGCTACACCTTCACCAGAGCTGGAGCTCGTAACGGTCTCCGAGGGTATCCCAGGTCGCGGCGCCGTCGCCGCTTCAAGCCGGGACCGTAGATTCATGTCGACCACCCGCACCCGCTACCGGGCCCCGAGATGTCACGAAAGCAGAGGGCGATGCGTGTGCTAAAGCATATGATTCATCGACAAGGGAGTGTCGCTCGCGACCAAATGGCGTTATCGGGACGGTTCAAAATGCAGTTCCTTTTAATGACTGGTCGCACTCGTCCACCAAGTTGGCAGGTCCGCGTCCGCGGTTACCGTGTCCTCGGCATTGGAGGCATAATGACTCGCGTGCCGTGCCTTCTTGAAGAATTCACCTTCTCCGACGGTGCTGATCCCACGGATGGTTTCGAGTACGTCAATGCTGACGCAGCCTTTGCTTTGGGGCTTCACCCCGTGGGTCATATGTAATGATATGTATGTACATGACTCCTCCCTTTCGTTGATCTCGAAGATTCAAAGATACCAAAGGTTTCCATGGAGTTCTATAGTATGGGAGGCCTCTTTAGCTTCTTCCTGAGGTCTTAGATGGAAAATTGGTGGGATGTTGTTGGTTTTCCATGTTAGATGGGGCGGGCTGTTAGAACTTTTGCAGGGTTGTATTTGTGAAAGGCGGAATGGGTGTCGTAAATCACGACAAAGATCTTTTTAGTGCAACAGTGGGCTGGCTCTCGGCCTGTTCTGGCTTTGTTCAAGGCAGGTATTGGAAGGTACTGCCCTGAATCCATCTTAACAGATCATGGTACGAGCCAACCGCTTCTCCACCACTACCCACCACACCTTGTTCTGTGTCAGGGAACGGACAGGGCAAGAACCTCCTCCAGGTCGGCCGTCCTCTTCCCTTCCTTCCTGCTTCATCCAAAACAAGTCGAGTTGCATGCAAGAATCAGCCAACATGGCGCCTCAGTTGGAGCTCGCACAGCGCAGTCTGGTCAAGACACTACTAATCAACAGGTTTCCCAGTAGGGTTATAGCCAAGAATGCCCGGTGCAGCGTTCGCGCCGTCCAAAGAATCCGTCTAGAGCACGACACCGCCATGATGCCAACCCCGAAGAAGTCTCCCCGAGGCCGCCGTAGCTGCATTACATCAGCCATGCAAGAAGCACTGTAAGGCGCTAACTGAGCGACCTGATATGTATCGAAGTGATATGGTGGACTTCCTCCGTGAGAAATTCGGGAGGAAGGTGTCAGAGAGGTCAATTGGCCGTATGTTCCGGTCTGTGGGATGGACCAGAACCAAGATGCGACGAATCGCGCAGCAACGAGACGACGATCGTCGAGACCAATATCTTCATGACATATCCGAGTATAAGTCGTATCATTTTGTCTTTATCGATGAGTCTGGATGTGATGGAAGGGATGTGTTTCGGCGCTGGGGATGGTCACCGAAAGGGACCTCGCCAGTCCAGGTTGCACGGTTCAGTCGCGGTAATAGATGGCACATCTTACCGGCGTATACACAGAATGGTGTCCAGATGAGATGGGTATACCAAAAATCAACGGACACAGCCCTATTTGAAGGCTTCATAGAGTTGCTGCTGCATCATTGTGGTAGGTTCCCAGAACCAAACTCTGTTCTCGTCATGGATAACGCCTCATGGCATGGTTCAGAACGTATTCAGACAATGTGTTCCGAAGCAGGGGTAAGGGTGGTCTTCTTGCCTCCATATTCTCCCGACTTCAATCCCATTGAGCAGTATTTTGGTGTGCTGAAAGCGTTCATTAAGAAGCATCGACATGGAAATGAGCATTTTATCAAGTTAATGTTCAAAGAGTACTTGGAGTGGTGCGTGGATGTTGTTGGCGATAATGTTAACTCTGCGCAAGGACATTTCCGCCATGCTGGAATTCCTATCACACAGCCGCCTAAGGAGTAAAATACAAGAGAACTTTTAGTTAAAGACCCTCCCTCTCTCTATGTGCACACGCTTTCCTTTTCTAACTGTTCCTTCCACCACTGCTTGATATTAGGCTTACTCACAAATTGCAAAGCAACACCGGACTTCACCCCTCCTTTCACCATTAGATCAAGAATGGGCTTCGGATGCTCAAAGACAGAATTCAGCTCGAGGTATTGCCCCAATGCAATTCTGGTTGCCTTTTCCAGCTCCTGTCTCCATCTGTTACTCTTCGTCCGAGCGACGGTCCAGTTGCAGTACTCCTCCAGCCTTTGTGCTACATCCCCCGTAATCTGCGTAGAGCTTTCGCCAGAAGTTGTTGGAGCCGCACAGGTATGTCCGCAGTGGGACTTACAGCCGCGGGACTCCGCGGAGCCATCATCTTTCCTCTTCCGGCTAGCCTGTAGTACAGTACCTCCTTGAGAATATGGGATGGTATCTCCAAGCCAATGTTGACATCCTCGACCTGCTCCCCTTCCTGCATGTTCTCGATGATGTGGTCTTTAATGTCAGCTAATCGGGGATAGTCCAGCCTATGGTGGATTCCTCGATCATCCGGCCAACAGTGAGGGCCCTTGTCGCAATGTTTTGCCCTGCAACGCCAATAATTGTAGACCCTCTTCCAGAGGCTGGCGTCCTTAGCCATCTCAGCTTTTCTAGCTTCATCGTCCATTCTCCTCTTCCTTTTCTGTCCTCTGGTCTCCGACAGCTCTCGTGTGCTCTCCTTGTATACAAGCTCTAAGAAGAGTGTGATCTTTTTCGTCATCTTCTCCCCTTTGCGAAAATGGGTACCGAGGCCCTCAAGATGATCATCGACCATTGTCCAGTCGACCGGTGGGCTGTCGAACGACTCTGCTAGCCCGCGACCACGTGTTCTCTCGATCGATATAGTGATGCTTTTCTTCTCGCATTCGTAGTCATCGCCCGGGAATCTCTCTCTATCTTTGAGGATGCCGTCGAGGTACTTCCGAAGCTTCACCTCGAAGTAATCGCTTGGAGCCAAAACGACATCCAACGCCGAATCTGTCACGATCGATTTAGCTCTCACATTCTCACGCAGTGAGATCTTCCATCGAAAGTCGTAATGAATGCACTCGCCAAGGTTCTTATTGTAACGCTTGTCTTCGTCCCATTCTCCTCGTCGCAGAAGAGGAAGGGCTGCTGCATCGTGCGGTGGGTTCGTCACTACGGGAGCGGGGTTCGTGGCGGTCTGGCTCTGAGATACTACGGGCATAATGTTTCGGGAGTTCGCAGCATCATCGCCCTCGTTAAAGGTTGTCTCAGAGACATCCATGATGGCGCATCACTTTTCAGTTGTAGGAGACGAGAACGCGCATTCACTGCCACATCTCTGGGAGGGCGGCCATGTCGCCGTGACCGTGGTTGACCTGGCCCTTGCGTCAGCTCTTTGTTGCGCGGGCGTGCTGGTCGCGCTGCTTGTGCGGCTCTAATGCGGGGACGCGCCCCTTCCATCGGTTTCCACGGGCTTCCATGGCTCTCTCCGCGTCCAACTTGAGGAACAAGTGAAGCTCCTGGGCTATCTTGAGGCTTGATTTCGAAGAGGACCATGGTTTTGCGAGCGTGCGACGTGATACTTCTTAGCCCCTGGAAATAACATGCAGCTAGATGGGCTCGTGTAATGCCATTTGCCGCTATTATGGCCGCAGTGGGGCTATGGTAAGGCTGCATCATACAGGTATTTCTGAGCAAACTTAAGGGCAATCGAGCTCATGATAGTGTGGCATCTCGGGCGAAATGGACTATGTATTATTACTCGACCTTGACAATGAACCATGGGCTTTGTGAAGCCTACGAGAGTAGAAGGGGCTGTTCTGATCTGAGTGACCAATGTACCAGGTGCAGCGCCTGGGCCAGGATCTCCGCTTTTGTTAGAGCAAGTCGACCAAGGTACCTAGCGGTACCCGCCGTTTCGGGACCACGACCGGAACAGCCTTCCCAGGAATCATTGGTCTGGCTAGCACGACGACACCCATTACGCCTTTTATAGTACAGT
>JAYRCL010000030.1:0-20462 GCA_037074925.1 Tetracladium maxilliforme
ACGTCGTCTGCTGCGGCAGAGTAAGGCTCCGTTACCCCGAATTTGCGAGCACCCTCATCCCAGGTAAGCCACAAGCCAGAGGATGCTAGCCGACGGCCAATCCAAAGCAGGCGCTCCTTCCTGGCATCCGTCATTGATGCAAATTCAAAGTACTTTTCGTCTTCCTCGACTTTGCTATCAAGGAACCACGAGGCAGGGTAGTAGTCCTCAGTGTAGACGAGGCCACGCATTGCGTAATCTTCCGGCAGCGGGCGTGGGGTGTCACTCCGATAAGGACCAGGGAACTCCTCGGAATCGATCCGGAGATCAAATTCACATGAGCGGTAGAGGCCATTGAGCATGGCAGCCGTAAGCTTCCAGGGGAAGTGCTGCTTGAGGTGATCCATGGCCGTAGGATAGCGCGAACAGTGGAACATGAATGCCAGGATCGTGTGAAGGAAAGGCAACGTGTTGGGATCCCCCCATCTCCGGATGGCGACTTCATACGACTCCATCATGAATCTCCGTGCTTTGGGGAAATTCTCGTCAGGCTTAGCCTTCGGTGCTGGGTCCGCAGTGGTCTCGACTTCCTCTGGTCCTTGTCTGATTATTTTAGACAAGAAGTGGTCTTCGGCACCGTAACCGAATAATGCGCAGGCCAAAGGGATGCCGGTATAGTATCTTTGAAAGACATTAGAAATAATAAGGAGGAAAGCATTTGCTCGTACTTACCCAATCTCAAGCCAACGCTTAGTGACCCTTCCGATTTCCGCATCGAGGAGCCTTAGAAATTCGTCAATAGACTTATCTAACAAGTCTTTGCGTTTGTTGGAGAATAGGATCGCATGAGCACGAACGAAAGACTCGTCGACCGCCGGCAGGCTAGGCGGCTCCTCTGAGAACAGCGGGTCGAAGAGAGACATGATGCTCTCCTTCGCCGTTGGGAATGGGATTGGTACGCAGAGTGACTTGACGTAGAAGTACAGCTGTTGCACCGCCTTGGGGCGGGAGAGAATCGCAAGGTGATGATAAAGCCTTCCAGTGGTCGGGGCCTTGTCTGACGCCTTGCAATACCAGGACCTTGCTACGTTTGTCCAGGTCTCGCGATCCTTGACGTCGGTCTCCTCGATAGCCATGCGGTAGCGCGCGAGATCGCCCAAACATTCTACCCAAACATCTCGGAAAGCAGTGACGGTTTCATAGAGCAGGGCCATCATACCGTAGGCCAGGTATATGAAGGTCAACATCTGGTCATAAGAGTGAGGAAGTCTGTGCCTCAGCAGCTCCAGGAATGAATGTATGCCATGCCTCCACATTCGAGCTGGCATGGCGTACTTGGCAGCCAGGCGTTTCAGAGCCTCGCTCGCAACCGGATGCTGCGAGGCGAGGAAGAAGTCATGATGCTCGTGTAACAGAGTCCTATGCAAGGCGATGAGCGCCTGCCATTGCTCTCCGCTAAGCTGATGATCTGTGTTTGATGATTGTGCCGTATCAACTTCGATACACTTGCTCTCGATCATAACGAGGCCGGTGTAAATGCCCTTGACCTCTGCAACCAGCTGCTCGTGTGTGATGGCTTTTGTTTCTAGCTGTGGTACCAAATGCGTGTGGGGGCGTTCTGGATCGACGGGGATTGGGATAGGATCCGGAACTTCAGCCAAAGGTACGGTGCGTGGCTGTTGATGCACGCTACCTCCGCGTCGGCTGCTCTCCTGAGAAGAGTTTGGTCGCCTTCGGTCTTGTCTCGAGGTGTGTTGGCCGCCCGAGACTTGGCGCTGGTGATACCCGTGGGTGATGTCGTTGGACGGCGACCTTATCCTGCTGCGATCTGGCGTGGAATTCGTAGGGGATGAACCCCTCAGTTGTATGTCCGATGCAGGAGACGAACGTATCTTCTTCGTTTCTCTTTCTTCTGACCTGGGGTGTCCTTCTCCATGCGTGGGATCCTTGCGGCTTGTGTCGGATAGAGATCGTTTACGCCATATTGGCCTGGGTAGCTGTCAAAAGAATGCGATACAATGGGAGGAAGGCCAGCTCACGTTTCCCCAGGGATCGTCTCGTCGAATGCCTGCTCGACGGTACCTTCGCTTGATTCGGGCGTTTCGGATTGCTTGCTCATCGTACGGGTTTGGTCGCAAGAAGGAGGCTCTGGCCGCCCTTGGGTTTGAAAGCGGCCGGTTGATATGGATCGGGACGAGTGTATTGAAGGCTCGATGAGACTGCGATGCTCGTGTTAGCAAATGAATGGTAACATTGCCATCCAGAGTCGCGAGAAGGTCAACGCGGCATGGAGCCAAGAAAGGATCGGGTTTCGGGGCATCCACAGGAGCTAGGGACGTACTGGGCTTTGGCATCTACTGCGCTGAGAAGTATAATGCGATCGTGCTCAGGGCTTTCGCGGTCTTGTTTTGTGATTAAGCAGCAAGGCGACGGAGCGAAGGGGTTCAATCTTGGCAACGAGCAGCGCGTCGAATTTGGTCAGGAGGTCGTGGGCTTTTGTAAAGAGTTCCCATGTTGAAGACGAAAGGAACGAGACGAATGTGCGAGGGCCGTCGGGTCGATTTATACGAGCGTGTTGCGACGAGAATGCTTGAAGCACTCCTTGGGGCGAACCTCACGATGGAGGACGGATGGTTCGCAAATAACGCGTCGACGCTATACTTCTTCGGTATGCATGCACGAAAGCTCTGGCAGACTGCTTCAGGCTGCTTAGATGTGCTGTCAAAGGCTGGAGGTGGACCGGACTCCAGGCTCGCAGCCCGCACACAGCAGGGCTGGTGGGATGGCAACGGCTTCCTGACTCAGGTTGGATACGCAAGACCAGTCAGGCAACTGTCAGGCGTCTCAAGGCGACCAGAACGCCGAACACGTCACCATAACGCACGCGAAGCAGGAGACTCACTAGGTTGCCTTGCGATGCACGGGCACGCGATCCTTGGCGAAGAATACTTGCTGGATCTCCTAGAAATCATTGGTTTCCTGACTGCCGCACCGCTATCGCGGTGCTCTGGGAGGAAAGACACGATGTCTGAGCTCGCAGGTACCACTGGGCGAAGCCTCGACGTTCTTCGAGCCTAACACATCCGGTGACTTTGTGCCCGAGCCCAGAGGCGCAGACTCACCGACCCCCCGCCCCATCGCGCCTTTTCCAGCCGCTACCACAAGCCGCTGTATCTTGCCCAAGTGCTGTGCCCCGTTCTCGGTTTCCCAACAAGCCCTGAAGACCTATTCGTCCGCCCTGAAAGGCTCGTAACACTTAGAGCGAAGCCGAACACTGAGCATCTTCGAGACAGTGACAAAGCTTGCCTTGGAGGCAACACATCGCGGGCGCAGCGAGACGCGGGGGTTCTACGGTCCAACACCGGAAGAGCCCCGAGTCTAAGGAGCACTCCCTGCGACATGGCTGCCGCTCAGAGAGATCTTCCTGGAAGGTTGCAACCCCCATACAGTCGCTAAGGGCCGTGGGGCTGATATTCTCACCAAAACCAGGCTCACCCTGGCTGACAACACAATCCTGCCGTGAATGATCCCATCGTTCCTAGTCTAGCCACCAGACCGCAGTCAACCGCTGAGCTTCGAGGGCCTCTACCGGCATCGAGACTCTAACAATTGTAGCTAGACAGTAGTCTCTCGGGCTTGCGCAAATATCGGTATGTGCGAAGAGAACCAACAGACATTGGCTTCCCGAACTTCCCAATGCCTGTCTCAGGAGACTCCGAGCTAAGGCTCCAATGAGGTGTTTGAACTCAATCAGTAGCGTGCTGCGGCGGATTGGCTTCCGGTGCCTCCCACCGCGGCGTCGTTCCTCCGGCCAGGACTCGCTGCGCATGTCAAAATCTGTCCGCGGCTTCACACCACCCCCAGACATGGCTGTTGTGGCCATATACAGGCGAGCGCTGCGTGCTACAGACACGCCCCAGTTCGATCGATTTGCGGCGACATAAAGTTCCCACCACCCCGAGGGGCCACCCAAGTCAGGCATGCCGGGCCCCACCTCAGCCTCAAAGATGGCTGTACGGATTGCTGCGGCCACCCTAGCCGATTCATGCCGCTTTGAGTGTACACATCCCTTGGAGGTACCTTGACCTCCTTGCGGCGTCCAACAAGGGCCCTCCTCACAAAGCCCGACAGGCGTGCCGCATTGCGCAACTGTCTTGACACTCAAGCAGAGCGGGCTTCAGGTCAGAAGATGCCAGTGGAGGTTCTGCGCAGCATGCACAGGATCAGCGCTTCGGTCAGCATCTGTCAGAACGGTGGCCAAGCAGCGACATGTGTCGACCTTTCTCCATCAACTCGCCCTCCAAGAGGTAGTACGATTGCGTACTAGTGCAAGAATCTAACTCGACTCGTTCCCATGGATGAGCATTCCCCGTTCCCGTAACCCGTCGATGCCATGCAGGCGCATTGGCTTCTGTCCAACAACCTCCCCAGGTTCTTCTGGAGACCGCGCGTTCGAGCGCGTCTTCACACGACCAACACTGTAGTATGTCACGGAGAACATGAACTATCTCTACGATGGCTGGGCCATGATCATACCATCGCCGGCACCATACGCTTACAGGTGAGTTTCGAAAGGTCGCAGGCTGGTCTAGAGTTGCGTGGAAACCCGCTGGCTGTTCAGCAGCTGCAAATAAAAATGACTACCCGCAGTCTCAGACTGCTGTGCTCCACATGCAGGCGGAATTCCTTCTTGCAAACGAGACAGCTCCAGATGGCCTCGGTCGGTTGTATCTTTGGAGGTTCCTCTAACCACCGCAGGCCCGCCTTTGTCACGTTCGGCTTCGAGGTTCTTGGTGATGCCCACTACGATCATCAGCAGAGGCAGGTTCTATGAGCGACCGGACATCCCGCATGATCCCCTCATCACATGATCCCACTGTCAACCGTTCCCCCCTCCCCCCTCCCTCTGCACAGGCCCACTCCTCTGGTTCCCAGCGCGAACCGGACACCTCCAGAGATCAAATTGTGCAGTAATGGAGCCTTCAGAACCGTGCGAGGCTTGATCCCCTGCTTGCGGTAGACGGCAGGAGCTGTACATCTTCGGAGGAGTTCCCAGCAAGGAAAGTATCTGAGGTCTTCTTCACGATCCACAAGCTCACGAACGTACTTGCAGCTTCTTTCAAGCGTCACATTCAAGACCCCGAGTAGTTAGAATAGTGACACGGCAAGCACTTGAGCACAGCGATAATTCTAAAGAACCGAAAACGACACAATCCTTCGACCGTTCGAGATTGACAGCTCAATTCTATTGACCAACAGCCGAGAGTGTTTTCAGTCGGAAAGCAGCATACGATGGCCCTGTATCGTAGGCTCTTTGCGAAGGTGGCGGTTAGGGTTCCAAGCGTGTCAACTCGGCGATGCTGGGAAGTAAAGGTCTGCCTTCGTTGTGTTGAGAGGGTTTGAGTGGTGCAAGGGTGGTAATGTGCTCCGGGTGTTGAAATGACGGCAGAGTCGCGTGTTGGCGTGCCAATTTCGCGGATGGCACTACTCTTCCTAGCCCAGGAGCCCTTGAATCGCACATAGTTTTGGGAGCTAAGGCTACCATCGACTGAGAGCCGTGTACGTGTCGCTTCGCTCTCCCTGGGCTTACGGGACCGACTCTGCGCTGGTAGCCGTTCACCACGCGGCGCTGATACGGACGGTTTTCTGCCCGCTCTCTCCACGATCGTTTCCCGTCCGAGATCCCACAGTAAATTCTCGGCTGCCTTGCAAGGTATGCCGACCTTCTTTGCTATCTCCTTGAAAAATAACCCCTTATTTCTATGGTGGCTTAGCAAGTCTCGGGGCGAACGATCGCAGATCATTCTGTATGAATCCACACATCGAAAAGATATGTACTGACCGCTCGTAAACCCATGCAAGTTCATTCCTCTTGTCATCGCCCCAATTTCCCGACCGCTCTAGGTAATTTTGGTAGTGCAGGCGACAGCTCACATCACTCCTATCTGTTAGTTGCCTCGAGATATCCTTCCAACTCATATCTTGGCCCCGAAGGTCGATGAGAGTGTCATCCTCGTCTCGAGACCATGGCCGTTTATACCGTTGCTCCAAACCCGGCGCCAAAGTCGATACTGATGTGGTCGAGTTCCCAGGCTGCTGCTGCCGGCCCACACGGCTGACTGTACCCTCGATGCGCAGCCCGGTCATCGGTCGCGCCTGTTGTGTTGACAGTTGCTCATACATGGCGGAGTTTCCTAGTCAATCCAACTCCATAGCAGGTTCTTCGAATTCGTGTATCTTGCGATGCCGGCGAGAGTCCCGCGTGGTCAATCTCAGGGCCACTCAAGAGGAGTAACAAGCGATGTTGTGGGTGGTGTCTTGACCAGTGGGCTGTCGGGTTGAGCCTGTGCGTCTCGAACAAACCAGGCAGGACAAGCATAGGAGGAAATGTCAGAACAGAGCGTGTGGAACGAAAGGACGACAAGCAGCAGATGACTTTGTGATGCCGGCAGTGTCAGATATATGGCACAGTTTGATCGGATGAAGCGGAGTGTCTCCGCCCTTCAAGCCGCCGATGCTAGAGATCCGGTTACTTAAGGAGGAGCGTACATATCGAGAGAATTCAACAAACGGCACATAGCTCGAAGAGGGGCTAAAGCTGGGCACAGCGGAGGTGTTGCCATTTTTAGCGCTTGCAGTCCGTGTGACCAGGACCACACACGTACCTCGAAAATCGCGAAGGATCCAACAGCTGAATCTCACAATTGAGAGCGAGCATTGTCCCTAACGGCCAATGAACGGCCCGCGGAGCGGAGCTCACAGACTACGAATCGAGACCTCAGGGGTGCTGGTCTTCTTTGCAAGCGGCTTCCTGTGTGATGCTAGACTTAGCCGCGACACCAATGGATACTTCGGGACAATTGCGCCTTGTGGAGTGCACGTTCAAGCGGCAGGAAAAGAACCCCCGCAATCATCGACAGGCTCGAGCAACCGTATCTTGGAAATGAGCAAGCCAAGCTTCAGCGTGTAGACACGCGCCAACGAGTGCCACCGCAGGTGGGATGACTGGCAGACGCACAGATTCGCTTGTGCGCTCGAGAAGCTTGAGACACGCAGTAAGCCGGTCCGGTGTTCGGGGGAGACGCTTTATCGTGGCAGCTTGTGGGAAAACGTAGATCCACACTCCGCTGAGATTCTAATGTGGGTAGATTCAACACTGGCTGCACTTTGGCGACTCATCTCGAAAGCGATTCAGGTAACTAGTCGAATAGGAGCCAAAACCGGAGTGAGGAGTTTCAGTCAACCTAACTGCATCAGTGGCTGATGTGAAGGTCTGTCACGAGCTGCATTCCTGACAGATTGGTCTTGCCGTTCACAAGCGAATGTCATCCAAAAGTTGATGGCTTTCCGTGCCTACAGCAAGAAGGATTAGTCCGCTGGTTGCACCATTTTAGCACGCGGCTGTCGTGGCTTGTCGCACGGATCTTTACGCCTCGTGCTATCGCGTTGGACGCAACACATGTGGTCGATCGTGATGAAAAGCCCGTGCAGACGCTGATCTGCAATCATGCAGGAACACGGCCACAGGATGCGGCGCACATGCATGTCATGCGTCCTACCCTAGATTGACCGTTCGATTGATGGTCCCTTGAGCCAAATTGCCCTCGAAGGGTGAATTCACAGACCATTACACTTCAAGTCGCGTTGTGCTATATACTATCCTGAAATGAAGGCGAAATCCTGCTTGCCAGACTGTCTTATTCGGTTCGCCGAGAAGCGCGGTCGAAATTGCCCGTCATAGACCAAGGCCATTACCGCTGCAAGCCCTAAATGCAACCTTCCACCCGGGATATGTGCGTTGCCACCCACAACAAGCTTCGCACGTCGGAGGCAAAGAGCTTTCTGTCTAGGACTTATTAAGATACTCGTCCCGAAACGAGTGTCTCAGTTATCGTTGATCAAGCCGATGGCGTTTTCAGCTTCCCAATCGAGGCGTCAACACCGCGCAGGGAGGTGCGACTGTCGCTTCCAAGCGAAATCTTCCCACAAGTCAGAGCGAATGAGATGCCGATTTGGAACGAAAGAAAATCAAATAGCTGTGCTCCGGGATGACATGTTAGGCACCCTCAACATACGTCCCCCCGTGAGTGCGGGAAACCCTGTACCATGCCGGTCACACTCGTTCTTTGTTAGGCACTACATTGAGGAGACGATGATGGGATATTATACTGTACCCTTTCCCTGGATAGACTATTTCCCGATGACGAATGTATTTCTCGATTATTTCAGAGTTCGATATGGGCCAATTGAAGAACCATTCCATCGTTGTATTCTAAAGACACATTTCAGCCAATTCCGGATCATGTCGAGTAGCTTCTCGTCGTGAGGCGTACTCCAGTAAGCAGGCCTTGTAATGTCCTTTCCGTTGAAACGCTCACAAAAGGACAATTAGTTCTGGGTTCACGGAGTACCCCTGCCACATGGGCTACAAATACCGCACATCTGAAGCAGGCCTCCGTTCACGTTGTGCATGATTACGATGTTCATGACACACGTATTCCTTTTCTTTTGCGGTTTTCTCGAGGCCGTGGCTGCAAAGCCGCTGCTTCAAAGCAACGCTCTCATTACGCCACACCAGTCTTATTCATCCTCCGTCGGCGTGCTCGGATGCAAGGTCAACACTTCTCGTGTGGCTTATTGGCCAATGCCCGTCGACTGCGACAATATTTGTGTGAAAGTTGAATATCAGGGAACAGAGCTCGTGCTTCTAAGGGTCGATAGCTCTGCTTCTGCCTTCGATATCTCTTACGATGCTTGGAATCTCCTAGGATTTGGCGTGTCGGCTACTGAGAACCCGCAAATGGGAGGTCCCATCCGCATGAACTATGAATTCGTTCCTGTGGATAGATGTCTCGAGCTTCTCGACAATGGCAACCTGCCACTCTCGGCAGCCAACAGCATGAATTTCCTGCACGAGTGCCTACGAAAGCCGAACAGCTTCGTCGCACGACACCACACTCTCTACAACATTCTTGACCCGACGTGTCAGTATGGAAAAGATGAGGTGTGCTCTCATATCTTGGGAAATAACCAACCTCAATGTCCGAGTGGCTTGGGTGTGAACACTCCATTGGGCTTGCCAATTGGGGACATTCCGTATGGGTCACCGCAGTAGATACAACAATTATTGCTGGATGCTCTAAGTCAGAATAGAAACTTTCTCGAAAACTTCCTGACTATTCTTCTGACTGATAGCGAGGCGCTGTTGCCTGGCAGTAGCAGCTGCCGCCGACAAATAAGTCCAACGCTGCACGGTACTTGACCGCAGCTCGCGAGTGGGACGTGTCGGAAATCTCTTGTCCCATCCTAAGCGCCTTTGACTCCTGCTGTACGATGATACCCAGCAGCAATTCCTTGGCCTTCTCTTCACCAATTGCATGTTCCTTCATAAGAACATCGACACCGTTCCAGACTCGATCCCTGGCCTGGCCTTTCTCGACATCCCACCTGAAGTAGTCGTTGGTGAGCCCAGCAATGTGTCCCATGATATCCTCGTACTCTCTAATGGATGATTTCTCGTTCTGAGTGGTGGTGAGGCCCATTCCCCAGCGCAGGAGGAACGACGATAATCTGAAAAGGGTTTTAGCCTGTATCACAGCATCTCGAGTGGACAGAGCCAATAACCTACGCGAAATCAGAGTTCAACGATCTATATCGGGCGTGACTCTCCAATCTAGAGAATTCGTCTTTCCTCGCGTCGTACCTCTCGAGACAGTTTTGTAGCGTTGCCACAAGCCGAGGACCCTCAGATGGATCCATATCTATGGCCATCCTCAACACGCGGGCCAACGCGCGCTGCCGTGGGTTTAAGAATGAAGGATTGTTTGGATCCACATCGCAGCTGATTGTCTCGGAAAGCGCATGATGCTCTCGTATGGCCTAAAAGATTGCACGTTCAACAGTAGGAATAGAATGGGCTAACATACTTACCGACGCATGATCGAGCTCCTCCACGACCTCTGGGATTCCGTCAGTCCAGCATCATGTGAATGAGCAGTAGAGTTGCCGTACCGTCATGTATCCACATTATCTCGATGATACAAGCAACTAGAACGAGCCGGTGAGGGTCTGCAGAGCTGTAGCAGATCGAAAATATATCGCCACGAGGACTGGATTGGCGCATTCGAGCTCGAAGTTTCTCAGAAGAACCATCATTGGAGGCAGCTTTTGCAATCTTGTCCAGAGCTGTAGCAACCATGTTATTGGCCTTGGAGATTCTGACTGGGAACCTTGAAAAGAAATCCGGAGCATCGGCTCCATCGATAGGATCGGACACAGTTCCGAAAATGTTGCTTCCCATGGCGCTCGGAAACTCTGACAAGGTGAAAGGGTTTGGCTGCAAGGCTCCTTGCATTCAAATCAATTAAAGAATGATTGCAGTTGAGCGAACGGTGTCCAAAAGTATCCGCAGTAAGGCTTTCTTGCAATACTGAAGGAAGCATCCAAAAGTGGCTCTGATTCAGATGAAGAGCTCGGTAGAAGCGGGTCCTTTTCGTGTGCCACTCAGAGCACATACACATCCAGTGGACCGTGCCGTGTGATATTGGTTGACGTCCAAAATCGGCAATGGCTATGGCCACATGCCCTTGTGGTGCCACATGATCGTACAGTATGATCGTATGAGCGAAGAAAACACAATTCGGGAGTACTCGCAGAACGACTTGGCTCTACAAATACCGTGATGCTCGCAGGCTCACAAAGTAGCATGTTGCACAGACACGAACCCTTCTTATGAACACTCAAATTAACAAAACTCACCTACATACTCATTGTCCCACCCGGGCTAGTTTCCTATCAAGATGAGGGACATCAGTACTCAAGCCAGCTGCGGCTCACTTCAATCTGAAGAAAGCTCTGACATCGCCACCATCCACACCTCAGACACCGGCTTGGGTGACTTCCTCGAAGATCTGAAAGAGCGTGGGATCCAGTTTCAGCTGCCGGGCCTCTATACGTGCCCATCTGCAGCTTTGATGCACGATCGGGCAGCTGTTGTGCCTTCTGTCGTTATTTCACCCCGCAGCGAATGGGGTGTCGTTCAGGTTTTGCAACTTCTAAAGAAGTTCGATCTTTACAAGCGGACTGTATCCGTGAAAAGCGGTGGACATGGGTATTTCAATGGTGGCACTTGCAAAGACATTATGGTGAATCTGTCCTTCATGGACCGCTGGAGAATGGAGGATCAGCATCTCGTGCTGGGACCGGGTTGTC
Source organism: Tetracladium maxilliforme (assembly GCA_037074925.1). Lineage (NCBI taxonomy): Eukaryota > Fungi > Ascomycota > Leotiomycetes > Helotiales > Tetracladium > Tetracladium maxilliforme. The sequence continues at coordinate 11,191 of JAYRCL010000030.1, forward strand.
TCCTGGGGCAAACAATCGATGTGCTCGCAAAGCACCGCAAAGCATTCCCTCACGGTGATTGTTTCGGCGTCGGTGCGGGCGGTCATTTCCTCACCGCAGGGTGGGATCTTCTTCTCACGCGTTTGTACGGTCTAGGATGCCAGTCGGTCGTGGGCGGGCGCGTGGTGCTCTGGGACGGCAAGGTCATGGAGGTCGACGAGGAGAACAACAAGGACTTGCTATATGCCATGCGTGGTGGCGCTGCAGCCTGTGTAGGCGTGGTTACGGAGATCCGACTGGAGCTCCAGGAGGAGCCGCCCTTTGTAACATGGAAGTTTACTCCTCTCACGAAGAGACAGGTGGAGGACGTATGCGTGGCACACCGCGCTTTTGAAAAGTCTCAAGGTCTACCCCGAGAGATCTCGGTTTCGTTCCGCTTCCACTATGAGCCTGGCGAAGAGCAGCCTGTATGCTCTTTCAATGTTGCAAGCCTCCTCTCGGCTGAGGATACAGTGCACTATTTGAACTTGACGCTGGGAAGCCACATCACAAGTTTGGTTTCGGATGTCGCGCATTGGAACCAAGGATCTTTGATGGATCTGCGGCTTCTTCCCGCCTCCCATGCGCTATCTGCGAATCCTGGCATGCTAGCCGAGATCACAGCACAAGGTCTCCAAGAGACTCCGCAAACCTTCTGGAGTGAGAAGTGGTGCAAGCGGGAGATGGAGAGATCATACTTCTCTTCTATTTCGCACTGGGTCAATCTTGACTGTGATGCCATGTTTCCTGAATTATTCGAGGCATTCGAGTCGGCTAAAGATCACCCGAGTCGGGAGAGGATGTCTGCACTGGTCGTACTTGGTAGCGGCAGGATGCAAGAGCTGCCCTGTGCAATGCCGCGAGGCAACGCGCTCGCTCGCTTCGAGCAGCACTGGGACGACCCGATTACGGAGGAGCAATGGTGCCGGGATCTCACAAATACGATCTCCAACATCTTTCAGACGTACGAGGACATTGTACCCTACAGGCCGTATCGTGGGGACATTTGGAAGGTGGATCAAGCGGATGACATTGTCCTAGATCATATTCTTGCTACGCACGACGCTCGAAAGCAAAGTGGTCAGTCATCCTGAGACTTTTGTGGATGTGAAGACTTCAGGAAGGGAACTGCTCCACCGTCGATGATCGTGTCTTCGGAAGATTAGATGGAGATGTGAAGAAGAAGTCGCCGCTCATCTGGAAGAGTAACTTAAAGCGAATAGCTTGCATATTGTGTGTCTGAGCTGGACCTCCGTCTAGAAAAGCCTCCGTAGCATCTCCAAACAGAGATAGCCCAAGTTTCGTCTCATCGACTTGTCCATTGCCGTACGTACTACTTAAGGCATGGGGAGTCGCCACGGCTTAGCGCCTTTCCGGCTACAGTAGTAGATTGTAAGGACGGATTTAGGTAGAGACAGGGAGATCTGGGATATCACAGAGCTAATGAAACCAACGTCCAATGAGCTGACGGTGCAGCGCTGAAACTGGCACGCATTTTCAGGCAAATCACTCCAAAAAACCATACAGTCACGGCTCATGAGATCAATTGTGGGTAGCCTCCAGCCCGGTGGAAGTCTCTTGGACTGGAGACGTGTCTTTTCGCTTACTAAGAGCGCATTGAGCGCATTTCTTTCGACGGACCGTGGAGGTACGAAATCAGACACATCATCTCTTGCCGTAGACGAACCCGTACGACTGGAACGATAAGAGGTAGTGGCAGAAGTCGAGGAGGAAACGGTCCGTCTGCAGGACGTTTAGTCGCTAGCAAACGGCGCGCATCTGTGCATACAATTGCTAGAGGTCACCTAAAAGTGAAGAGAACTTAAACGAGGGTAAGCCGCACCAGCACCAGAGCAGCGCGAGCGCTGATCCAGATTCGGCGACGCCACAGATCGCAGACGTGGCGACCACGTTGACCCCCTGCAGAGAGTGGTAGATTTTGTCAAAGCATATTATTGACGGTCATCAATACAATCTGCCTGCATTTCATGTCTATGTGATGGCGAAACTACATTGTTGTCTTGGATAGCAGTCGTTATGTGGCATTGCGAACTCAACAACCATGCAAACAGAGCGACCGTGTGCACGTACGCTAGATTTAATACAAGCGTTGCTCTGTTGCTAGGCAGTGGCTCTGTGGGCCAGGTTCTCTGACTAATTGCCTCCGGTCAGCTCTCATATGGTAGGCTATAGCTTCTTTCGCCCAGAAGGGGTGCGGATAGGGAGCAGAGTAGGATGGTGTTGGCTTATCCACTTCACCCACCCCGGGGTCTAAACGTTCACTCCCTGTCGGCGGTCGTGTCGCAGGGCCCCGGGAGGGTACTGAGGCCTAGAACTCTCCTATTTATGTTTCTTTCCCCTCGACTTTTCCATACAATGCTTTATGTTCTCAGATTAGGCTCGAACTACTATATTGCAAGGTCGCAGTAGAACGCCCAAGGCCCCATCATTCACCATTCCATCAACTCAACAAGAACAGCTGCGCATCATGACAGCAACACACGAGCAGCAGTTGGCAGACATTCGCACCACTTCATTGGCTCCTTCAAGCGACATTCTTTCCTTGATTAGAGATCTCAGCAGCTTGAGTGAGACTTATGGGAATGGCAACGAAAATGCAAGGCTGGAAATGCTATCACAAGCTCGGATGCTCTGCGCAGCTTTGGAAAAGCCGTCAGAGACCATGATGCGTCAATGTTGGGCTGAGGTTCGTTACCCGCGCCCGACAGAATTTTTGCAAGGGGCTAACAAAGCAGCCGGCGGCTATGTGCGCCTTGATGACCATCAGCGAGTTTAACATGTGGCCTTATCTTAGAGACATAGAGGGGCCATTCTTAGCGGATGATATTGCGGATCGTTTTCAAGTCAATACGATGCTCTTGCGTAAGTATCCTGTCTAGATCAACTTTACACTATCACAATTTAATGAGGCATAGGTCGTTTGATGCGTCACCTTGGAGCAATGGGTCTCCTAGAAGAAGTGGCTCCGAACAAGTACAAACTTACTCGCTTCACAAAAGCAATGTCTGTGCCAACGATTGGGAAAGGCTATCCTTTCATGTATGTCTCCTTTAGAACCTTCTTATAATCTATCGCGGGAGCCTTACCATGATCTAGCTCGGGTGCCTGCTTAGGTTCCCTCAACAAACTCCATGAGTATGTGCGACAACAAGGTGCACTGAAACCTATAGAATCAGGAGGACCACACAACTACGCCAATCAGACCGACCTCAACATTTTCGAATATCTGAACGCCCATCCACCCTATCTGGAACAGTTCAACCTTCACATGGGTGGCTACAACAAGGGGATGACCTTCTGGGCGGACCCAGACCTTTATCCCGTTCAGCAAAGACTTGTCGAAGGGTTCAACCACTACAATGGCTCAGTCATGTTAGTTGACATTGGCGGGTCTGTAGGCCATGACCTTATAAACTTCCTGAATATGCATCCCAACACCCCGGGCCGGATGATCCTCCAGGACCTACCTCAGGTCATAAAGACAGCAACTTTCGTACATGGTTCTCGCATAGAAGCCACGGTCCATGACTTTCATAACTCACAACCGGTCCGAGGTGAGCTATACATCCCCTTGCTTCTGCCCAGCTAACACCTTCGGTTAGGAGCACGCGCCTACTACCTGCACTCTATCCTACACAATTGGGCCGACAAAGACTGCGTGAGTATCCTCAGCAACATAGCCACCGCTATGAAGCCAGGCTACAGCAGGCTTATCATCAACGACCATGTCCTGGAGTCGAGTGGGGCTCACTGGGAGGCTACTTCCAAGGACATTTTGATGCTTGCCCTTTTCGGCTCCAGAGAGCGATCTCTGCCAGAATGGGAAAAGCTCCTGGAACGAGCGGGGTTAAGGTTGACTAGCGTTTGGTCTATCAATCAACAACATCAAAGTGTGATGGAATGCGAACTTCGGGATGGGTGAGATAATGATACGTGTTGATAAATCGTTGATCTTATTCGGAATCGAACTGCATGTTCATGTGGTGGTCATGAGACTTCTGTGTCAAGGTTCATGTAGGGAAATGCCGATCTCAACCCCTTCTCTATGCTGCTAGTAACCTAGTGCATCAATGTCAGCAAGCCGTATGGTTGGGCTCCCTCAGATACCATCCATCGTGTGAATCGTTTGCTTATGAACTCCGAAACAGGTATTCCACGGCGATTCATGGTCGTATGAAGATATCTTCCAGAATGAAAGGGTCCGCACAAGAAGCATACAGCCAAGCCAGCATGTGAGTTATTGTATCGCGCGTTCCGCTCACACGACAGGGATCAAGGCTTGTCTTGGAGCCTAGGTTGCACTATGGCCCTCGATATAACACAACTTCACCTACAATGGAATTCTCTCTTCTTGAAAAGCTTAGTTAACACGCATTACGATGTACTCATAACTCGCATCCCCTACCGTCTAGCGAACCCCTACAATTTGATGGCCTACAGCCTCTACATTGCAGCCGTTCGAGTCTCTCTAATTTCTCCAGGTCAATAAAAAGCAACGAGTGCACAAAAAGCCCTCAGCGCACTGCATCGCCAACCGGCTCATTCATGAGAGGACAGCTGCAGGTCTTCCAAGTTGCACCGCAGAGGAAACAAAATTCGCCACCGCAACGACAAGCTTTTCGAACGTCAGCCTAAGTAATATCCGCGCTACTGGGGGAAGGGCCTACTGATGTGATTGCAGCCATGCAGCAGATCCACCAAATCCCCACAACAAGGGCATACCTGCCATCCCTCTGCCATCCCTAGATCGAGGACCTTTTTCATATCTGCGTCTGCACCGGGGCAGGCTTGTCCAGGGTGAAATTCTCTTCTGCAGATGAAGCATGTGTGTGTTGCGCAGTCCTGACAGGTCGCTTTGGCTCCCTTGATGTGCTTGCCAGCGATGAAAGCTGTACAATTGCAGCAATAAGTCCGATGGGACGCGGCTAGTTCCACCTCTCTCTTCTGGTATTTCTTTCGGAAGTCGTCGGTGAAGTATTCCTTAACTTGCGAGATCGTCAGTGCACCTGCTGGCTGACAGCATCTCACCGGGAATCTCGCTGAGTCGCGAAATGCGCCTTCGAACGCCAACTTCAAGCAACCGCGGCAAAAGGAGTGACGAGGCTGTGCGGGGCAATTGGGGGACTGAACGAGATCCCTAACGCTGAAGCCGTCCGCACAGATGAGGCAAACCATCTCGGCTGACTTGTCGACAAATTCGATATCAGACTTTGATACCGCTCTCTCTAGCTCATCAATCCGCCTCGAATATTGAATCCGATAGTAGTCTCTCCCCCGCTTCTGAGCCTGTTGAACGTTGAAGTCGATCGAACGGTGGTCTTCGGGACGCAAGCGGTAAGAGCTTGTGATGGCTTTGGCGAGTTCCCTGGACTGTCGGTCGAACTGGTCATTGAGACGAAAATACTCACTCGTGGCCCCAGGGTAATAGTTGGGCTGGAAGGATGAGTCTCGTTCTTCCTCGAGACGAGTTAACCCGGTATGCAAGCGTGTCATTGCTGAAAGAGCCCGCCGGGCCTCAAGCCGCGTCGGCTTGGTAGCCCTGGATCTATGCATTATATGCCGGAATGGATTGCGAGGAAGACCTGCAGAAGAGCACAACGGCTGGTTTATATACTTACATCCTGCCTCAGCTATGTAGGTCTGCCCCAATCCATGCAAATCTTTTACAAATGATTATGCCAAGATGCTCCTCGTAGACATTCGCAAGAGACCACGATCGGCGAATCGCAGCGTCTAGAGCATTGACCATTTCTACACTCACGCCTCCCCTGACGACCGCAACACTTCATGAAACGGTTCTAGTGGCTCTGAATAAGAGTAGGTCAGGACCAAAGATATACGACAAGGTGTGCGTCTATTATTGCATCTGCGGAAACCGCGTTCTGGCATCAGGAAATCGTATAGCCTCCGTCAACAAGCCAGCTGGCGCCTTGTATAAACGAGGCCTGTGCGCTAGCCAGGAACAGGATTACGTCCGCGATTTCCTGCGCCGTGCCCTTCCTTCTCGCCAATGATGCGAGGATGGAAGGGTGATCGTTGGGGAATCCTGCGGCCATGGGTGTGCTTCCATGTAATTAGCTTTAGGTGGACACCTGGCTGGGATTCATACTCAACCGGGCCAGGGCAGACACAGTTTACACGGATATCATGTCCAGCATGCTGCATATCATCAGCGGACTGATCTTAAGAGTTGAAGAGAAAGTCGTCTCTTCACTTACGTCGATGGCCTCGCCCTTCGTTAGGCCGACGATGGCTTGTTGTGTTGCAGCGTATGCCGCTAAAGAATATCAGCTCCTTGTCTGCTTTCAGAGGTCCTATTCCAAGTTACTTACAGAGATTCGCATGACCTACGTAGGCCAGCATGCTGCTAATATTGACGATGGAACCGTGCGAGCCTTCCCTGCCATCGTGTGTCGGCAACGGCGTTTGTGCAGCCATTCTTCTCGCCTCTTCGCGGCAGCAGAACATGGTGCCGCGAACGTTTGTGTAGTACAGATTGTCCAATTCGCAGGCATCTAAGCGGTCCAAAGGGCCGAATTCCCCCATAATACCTTGTTTGTGTAAGTCAGCTGCACGGCGGCAATGTCGCCTTTGCTCCTGCGCACTTACCAGCAGCGTTGACCGCGTAGTCAATCCGGCCGAGCTCCTGGACAACAGCACTAATGGCTTCCACAACGCTTTCCTCCATCCTGACGTCTACCGCACGGATAAGCGTTGTCGCACCTGGGCGTACCCTTCTTATTTCTGCATTGGTCTTTGCAAGGTTGTTTTGGTTGCAGTCGAGCAGGGCTATTGCATTGCATCCCTGCACGGCAAAAGAGACAGCTACCTGTCGACCGATACCTGTTCACCGATTCATCAGCTAGCGGTCCCTGCTACTGTCCGGCGGACCGACCTGAAGCAGCGCCAAAGACAACCGCGACTCCCGGAAATAGAGTCATCTTGACAACACAAGAGTTTACGGAGCAGAATCAGTGAAAAAGAGCCACTGTGACACAAGTTATAGTTTAATGTGAGCAGCGGGAGAGTTTAAGTCGAATTGCAGTGGTTCACTTCAAAGCGAAGATAATGTATTGGACTGGATGCGGCTGATAGTAGATTTGTGATTGAGATCTCAGCCATGATACGACGTAAAGTTGCCGAGTGACTGAGTCGGGTGCCCGCTGGCAGAACTACGCCTCAATGTCGTTCTGAAAGTGAAGTTCGACGCTTTTGGGAGCATTTAAATTCGCTAGGCCTCTTGTGACACTGTGGGAAACAGTTTATGCAAAGATCTGTGCTACAATCCCAGCAGTTCCGACTTCCTTTCCCGGCTCCCAAAGTCCTCGACAACATTGCGAGGGAAGTGCCCGGGGCTCTGCAGAAGAGGAGCCCGCACGGTCGCTCCATTCCCCACGATGACTTCTTCAAAATGCGAGAGCTCTCCAGCCCCTCACCGGCTTGTTTAGTAGACCAGCGTACCTCGGCCCAAGCCGCCCAAACTTAGCAGACGTTTAACTTCATCGACATCCATGTATAGAGACGAACCATTACAGAGACAACCCTTCCATTGTCTTCTTGTCCAGGGTTTGAGATGAATCGGCTCTCGATTATCTGACCCCGGCTCTTGTTTGTCCGCCAAGAGAACTTCAATTAGAAAAGCGTTGCCTTCAGCGAAGGTTTCCCATCGGCCACGCGAAGACACCCACTTACAGGCTTGATTATCCTGCCATTTAGTGGATATTTCGAGAGCGACTGTTTCTGGTGGCTGCTTCGTTGCGTCCGTAATATCGTCCGCGTATGTAGACAGACGATAGCGACGCATGAGTTCACCATCCGAGATCTGTCCTTGCGACAGGGTATACCGCTCCAGATTGCGTTCTGTCAAGGGCAGTTTTCGTTCTTGCGAACCCTGTACCGAACCATCGTTGTTATCGGGGGAAAGCGCTTCACGATTGGAAACACATCCTAACGTTTCGGCTTAATCCCCCGCCTCGGTTGTGATTTGAACGTGATATTGGCTTGAGTGTCGCTCTGAGACGCTTTCATTCAAGAGGCACCGAATGCGACAGGGATCCCAAGCCGGCCCGCGCGAGTTGCTTTTAATTTCAATGATGAGATCTTGCCCGGGATTCCAAAGAGGCATGCAAGCCAACTCGATCTGGTCACCGTGCCGCGTGATCTCCATGGTCCCTGCTGGTAGGGACCAGGCTCTCGTCGCGTTCATTGTTGCCCTGAGCCATGAAGACAGCATTTGATCTTCCGGGTCGACATTGACAACGCAGTCTGCAATACAGACGGGCCCCATCGCGAGACCTTGTGCGTACCTCGATGCCAGGACCCAGGTGTGCTTAGTAAAGCTCGTAGGGAGCTGACCTGGAGCATGCTCCTCCGGACGAGCAACGTCTAATGCGTATGCATTGGCGGGTTCGTCAAAGTGATTGGAGACCGAACGGATGGAATCGTTCCATGGCAGTCGCTGAGATACACGAGCTTGGAGACACAGAACCGCGTCGCCATCCTTTCGTATGTCCAGGGTGTATCGTGGTAGCCAATGGACGGAAGGTGTAAAATAAACCAACTTTAGATTGATCATGCCAAGGTCCGATAAAAAGATATCTCTGCTCTTGCATTTGGCTTCAAGGGTGACAAGGATCCGGTAGCCATAGCAGTAGTGCGCTGGCTGATCAATCGCCGTAACACGCGCGATGACGGAGCTCGTTTGGCTGACAACGTTGATCGAAGATCTCTTTGCGGTAGCATGAAGCCCGTATAGCTCTATTTTGGCGCCCTATTACCAAATTTTAACAGAGTACAGGCAAGGCGCTAATGGCTTACCCTATTTTGCGGATGCACAATCATCTTGGATATTGTGGTGCCGTCTAGGAACATGTCATAACGGGAGGCAAGGTTTCCAACGTCGTAGCAGTAAGTCGTCATCTTTTGTCTGAGGCCGAACGAGTCTGGTTGAGTGTCTGGGCGTAGCGATTGACGCTAGGTGGCAGTGACGACGTCTGGTGAAAGGAGTCTTTACAACACAGATATGGTGAGAGCTTTCTGAGCTAGGAAAGGGGGTAAGGGGAAGAAGAGAAGAGGCCCAACAACGGTGCAAGAGACGTGGGCGCAAGCTAAGGACAGATATGATGTGGGATTCGATCAAGTAGAAGGCGATATTCTTGGATGAGAAGTGGCAGAGAAGGATACCTGGAAGGTGTTCGACGCTTTATACTTCATTCTTGTGCTCCCCTGTTCGG
>JAYRCL010000031.1:0-61302 GCA_037074925.1 Tetracladium maxilliforme
CCATAGAATAAGTTAATAAATATAGGAATGTTGAGAGATCGGGATATCTTGGCCCCTGACACAGGACGCATGCACTTCAGCAGCGGAAGCACTGAGAACTGTTCTCCCCTTATCGTATTGCAAATGGCTACTAGACTGTCGTGCGAGGAGACTGCCGTGCGAGGAGGAAGAATTTCTAATGCACAGCTTGACAAAGCAACAAGCGTGGGTGATGGCGATGGGAATTGCAGGGACGTCCATTGTCGGAGGATGCCCAGGTCTGCGTCAATCAACACTTACGATTCTCGTCACTGATATCGTCATCTTCCTCGCGGCTGGGTTGAGATGATCATCGTAAGGACAATGCCCACTTCTTATCGTCCTTTGCGGGACCTGGATGCTTTTACGCAGTTGGCGCACTCATACTTCCTGCTCTTGCCCTTGGCCATCTACCTAGGACTGAGCCACCCGTAGAGTTGGCGTGCCAGCTCAGAGTGGCTGCAAGCCAAGGATCTACGTCGGGATATGCCCACGCTGCAACCAAACCTTTCAGCAAATCATGTGCTTTTAAACTCTCAAGGCATCGTGTTATCGTCATCATGCGGCTAGGATCTCATGCATTCGCGACACGGAGCTGGCCAATCTCTCCGCTATCGCCCCCTTCTGGCAGTTCAATGGACTATGTAAAAGATTGCTAGCAGAACGATACAGTACTGTAAGTCAAGAGCACAATGACACATTTAAGGTCTTCCCAAATCAGGGCAGATGCCCACTACAAGACCAAGTTTCGCCCCCACCCTCCCCCCCTCCCCCCCAGAGAGAATCAGAGCGATCACCAGCCTGCATCGCATACTTCCATCAAGAATTGCCCGGTACATGCTTGACTCCATTATGGATGCCCAAGAGTCGCGCGTACTCTCCGTTTTTGTCACGGAGTTCAGCATGTGATCCACTTTCAGCGACCTCGGTACCCTTCTCCCCCGCCTTGAACACAACGATTTGATCCGCATATTCGGCAATGCCCATGTCATGCGTAACCATGATCACCGTGCCGCCATATCTGCGCAAGGCCGAAACAATGTGGCGTTGCAGGTCCTGATCCAGAGCACTCGTAGGCTCGTCCACTACCAAGATCTTTGTCCGCCGTAAGAGTGCCCGTGCCAACGCTATGCGCTGTCGCTGCCCACCTGAAAGCTCCACGCCTCCCATTCCAACTATGGTGTCGTATTTGAACTCCATTTCCATGATGTTTAAGTGGATGCCTGCGGCCCTAGCAGCGTCCTGCATATCTTCAAGCGAAGCTTCGGGTCGCCCATACTTGATGTTGGACTCGATCGTCCCGGGGAAAATGACGGGTCTCTGGCTCACGTACGAGATTAAGCCTCTCAACTCTTTCTCTCTCAACTTGTCGATGGGTTGGCCGCCGATCGTCACACGGCCCCCTTGTACCGGAAGAAGCCGACCCAATAATTTTAGTAATGTCGTTTTGCCGACGCCGTTGGCCCCTAAAATGGCCGTAAACAGGCCTCCCTCTAAGGCGACGCTCAGGCTTTTGAAGATAGGCGTCTTTCTGACTCGGTATGTGTAGGAGACATCGGAGAATTCTATATTGCCATGGGGATTGCGTAAGGTTTCATCTCCAAAGACCATCGAGGGTGTTGCCAAAACCTTGTACAGCGCGTCCGCGCGCTCAAGGCTCTCGAATAAGTTATTAGTGATACCTCCAAAGAAGCTCAAGGCCTCCCCAACTTGACGCTCATAATCGATGAAGTCCACGACTGAGATCGCTCTGGCTTTCACATGGAAGGAATGCATGACCACTTGCCAAAGGCACACAAAACTACCCAGACTCTGTACCGAGCCCATAATGAAGCTGCCCTTGCAGTCAGCAGTTATCCTCGTCGACTCAATCGCCTTCCAACTCCCTACAGCTGCGGAGTAGTCTTTTATTTCGCGTTCAATCTGGCCACATTGAGAGGCTGTTTCGACAGCTCGTAAGGCGTAATGTCGAATCGAAGCAAGCCTCATGGTAACCTGATTCATTGCCTGCTCCAGGGGCATCATCCCTTTCCTTTTTCGAATCGCCGCGACAAGTATAATGACACGTACGTAGGCGACCATTAACGTGATGTTGAACCCGTATGAAGACTGCATTGCTCTGGCAGCGACTAGCAATTGCAACGCATTCGGAATCATATCGAAGAACAGCCGATCCAAGGCCTTCAATATCTCTAGGCCTCTCCCAACAGACAACTCCAAGATGCACGTGTCTTGACTGGAATGAAAGTCCGCGTCCTGCTGCATGAGAAAGGAAAAAATATACTTCTTTGCTCGTGCCTCACGGGACGATGTGAAACTTTGCCACATGATGTCTTTGATAAGGATGATCCCTCTGCCAATGGCGAGCTCAACGATTGAAAAACGTAGGGCTTTGTAAAAGAGGCCATTTGGGCTTTTGGAAGCGTCAATGGCAGCTTCGATGTCATTCAATAGCGAAGTTCGGCAGGCAACGCGCCATGTCCCCAGAGTTGTCCGGCATAACACGAGGAGAAAACTGGCAAGTGCTTGACACCATTCCTCGCGGGATGACGGGAGTATCCACGGGAGGAATATGCGAAATTTCTTGACATTGTCGATCGTTCCGCGCGCGCCTCGATCAAATTGAAACCAGGTGAGGAGTGTCAAAGCTGAAAGGCTTCGAGCGTATGATGTTGCTGTGATATACTTCAGGTCCTTCCGGTTGGTTGTGAACGGGGCCTCAATGAGGGCCAATCCGTCGATACCAAGCATCACTTTCCACCACAGCAGGCACAAGTTCCACTTTGGGGCCTTTGAAAAGATCAAATGATCAATCTGTATGATGATCGGTAAGGTATATGTCGCTGTAGACGCCGCGCTCGGAAAGTCCGGTGATCCGTTCAGTTGGGCGGCGATAAGGAAGAGCTGAAGGAATGAGACGAATAGGATGACGATTAACAGAGAGAGGACTGGTTTCACTCGACGGCTGCGACGTCCAACAGATCTGCAATCGTCTCCAGGGAGACCTATCAAGATTGTGATGGCAACGACGAGGCCGACTGCTCCGAGAACGTCGTTTGAGGACCCCATCATGTTTCGCGATGAATTTGAGAAGGCACCACTTGCGCGAGTCTTGGTGACAGGATGCCGTTATGACTATGAGATAATGGGCCAAACGCGATGGGATGTCGAGGTAACGGCACGATGCCGTGTGAGCTATAGCGGATTTGTGAAGCTATGCAATGCTGTGGTGGGTAGGCACATGCGATAGTGCGAAGACGAAGGACTTGCCGGGATAATACATGATTTATAGTAGTCGTAGCCTTTCTTACTCGCGAATGTGAGTTGCGAACCATGAGTGACTGTAGCGGTGAGGCTGCCACTGCAGGGGACGAATGCGTAGCAGCTATTGTCAGTCGGCTCGTAAAGCCAACGGCATCCATGCCAAACTCCCTTCCTGGCCCGATGCCCGGCCACCGTGCGCCAAGGACGAAGAAGGCTACTGTGACTCAGAGGAATGCAATTTACCAAACATTGCTTGGTGGAACTCGGTGGGCTACCACGGCTATTCACACAAGAAGGACAGACCCTCGATCAAGCCAGTCTCATCCATAGCTGTCACCCAAGTTCGGCAGCCCAAGAAAGGACTTTGAAGTCTCTAGGTCTGCGTATTGCGTTAGAGCTCCCATTGCAGCTGCCGAACTCACAGCCTTCGATGACTGAAGACAGCCATCTCTAACAATGTGCTGAAAGCCGCTTCACATCGGCGGCTTGCATAAATTGACTCAACCCGAAGCACAGACGGCCGCGAATAACACCTCTTGCAACCGATGCAACGCTTGGACATGGTCTTCTTAGCGGTGGAAGGGCTCCGACCCACAAGCATTCCATGGGTGATGGGCTGCGAGGAAAGAGGAACTTCGGTGATGGTCATGCAGGGGTCAAAGACCGCGCAGCAACAGGCTGAAGCAACCCAGTCGTTCCGGAGATCGTGGCTGCGACTTTCCAGGGTGCTTCATTAGGAGGTGTGGTTCTAGCGAGCTGAGATGGGGGGGCCTTAAGTGGATCGCGCCTCGAGATCGAGACTGCTGACTTGACCGAGCTACGACAAGACCTTTCGCATGTTGGTAAGGGCGAGGTACGCAGTATCGCGCTTGTGACTGTGAGGCAGCCTGTGAGAAAGCTGCGAGCCGGTTGGCTGGTCCCAGTCTCGTCGAGTCTCGGAGGTGCGGCAAGACTCTGCGACTTGCCAACACCCCACCATCTACGTCAAGTTTCTCCAATGGGTGGCACCTAAGTAAACCCGGATATACCTTCGAATTCACAGGTAAAGCTATGAAAGAGTGGTGGGCCGCACAGCGGAGTTGAATGGCATCAATTGAATGGAAGTTTACACTCTGTGGCTTGACTTTGAATCAAATCTACCAGCGCACATTGCGTTTGACTCCTGTCAAGCGAAGAAGGGCAAGTCAACCACACCGGCTGCACATGACTCTGTTGCCCTTCTGAGAAAGTTGCCTGGCGTGGGCCTAGCGAAAGGCCTTGACGACCCGCATAACGTATGTCGAAGTACAATGGAGGGAAAAGCTTTTGGTTCAAGGTTAGTCTCTGAGAGCGGTACAGCTTTCGCGATACTCACAATGGTGGCCCAGAAGGGCGCGCATCGCGGGAATCTAAGGAAAATCTTCTTTGTCTGAGGTTAGTACCCGCGCACCATACAGCTTCCATGGAACGAACTCACGATTGGAGTGGTGCGGAGGAAGTCGTGGATTCGCCGCTGCGGGATGAACTTCCCGGAAACTTGGATCCCGTTAGTCGCGATCAAGTGACGGAGCAGAGTCGACTTACTAAGGAGACGCCGAGGATGGGGGCAAAGGAAAGCATTGCGGCCGCCAGCATCGACCAATACACGATTGTGTGTCGACGCTCGGTCTCTTCGTAAGACACAATCGAGAACAAGAACATGGCGATAGAGATGATGGTTACCACTGTATGCAGTGCAGCCAGCCGTATACACTGCCAATCCTTCTGGAGGACCCTGCTCGCGAAGAGCCACCAGATCAAAACCGTAATCACCATGTATGTCGCAATTGGTGCGGTCAAAAGTAAACTCCAGTCGCCTTTGACAGCTCGGAAGCCACCCAACGCGCAAAGGAAAAGCTTGAACAGAGCCCAACAAAAGATTGGTAATTGCCACGGCAGTTGGCGGTGCACCAAGTTCCCATAAAAGGTAGGAAGCTTTTGATTGTTAGACTGGCACAGAAGGCATGTCAGGTCTAACATACCTGCGCAACTTCGAGGCTGTAGATGACGGGCAAGTTCCAACCAGCGGGCAGGTTAGTATTGAAACCTGAGCTCGTGTGTGCCGCGGAGAGGGAGATGATGATGATCGATACCATCACCACGATGAAGCCAAAGAGCGAGGACGACAAGGTTAGTTTCACCCACCATGAGCCTGGCTTCAGTGCGGTATCAAACGAGTCCGATTTTGGAAAGCCTGTTTGGCTCATATCAAGGGCAAGAAGGATTATGAAACCAAATAGTATAATAGAAGCGAGTACATAGCCCACCACGAACTGTTTGATGAACTCAGAGTCCATCGCAAAAATCGGTCAATGAATGGTCGGAAAGGAAATATAAGGCTGCAAAGATGGTTCGCATCGTGTGGGAGCGTGTAACTCGAGCCTTATATGAAGACCCTGTACCTCCGTACAGAGTGGTATATGAGTGCGACGATGGGTTGTCTCTCACTTAACCCTGCTACCCGAAGGGTGGAGATGATGGAAAGGATGGGGGTTTAGAACGCGATGACGAATCGGGAGGCAAGCAGAATATCCCCACATTAAGAGCAGGGTTCTCGTGTGATCAACATGCCGCCAAAGACACCCCTTTAGACGATGCGACGCACTAGTGGTGAGCACGGCACCAGGACATGCAATTAGCGGGACGCCAATGCCCTCTTCAGCCGTGGCGCCTTCTTCGCCCGTCGCGCCCATTTCGCCCGTTGCGCCTTCTTCGCCCGTCGCGCCCATTCCGCCCGTCGCGCCCATTTCGCCCGTCGCGCCCATTTCGCCCGTTGCGCCTTCTTCGCCTGCGCCTCTTCGCCCGTTGCGCCTCTTCGCCTGTTGCGCCTCTTCGCCCGTTGCGCCTCTTCGCCCGTTGCGCCCTTTGCGCCCGTTGCGCCCTTTTCGCCCGCCCTCTTCGTTCACCACGCCTGATTCACCCTTTGCACAATGTCGGCGTTAAAACTTTCCGAACTTGAAGTGGCTCTCAATGACATCACAAGTGCATCAAGGCCACTTGATTTCCATTACGCAGCGGTCACCAAGTTCAAAGATTATATCGACAAGGCTAAGCAACCGAAGCAGCGCCAATCTCGTCCAAGGAAAGTACATACCAACCTACACTACATTTTCAAAGACATCGGTTGGGTACCGGTCCTTCTGTGTATGTGTGCTGCTGCGCCAACGGCCGTCTCGAACATTTACTACCCGCAATTTGGACCGCTCTTGGACAGATGGTGGCGAGAACATAACGTCAAGCTAGACGCTGTTTGGGACGATTTCGAACCCTTGATCAGCAGCGTCGTCGGGCATAGTATGTCCCTGGGATTCTGCTTTCGAATGACAACTAATTGGAAAATAGGCCCTCCCCAGCGAACCCAAACCCAAAGTCGCCCTTCACAGCGAACCCAACCCCAAAGTCCCCCTACAAAGCGAACCGAAACCCAAAGGCCCCCTAAGCGAACCAAGAGTCGTGATCTTGCAGCACCACTGTCCTTGGATATCATTAGCACCTTCATCGCAAAGTTGCAGCAAGATCCTTCGACTGTGGCCGAACGAGTGAGAAAAGAGGGACTCACAGTGCTGGTACCACATGAGTTGACAGATACCCCTTCGATTCAGCTTCCACCAGATGTTATGCAAATGTTGCTCCGCGATGCCCGCGAGGTTACCTCATCTTAGAACAAATATGACGCTGCCTTGGTTATACAGCATAGGGTCCTCGTCCTCGCGAATGTCTTCTCGCACAATATCATCTTCTGTTGGTGCACTCTGAGTCAGGGCCTCGATATCTACTTGACGATATTGGCCACCCCCGACAATGCGCACCCAACCCGGGCCACTTCGTTTGTCGATGATCACAGCTCTGACCTCGCCAGCTTTCCTCGATACGGTTTTATTGTCATCCGATTTGGTGATGCTCCTTTCAAGAGTTTCCCCTTCTTGAAGCTGCAAAGAACGTGAGTACCGAGGCCAAGAGATATCGTGAATGAATACATACCAACTTATTAGCTTGTTCTTTCAAGAAAACGTCTCTGTTGGCCATGTTGCCCACAGGAACCCTAGACGATGATACCGTGTCAGGAGTTGAGCTCATATGAGATTATGAGTACGCTATCATGTTTGTTCACCGCTCCGGATGTGAGTCACTTCACTACGTCAGTGCCCAACTTGCGCAAATTTGCGCCGAGACTCCGCAGAGAAGTCACGTGCGTCTAGCCACAGAGGCAGCGGAGTGGGCGAATCAGACGGAGTGGGCGAATGGAGTGGGCGAATCAGGCGCAACGGGTGCGACGGGCGCGACGGGCGCGACGGGCGAAATGGGCGAAATGGGCGAAATGGGCGCAACGGGCGAAGAAGGCGCAACGGGCGAAGAAGGCGCAACGGGCGAAGAAGGCGCAGGCGAAGAAGGCGCAACGGGCGAAATGGGCGCGACGGGCGATGAAGGTTCATGCTGCTCCTGCATTGAGATCGAAGTATCATCAGCCTCTACAGGTATGGAAGTCTTTGATGCCGTGCAGGTTCAAATTAAGCTGTTGCTTAAACCCCTATGGTCCATGGGTAGCACTAGTAATGGCATGCGCTTGTAGTTGCAAATCGGTCGTGTCCCCTATGCAGCAGTCCCTCCACAGGACGACTGAGAGCATCGGCGCCCAGTATTTCCTATAATCTGTACCCCAGAATCAATTTAAGAGCGCCTTGTAGTCCACTTATGTCAGTAATTATTATCATCATGCCAAGTGAAAAGACAAAGAACCCCAAGGTAATTGTCCTGACCAGGGCTCGAAGCAGTACAGGTATCATACTCGTGTCTCTCAACGAAAAGGCAATCTGACTATCTCACTCAGGTGAGGAGGGGACATGGGAAAGGGGGCACGGGGTAGAGGATGCATTCGGAGACCATTCCAGTGTCATTGACGTCGAAAAGTTCAAGCAATAGGCACTTTCCACAAGAAGTACGAAGAATCTGTGGTCCAATATCTTGCAGGACCGAAAATCCGAAATCCCGCATCCTTTGACCATCGAATGCTGTTCTCGCCTCCGGTCTTGCCTCGGGGAGAGATGCGTATCTCTGCGTCCGCCAGCAGGGCAGTCGGAACAATGACCGCCATGTGTCCGCTTGGTATGTCGACCGGCCCATCTTTGTGGTGTACAGAGGCCTGCCATGAGCGAATAGACCACTTCTCTCCGACTTCAAGCTCCTTGTGCGTGATCTCCCGCAATATGACTAAGTGAAGGCTGTCACTCCATTGAAATGCATATCCGTTTCCGGTCTTTGTCGGATTGCTTTGCTTCAAACCCGCCGTAGCAGCGGCTTCGGCCAGCTCTGGCCACAGATCAAATTTCTCATAGCAATTTTTGGTATCTCTCCTGCGAATGGGGGCCGGGTGGAGTTGGCCGTCGTTCTCGAATTGTCTGAGATCGTAATCGCTCTTAGTGATTGTGAAGTCATCATCTCCCCAATCTCTATCCAGTAGGCAAACAGGCGGTATGGAGTCGGCGTCAGTCGTGGGAGAGTTCTGGTCATAGTGAGGTGAGGGGAGAGCTAGCTGGCTGGCGGTATTGGCGGTAGGGCCACAATCAACTTCGAGCTTCCAATCGACATCGGACGTGGGCGTCTGGTGGCGTTCTCGGTGAGCACATAGATGTTCCTCCATATCTTGGTGACTCTCGGGCGTGGGCATCCCATGGCGGCAGGAAGCAGGTGACGTCTCGCCTGTAGCAAGCCCAGGCGGTATAGAATACGTCCCAGCTTCACCAGTAGTTGACCAGCTGCTTGAGTGCCGGAACAGGCTTTCTGAAGGCGTCGACTGAGCATACACATCACGCCGCTGGGGCGTTGGCTGCATGGGTGACTTCCGTGCTATCTTCGTATCTGGCCTCCCCGAAATACTCAGATTGTCGTCCCAAACATGTGATCCCTTTCGCTTTGGTGGTGGATCCACAGTCTCTATATCGCCCACAAACACAGGAGAACAAGCTCCCGAGAGCTGCTGAGCTGGGCTGTGAGGGGAGCCCAGGTGCACCACGTCACCTGCTGGTATGCATTGAATGGGTTGGCTTTTGTATGAATGATTTTCCGGCACAAGGCCCGCAAGCGAGGCAATTCTCGCGGCCCCGTAGTGCTCAGCCAGAGGCTGGCAGTGCTGGTTGAAAACTCCAACCCGTTTAGGGTGAGAGATTGCGCCAGCGCCGGGTCCAGTGTCGCTGCTGCAAAGGGGTTCGTTATAAACGCCATCGTCAGAGGCAATTGCCTCCTTATTCGCAACACCAGTCCTTAAGCTGGGCAACCCATCCGCGGTATTGCGAGGCGACGGATGTTGACTCGACGCGTCAGCGGCTAGAGGGACGTGATGAGGCTGCCGCAAATTGGAAGACAGTTGTGCAGACCATGGAAAGCCCGCCTGATGTGTGTTCTTTTCGTCGTCTTCCGAAAGCTCTCGCTTGTCAAGGTCACGAACGACATCGTAACGATATTCTCGACCTATGTGTAGCTTGGAACCGTTCGAGAGGGTGAATGTGCGGACACCAGAGGTTTCATCTGGAGGTCTTTGTGCGTCTTCCCACTGCTTGAGTCTGCAGCAAGTCATCCACGGGGGCAACTGGCCGTTCTCCCAAAACGGACAATCCTTAGGCTTGGGCAGCTGAAGGTTGCCGCACCATCTCTCAAAGTCGTGTTCGCAGTAGGTGTTTTGAAGGCCCAGATGCTTGCAAATCTCTCCGTAGCTGAAAAGGTCAATAGACGTTACGGGAGGATCTGATAAGGTTCAACTTACCCCAGTTCGGGATACCAGAACTTGACGAAGAAAGGGGGAAACAAAGGCCCCCCAGCCTGGATCTCGTCCTTGTCTTCTGGGAATGACATATCGAGTCTCCAAGGGGCGAAGTTCGTCCATGACCAGCACACTGCATTTATGAGACCTCTGCAAGAGGATGAATGCTGGGCGACGTACCGTAAAAGCCATTTTCCCATTGTGTATGGTCTGCATGGTTTGTGAGCCCTTGAAACCATGTCTTCGGCGATAAGCGAGCCTTCTCGAGCTTTTTCTTGTCGGTTTCCGTTTTAGCAAGAAAAAGAGAACCGGGCAACCCAAATTCAAATCCTTCCAGCAGCCTGGACGACTCTGCTGCCCTCCGGTCGGAGACAACTTGTGTTTTTGTTCTCGATGATGGCCTCAATACGGCGCACAATGTAAAGATACAAACATCCAGAAAGCGCTTTTGTCTAGTGGCGAAGTCCAGCAATACACCACCCAAAATGATGGCCCGGAGCGTTTTTCGTATCTCGTCCCTTCCACTCAACCCATGCTTAGCCCTCTTTTGCGCGCTCAAAGATGGACCTGGTTTTATCAGAGATGGGTCTGGTTTTATCAGAGATGGGTCTGGTTTTATCAGACCCCATCCCGGCTGCGGCTCCATTTCCTTTCGTCGTCACCTTGTGCGAGTAGGTGCCCAATTGATGGAATGAACTGGGTGACGGTCGCAAAGTGGTACTGCGGAGCGGAGACATCGCGGCACGTGACACGTTCAGCGTGGCGGAGATTCTGGGCAACGGGGAAGGACCGCGACGGCAGTCACAGGTATCCGCACGTCCAACACTATTTACTGTACCAGACGCGCAAAGAGGAGTTCAGAGTTTACATTATTTCTAGTTGCGACCTGCGTACCAGCCCGTCCAGGGCCACCGCGCCTCACGCAGCAACAGAGGCCGAAACAAGCTGTCAGCAAGTTCATGAAGCTGCTCGTTTGAATGACGAATTTTGCCGGGAGAACGCTTCGTATGTCTAATTCAGGTTCGGTCGTAGGATAGGGAATCGTGTTATCTCTACCAAGCTGGGCAGTCCGATATGGTCCCACAGAGGTTCTGTAGACGAGAGTCAGCGCGATGAGCAAGCAGCCCGAAACAAATGGAAACATCTCACCTACGGCTGCCACTCGTCGGAATCACTTCATCACTTTCCAAGAAGCAGCGATGAGACGAGATGCCAGCGCCGGGGGACAATGCTTTCGACTTCGACAAAGGGTGCGTTGTTTGAGATGCTGGAGTTCCGCACATGCGCGAAGAACCCATTTCCAGCCGCCAGTATCCGGTGGCAGTTGTGATTGGCTATGCATCCGAATCACCGATTGTGGCCCCGCAATGTCAGACAGCCCGCTACAGTTCTTGGTTTAGCGCAATCCGGATGCTGAGCCCTCTTTTTGCCGTGGGATGAATCCGGGGTCTCTCCCGACACGCCCCTTCAGGCTTTGGGATCTGCACCCCACAGCCCCACGGCTTCCAGCCGTCCGCTACGTTTTATGGACCAAGCGCGGCCCTCACGGGAACCCGCGCGCCGCTGTCTGCGCCAACACCTTTTTGTGGCTCCTCAGTGGCTTTGCACTGTACCAGAGGAGACCCTTCTCGACGGCGATGATTACGAATCGCATTGGATGTCACCTTACACAGATGCAGGCCCACAAGTGATAAGACGACACTGCACCGAAAAGGGGGTCATGTCACTTCAGGAGGACGAGCGATGGCATTAAACCACGGGTTTATGTCCACTCATAATCGAATAACACTTTGCGTGGGAGACCAAGTTCGCTGACTTTCATCGAGGCGCACACTAGCAGAACGAATACAGGCTCCGAGTGAAAGACGCGCCCAATCGCCATCACTGTCAGCCCATTCCTCTGTTGTCTCATATCTTCCACTGGACGCCTCGTCTAATGCCTCGTGTTTGCTATGTCTTCTCCCGCGCCGGGCAGTTGTCTCGTAATCCCCCCCACCTGCTGATCCCCGAAGCCTCCTGGAGAGAATTGTAAAGCAGCGTGCCCGGTATCATGTCTCTACTCGTAAATCTGCTTCAAAGATGCCTCCATGGAGAGTAACCTGCCGCAGGTTTCATTCCTTCTTGTCGTTTTCCGATACTAGTGACCAGCTCACAAAATCCGGTCTGTGGAGACAGATTTTCTTTTTCTTATGCACCTTGTCTCCACGGGAATCGTCATCACGCCGGTGGCCCGGCTTAGCTACATGGCTCACCCTTACTTCGATCGAGGCGTGGTAAGCAAGGCCTGGACTCTGCCAATGCGGCCCGGAGCAGCCAAGTATGAAGGGATGCATTACAGATCTGCACATCTCCACACTCGTGATAAGATTGCATGAGAATGTCCATGGTCACCCAAGCTATGTGAGTCGCCATGCATGCACACCCCAGCACTAGCTCCCCAGGTGAGTGGTAATTTGGCATCCTGCATGAGCTCAATACGCTGTATCAGCTATAAGGAACCCATCTGTCCTCGGAGCCTAGGCCAATAACCAATCTTGCGCCTTCACAGGCATGAAGAACAACCCCTTGCTAAAACGCCATGAAGACTCAAAGCGATATTCAAAACTCCTCAACCAGCTCTGAAGAAGGGTCTGCCATAGATGATGGCAATAGCGAATGGGAGGACGACAATGACCCTAGCAGCCTTTCGCGCTGTGATACCGACCGCTGTCCATCTCTCATCACTCTGGCACTTGCGAGCTTGAACAACGGCGCCAGCCATTCCGATGAGAAGCCTACCACGGGAAATACCGCTCGCCTGCGGCAACTGAAGACTCACAAGAGGACATCTAGGCCTCGAGATAGTCCTAGCAGTCTCAATCAAGCCATGGGTGCCCCATATCTGTCTCCCCGCTTAACCCGGCGGGAGATGATCAGAAAAGAGCTTCCAGAAGTGGTTCTTCGCGATCTCCTCAAGTTACGTCAACCAATCTTATTGAATCGCAGCGGATCACTCTTTCTCAATACTTCCGAAAAGCTTGTCTATCCGAAGCAGGGACCCACGAAGGATGAGATAAAGCAGGACAGCGGCACTGGCCCCTTCCACTACCCATACGATGACAGCTTCCATGAAAGAGGCTGGTAGTTTTCTGCCGCCTCAAACAGGAACATCTCAGAATCAACACTATACGTTTTTTCAATCTTATCCAAGCATCAATTATCCGCCGTTGCCGAGCATACTCGCTGTTCCCTTGTTGTGGTGTGAAGGGACGACCGAGAGGGAGCGCGATTTGAGCCGCGAAGATGGCTAGACGCGAACCCCGGGGGGGATTCTGGAGGTGGCACAAAGCGTGCTATATCGAATTTATAACTAGTCGCGCATTGGGCACGCCGTACTTGCAATTGACCTTTTCCAATGTTTTGATGTAACGCGTCACATGTCCCGCGGTGAGGTGCACCACCAATAATGCGATTGCCTAAATAGACCCGGAAAGGCTGCGCACGAAAGATGTACTTTAAGAATACCCTCGAGAGCCTCAACATCCTCGGTGGCTAAGATTGAAGCTCAGCCAAGCTAAGGTGACCACTACAACTGCAGGGTAGGGGCTAACTAAGAATTGGAGTAAACGCCAACTCTGCACCCCGCCATCCGGGGTTATTCACGTCAAGTGGGCCATCTGGAGAAACCCCGCGGTGTATTGATGCCCCGACTCGATATTTGAGTAGACTAGAATAATACTACAACCGCTTCAGTATCCATACGATTTAAGCAAGCATGGAGTGACTTCTATATATGCAGAGCTTGAGCGTCTCACATGCTGAAGCATTGAGCACACACCATCGACGCTTAGGCCATGTCGAAAGTCTCTCTTCCGGGGGACCTGCGGCGTGGCCGATCTTTTTTCATGACGCGCTGCCGCCGTAGCAAATAATACTTGGACTGTCCTTCCCACGGTTGACGGTGATGAAGCAATCACGGCAGCGCCAGCCCGGCGATCTATGCTTCGAGACTATCATGGGTGGATGCAAGCCAGTATCTCAACAGCTGGATTCCGTCAATCTCGTGGTTCATCAACTCTGACCACAACTCTGACCACAACTCTGACCACAACTCTGACCACCCGGTTTTGACCCGAAAGAAAACCCACTACAGCATTGCTTTCCCGCGATTAGTTCGTTTGCGATTTAAACCGCATCCCATAGCGCGCTGGTAAAAGCTGCCATTCCAAACACGGAGAACGGTCAAGGTCTTAGAAAGGGATGTAGAGCTATAGCCATAACTGGACCAAGAGTGCTATTAGAGGAGAAATGTCTGTGGCAGGAGGAGCCCATCGTCAAAAGGGGGCCAATAGTGTCACTTAGCGGCTATCTAGTGGAACATAAAGATCCAAATTGTTACATGTCAAATCCAGATCTTGCAGCCTCCGGCGACACTTGTTGACCTTATCGAGCCAACGCTCTGTTTCGATTCCTTCTTCAACACTATCATGGACGGCCTTCAGCTCCAGCATTGTGCGATAAACTGCACCTGGGTGGCATTCAGAGGCTTCTAGAATAATACAAGCCTCCCTCAGATGGGCGCTGTTGACCTTAGTTAGCCGCTGAAGAAGTCTCGTGGAGCGTTTCCTAGATCTGAACTTACGCCGCTTCCTCCAGGCGCTTCTCACATCTCAGGAGAAATGCCATACGGTGATGCGTAAAGGCTGTCAAAGGGTTCCCCGGTATCTTCTGCTGTCTGATGGCCAGACAACGTTCCAGAGTGTTTATCGCGTCTTTGAAGCCATGAACTCTCATCTTGGAGTCTTGGAACAAGATTCTGCAGTTGTTAGGGTCAATATTCACAAAGGGGAACTGCTGACTTACGACGCCATCCTAACATCGTCATTCCCCCAAACACTCTGTACATGCTTGCGAGCTTTGTCCAACTGCTCCAGAGCTTCATCATTGTCTCCACTGGCGTGGAGACTGATACTAAGATGTAGGAGATAGATATGCAAATTGTGTTCCACATCTTTGATCTGAGCCAGGTCTCTAAGCACAACTAGAGCAAGTTTAGGTTGTGCCAAGGCCATATCAGAGATGGCTAGATTCCCCATTGCTGCGAGAATCCACTTCTTGTCCTGAGCGTTTCCTTTCCGCATATTTTCCTGACGGATGCGCAATGACATCTCAAACATGTCCCGTCCATAGTTGGGCAGTGGAAGTCTCGCTCCGATTGCGCCTTTGGTGTCGAAATGATGGCTGCGCATGTCCTTCATGAACCATGTTGAAAATCCAATGTGGGTTTCAAATGAAAATGCCACATTGCATAAGTGGATAGCATAGTCGGCTAGAAGGCATGCGATTCGAAAATGCCCATTCTCGTAATGATACCACGAGAAGCGACGTAGAATTTCCGTGAGAAGGACAGGTTGAAGGTTCGGTCTGAAGCACCGTCGACAGGCATCGAGAACCGACATAACGCAAGTGTCGAATGTGGCATATCGATCCCAGTGCGACCAAAGCGCCTCGCCGCCGGGCTGCTGGGGAAGAACCGAGTGAAGGAACGCCACCAATTTGTGCAGAGTCCTCGACCTCTCGTCTTCAGACATTTTTCTCTCGATCGCAGCCCGCATGTAGGGATGGCATGACATCTTGTCATTATCCCAGTCTATCTGGATCAAACCGCGTCTTTCAAGTTTCTCTTTAACTTCGCGGAGCCTAAAGTACATCAATAAGAGTAGTAAAAGTCGATGGCGTAACCTACTTGCCTAGCTCATGGAAAGGATTCGAAAGGATATCGTTGGGAAACTCCGTTGGTTCGTCAGGTCCGTCCCTCAACCTATTGTAGATTAGCTCAAAGATGTGAATGAAGAGGGAATCTGACTCACATCCATGCTCGTGTTGCGTCGCGCAACAGAGCAACAGGGACAGCATCTTGATCCATCAGGGCCATCATGCGCATTAGTAGCCAGCAGTCCTTGTCTTTTGACAAAAGCTCCAAGTAATTCATCTCAAAGATTTTCTCTGCAAGAACAGGCACATATCCCCGAGGCCGCCATGGCACTGAACCACCGAAATTGGGGCAACAGACGTGGGCTTTTTCTTTCAGTAGACCATCTGCTATTTCGTAACTTGGAGCAGTGATGATTATCGGACCAGAAAGATTCCGCAGCGAGGACTCGATAGTAGGAACGTCGTTTACGCGGTCGAGCACCATCAGATCATCGGCAGCGAGTCTGGTTCGGAATGCTGAAAAGAAAGTTAGACCCTTTCTGACCTCGCTGGACTGTTCTAGAAACCTACGTGGTTGGGTTGGCTGGGAGAGTCTCTCTATCAAAGCCAACTGCTCGCGCTGCGCATCGTCAGTTTGATCGCACAGTACCTTGCGTATGTCTTCAAAGGCCTTGGCTAGTTCTGTCTCCCTCTCAACGTCGAACCACAATACGCGTCGATAGGTTTGGTCTTCAACTTTGCGGTGCGCATATTCTGCCGCGTGTTCGCTAGCAGTATCACCGTACAGGACGACCACACGCTTGCACGTCGATGTGCGGAAGGACGAGTCGATAGATCCAAAAACCGTGTCGAAGAAGACGACGTCCTTGGGAGCGGGCAGGCCACGATCAGCGAAATGTGTCAACGCCATCGCCAAAGCCATGCTGCGTGGATTGCAGGAAGTCGACGATTGCGGGGCGTTCCTCACCGAGTCCAAGCCCTTTACATATACCCCAACCAAGGACGAGCACAACGCGGCTCCGCTTATCGAGGCCTAACAAGGCAGTGCATCTCACCGGGGCTCCAGCTATTGTCTGCAGCGCATCCCCTTCGTCCGCCCGCAGCAGACACCCCCGATCGGATAGCGGCTGCCTGACCGGGGACGCAAACGTATTGCCGCTTAGTGTTTCTGAGGCCTGCCCAATGCACCTCCTTGTCACATCCCTGCATTGTTAATCTAACTGGAGGGATTCAGGATGAGGGGCTGAGCAGCTAGGCTGGACAGAGAAGCCCGGCATGTCGTGGAGCTGCGCGTCTACGCAGCCAAGTTGACGCCTCGAAGGTGACTCCAGTGTCGCGGCCCCACACTCCCTGTGATGTTACCGATGCGAAATGTGACCTGTTAAAAGTCTTGACTGCACGGCCGCCGGTAACATTCACCACCCATCCTCTGGCAGTCATTACCACAACCTTGAACATTCGGCGACTTCATTAGTTGTCGGCAGCCCGTTTAGAACCTAAGGCCTCTCGGTCCGTTCTCGAGTGTTTCATCACGGCAAATGTGTGCAGGCCACGCGATGGGAAAGAGGCTCCTTCGAGGCGACCAACTTGAGCAGTTCCGGATGAAGCAAAAGGCTCGAAGGGGATGCAGAGTACAGTAGCAAGCGCACATGAAGAACCTGCAGAACACCTTCGCGACCCTTGTTCGACGCCGATTGTGTTTTCCACACTGGTAAGCAATAAGCCCCCTATTGCTCAACGTTCTTGTGCTAGTGTTTCGCTTGCAGCCTCTTTGTCGTGATGAGGACGCCACGAGAAACTCTTCCACACAGCCTTCCACATGCCGCGGGGGTCTGGAAGCCAGACCGAAAGGTTCGAACACCAATACTTAGGTGATCACACTGCCGACCCAGCCAATGAAAGTTCCTTTGACTTGATCAACTGCTCTCCACTTTTGAGATGTACGGAGTATAAGTACCCGACCATGTTGCCAATTTGAACCCCCGGACTTTCTTTGCTGAGATAGCCCCTTTCCCGCCTCTCATTTAGTATTTCTCCTCGGAAGCGCCTGCGCCGTCCAGCAGGACTGTTACCAATTGATTTGGCTCCTTCGACCTGGGCGGCCAACGTCGTGAAGATTGCAGTGTCGTCCTGCTTCACTTAGATGCTAGACTCCATCGCAGAGGACACTTTGTCTGCAGTTGAAATACCATCTCCATGTCTCAGCCACAGAGCTCCGGTGAAACCACCCACCAGAGGGACGTCGCAGCAGGCGATGTGACAGGCATATACCACATTACGCTGTGTAACGTTTGCGCTCGAGCCCCCTTTCCGGAACAGCCTCTAGACCGCTAACTTCATGGAAAAGCTACCGTTTGGCACGTCTTGGCAGGAGCTTAAGGATTACACTCGGACTGCCTGTGATGTAGACCACGTCGAGGTGTTCGATACGAGCACCTCGGGCTGGGTGCGAGTCAAAGGCAGAGCCAACTTCGACAAAGCGTGGCGTAGGTACCGCCGACAATCGCGCTAAGCGATCTAGAACAGCTAACGTCTCGTCAGTTTTGCTCAACGGGGGGACCTTCAATGGCAGATCTATCATTGCTTCTGATAAAAATGCTTCAGAATCGATCAAGATCAAGGAGCTTGATGGAACTCCGGATCTAGCGGAACCATATCAGGCCCTAATGCCGCATCACGGCCCCTCCGAATCACTCGCAAATCCGGCATCTTTGCAACAGGTCAGTCAATCAAAGAAAGCTCCTTCATTTCCGACACAACGGGGCGGGGCTGATGGTTGTGAGTTGCCAGCAAGAATGGTCATACAACCACCTCACATCCTGGAACCACGTTGGAACGATTAAGTCTCAAGATCCGGTGGCTGAGGCTCACTTTCAATCTTCTGAAAGCGCTTATCTTCCGACCGAGAGACGCCAAATCGTTGTCACGGGCTTCCCGCGCAAGGCTAGCACCGATGACGTGATGGCCTGGATCCGCAAGAGTATGGGGGCCGAAGTAGGGTGTATCAGCCGCATCGATGGGCCTAATGAGCATTCAAGGACTGCGTATATTACTTTGAAGTCCGTGGACTGTTTGGTAATGGGTATGGAAGCCCTGAATTCTGACTATCGGGGGCAGAAGATCAAGGCAAAGCTAGCCAAAGAAGGGATAACCAGCACCGATATGAATTCTCATGGCTTCAGAAAGCCGAAAACAAAATCAAAGCCGCGTCAATCCGAGACGAGGACCTACCCGACCTTCAATCCTTCCGGGGCGCCAATAACTTCCGCACCCGGCGAGGGCGCTGAGAAGCCGGATCGAAGCCACTTCGTGGGAGATGTTCTCATCGTTGATGGATCGCCAGGGTACAAACATGTAGGGAGCGGAACTGGTTCAAAATCAGGTTGTTGATATTGACTCCAAAAATTCTCATTAATTCCCCCTTCCCCATAAGATATCTTCACAATCACTAAGAGTGATTACAGTCTCGCGCAATTCAAAATGATGATTGGTTCTATTCGGACCTCTTTTGCTTGTGGGAACGCTTCATTGTTCCGAAACCCTTTTCTACTCCATGCTCCTCTAAATCACAGTTTCTCAAACCACAGTCTCCAATCAACGCCCCCGTGAGGTTTAGGATTATGTACTGCGCCTCCTCTAGCATACTCACTCCGGCACGCGCCCCGTTCTAGAATCTCAACCAATGATCGTCCACCCACTGACACTGGTATTCTTCCATTCTAGAAACGGGGCCCGTTCCTGTTGACAGTCGCTTATGACGGCGCCCGGTGTCTGCCATCTGTACCTTGGTTGACGCACCGTTTCACGACCGGCACTTGACGAAATGACGCTCTGGGCATCGCAGTCATGATAGTCAAGCGTTCCCAGCGGGCGTTTCCGACGCAGGTCGTCGAAACACAGTGGCAGCGCTGATTTCAGCGATGCCCTACCCCGTAGCGGATCCAAGACACTGCCAAAATCCCGAGACGCATTAACTTTTTTGAGTTCAAGTCTCGTAGGCGAGACAGATAATGGAGGGTTCCTCTATGCAGTCGGGCTTGACGAGAGCCAATAGGACCATGTGACGAGTAAACGTTAAACCGCACGATTTTGAAAGTCACATGATTCCTTCCTCATGCATGCCAGTAGAATTTGACGCCGAGGATGGGTAACCCATGCGGCGCATGTTCGAGCGAAAGGGAGCGGGGTTGGGTCAAAGCTTCTTGCCGACTAGCGGATGTCTGGAAGCAAGAGCCTATCATTCTCCTTGGGTAGAGTCTTCTGGCCTAATATCCAGAAACGTGTAGATCATGGCCACCACCAGCGAGCCTCGGCTGGCAAACCCGACACCCGCCCGCATAGAGCTTTAGGCGAGAGGTGTGGCATTTGAGCCGGCGTTTGGTGGCGTCTGTCTTCGACCACTCGGCTACGAAGAAGCTATCGATGGGTGGTCGTCTAAGGTATAAAGGGAGCCTGGTCCCCTGCCATACAGTTTAGCATAATTAGTTGAAGCTCCTGATTGCGACCGCCAACAAAGATGGACGACACCTCGTATTCAAACCACCTCAACGTTCTGGAATCGAGCCTCAGCTGGATCGACTTCAAAAGTTCCCTGGTTGCCTTGTCCAGGCAAGTCTGGCCCCAAATTGAGGAGGCAAAGAACAAGGAGAAGAACGGTGGGAACCCCAAATACCGGGATTCGGACGATCGAATTCCTCTAGAGAGTGACTCCACGGTCATTGGAGGTCTGAAGGCACTCCTCGAAAGGAAAATGCCGGTTCAGACCGGACTGGAAGTCATCCTTGTCCGCCTGGCACAGGCGACCGCAAAGCTAGATGACCTCGGCGACAGCTTTCTGAGGGTAAATTTTCCTGACTGGCCGGGCCATAGGCTCAACATGGAAGAGCCTATCAGCGACGGGCTGGAATATTTCTTGCGAAGTCGACGCTTGAGCGACGAAGACATTTACGTGCTTCAATCTTCCGATTTCAAGCTCTACGAGAAGAATGCGGCTGACGATGAGTCGACCTGGATATGCTCCCAAGTAGACTTGTTCCTAAGCAAACGGAAAGCCGCATTCGATCTCAGAGAGCTACTTGAGTCTCCAGGCAGCTGTACCCAGGGTTACGACGACGCTATCGATCGCTGCTGTGACTCTTTGGATCTCAATGCTCTAGGCACTGGCTGGAGGACACCAGGAGATCTGCTTTCTCGAATCGGGCTCACAGAAACAAGGATCAATGTAGCAACAGCGCAGACTGTGGCGTACTGGGCTTTCTGTGAAGAAGTAAGAGATGACAGCAGGACAGATGAGGACGGCTCAATGCCCGCGCGAAAGAGTATCACGTCCAGCGTTACAGAGCCTGTGTTTGACCGAGTCATCGCATATATGCGCGAGCGCTCTACGTCGGACGACTATGTACCAACACATGTCGAATACTGTATCCTTTTGAACAGGGAAAGCACGTTGAATTTGAAGGAAATCAGCGGCCGTTACTGGGCGTCCCGCCACGGAAAGCCAACTGTAACCTGGGATCGTGGGTTTCTGGAGAGGTTTCGCGCTATGCTGGAACGTTGTCGCCTGCAGGCTGAACCCAACTCTGTCCCATAGAGCGCCTTTCACCAAAAAGGCAGAGGTTCAGTCTAACGGGGACTGAGGAACAGGAAACGGCCGTTTTTGTGTACAAAGAAAATCCTTGAGTAGTTTAATGGAATTGTGGTCGTCACACGGTGATAAAGCTGTGAACGAGGCCGGCAGGGCAGACATCGAAGAAATCCAGACTCTTCAGGACTTTGCTTTACGGTTACTACCCTAAAGGTGACGATAAGGTCACACTAACAGGTCCCATGATGTGGGATGATATGCTCACTAGAAACATCGCGGTACATCAATGAGCTCGCGTGTGTTCGTGTAGACCTCTAGGGTGTTGCAAAGGGATTTCCGCCACGATGCGTATCTGAGAGGGCGAGCGACGTAATTGATCCGGCAGGCCACGTCAAGATGGGGATCGGCCTTCTCCAGAGGTAGATCTCCCTGCAGGAACAGCTCCGGTCCTGCCGCCCACCTGCTCATTGTATCTCTGCTGGTGAGGGAGAGACCTAACTAGATGCCTTAGCTTGCCGTCCGCGGAGGTCCCGCGTCGATGAAAAAGATTGGTCAATACTGGGTCCGAAAAGGGCTATCTTCCCGCTGCCCCCACAACAGTGTTTGGCGTCAGGTGGAGACCCGCAACGTTCCGTGGGGGCAAGGTTCTAGCCTAGCGTACTTTTGGACGAAGCCCCGCAATGTCAGACGACTTGCTCACGCTTTGGGCTTAGCGCGGTCTCTGCGTCGAAGGCAGAGTTGTTTCCTTATCCATCGACCCCCTGATCTTCTCTAGGCCAATGGTATCAACTGGCATACCGACCTGGTCTCGGCGCCCACGGCGGCCGACCGATGACCTATCTCTTAGCCCACAACGATTCGAGGAGAAGCAACGTTCTGAGCTGGCGTATTTTTAAATGAAGCACACAAACATGCTCAGTTTTTAGTTTGGCGCCATCTTGCAACAGAACCCTGCAGAATCGACGGCCTACTGCGATGCGTTGATTGACTTCTTGGGGTATCGTATCGCACCGTCGCGACAGAGCACTTCGACGGTCTCGCGGGGAACGCTGAGGGAGTCTGAAATAATACCAGCACATTGCATGGTTTCTTGACGCACGCCGCCGCACACGTGTCTATGAGAGTCGCGTGACTTGCAAGTCTAACTATTGTACAAAGGATTATTTACAGCGTCGCATGGACTGACACCGCGGGAACCGCGGCCCCGGCCATCTCATCAAGAACATCACCCTGGCTTCTGCCCATACACCACATAACTGCTGCAGTTAGGACTCTTCGCATCCGGATCTTGAGAACGCAACTTACATCGGCCAAAAGGCATGGATATCACGGTTCCCCATGTCCTTGCGCACCTCCGCCAAGAAAACCTCCACTTCCTCCCGACTCCAACCTAACTTTCTCGTGAAGAGCGCCATGCTGATCCCGCTCAAATTGCCTGCAATATTCGCATGACACCACTTGCCCAGCGTCTTATAATGCTCGTCGCGGGGCCATCGATTCGTGGGCCATCTGTAAACAACTATTTCGACGTTGATGAACCCCGCCGCTTCGAGTTGGCTCTTATACTCCCCAGCTCCTTTGACTGAACGACCTTCGGCCTCAGTAGCTTCGATCATATTATCGCTCCATTTTTGGAGGTAGGAATCTGGCTTGAGGGTGTCGTCCCTACATTGTACCGGGAAGACAATGTCTTGAAGTTCGATCCAGCCTCCGGGTTTGAGGGCCTTGAAGGATTGTTTGAAGAAGCGCGGCCAGTCGCGGATGCTGCCGGTGAGCATACGGGCGAAGACGAAGCCGAAATAGGAGGAATTGTAGCCCCAGCCGTCTTCGTGTTCTAGGTTGTTGATTTCAAAGAAGAGGTTGGGGGGCACGAATAATGGCTGGATGGGAGAAAGGTCGATCCCGATTACCTAGGGGCTTAGCTCGATCACAACGTGGAAGGGATGTTGGTTTCTACCTTGGATTCGGGGTGTTCATCGGCTGCGGTCCCGTTAGATGGCGGTTGAATTGACGTATTCGAAGTAACTCCTCACCGAAGCGCATCGCCCATATACCAGTTCCAGTACCGGCGTCAAGGACGGGGCCTATAGGCTTGCCAACTGGACAAAGGAAGCTCTTATTTTCGAGGGTTAGTTGGAATAAGTGGTGTTGCAAGTCTTTGGGCTGTCAGTATTCCTGAACCCGTCAATCGCCAGTAGAAATAGCTTCCCGTACCTAGTCGATCGTTCTCGTCCTTTTCCTCGTCAACGTTGTCTTTCGTCAGAAGTTCGGGTGCTGACCTCATCGTTTGGTAGCGGATACGCAACTTTGCGATGTCAGTGGCTGAGCGTTTCTGTGCTCACGGAAAGACTCACCTTCCTCCTCACAATACTTGTGATATGTGCGTCCATTCTCCTCACGGTACCCCTTTATACTCGAGTCTATCGAGGTTGTCGAAGACCCGTCGTCCAAATCCTAAAGAGTGGTAAGTGCCTGATTTCTGATAGCTTCTTGTCCAAAGACGCACACCTAGTGCCGAGTCTTCATCGCTGTCGACCTATGAACAAGTCAGCAGCGACCCTCGCGTGGCTGCATTCAACGCACCTCCGCTGTCGGTGATGAAGTGGTCGCGGTGGACTCGGGGGTCTCTAGTGTTGCTGTGGCGGCCATGACGATAGGCTGTTGCACCTTTTCCTCCTGCAGTTTTGACTGCTCCAGGGGGTGAACGCGATGCTGTCGCTGCAATCGAAACAAGACTTGAACGAGCAGGAAGCAGAGCGGCGGTACGTCACTATATGTCGACTTTAGGTTACCTGCGCTCGCGCGCGCTCACGTGATGGGATCTTCATGGCCAACTGAGCATGGAGAAGCTCCGGTTTAGACTCACCAGACGGCACAGCCAATCAACAGACCGAGAGCTCGGGTCCGTTTAGGCCGTTGGTTCCAGTCTCGGCTGCACAACTTCGCGGGAAGAGATTACCCCCTCCAAGCCCACTTCTTCTTCAGCTCACTGTCGTGCGAGTGGGTTTGTCTAGAGGCACCCTCCAGCCCGCAGCCGACCAACACTGGAAGTGGCCCTGCGATCGCTGTCGTCTGTGGCGTTCGGTGGCCTACGATAGGGGAAGGGTCGATGGGATCGCCTTGATGGGCACGCTCAGTTGTCCCTTTAACTCTCTACGGCCATGATGCTCTCAAGAATGACTCCATATCTCTTCCGTCCACTACTCTACGGAATACGTTGGGCACCGGACGACTTCGCAACGATCCCCGGCATTAGCTGTAGCGACTCCAGAAGCCGCAACAGGAAGCGTGACCTGCGGCCAAAGCTGGCCGAAACCGCTGCTACAAGCTATCGGCAACATTGTGGCTGAAGGTTAAGCTGTGGGGCTACGTCAAGCCACCGGTTGGATGTGGTGTGGCGGAGAATGGTACCGTGAGTTTAGACGACACTCAGCCACCATTCAGCCATAGATCGTCCACAAGGCGCTCTTCTGGGGTCCCCGTCGGAAGCGCTAGTTGTGGTCGGACTCAACGAGTGGTTTGCAAATGTCGCTCGTCACTGGATTTGTGAGGTTAAGTTCGCCAGTATTTAGACCACATTCGAGCTCGCTTCTGCGGCAGAATGTGGCGCTTTTCATTCATCGCTCTTTGCTTGGCATCCTATTCCAGGCAGACCAAAGCCTGCAGGCGGTTATGAAGGCGCAGGATCCAATAACGGAAGACACCGCGTTAACCGCCCGAGGTAGTCCAAGGACCGCCAGTGACTTAGCGCTGGCTCGCAGAGGGGCACCCAAAATTAGGTGGCTGGAACGCCAGCGCCTGCGTAAACTCCGGATATCAGCCGCGAGAACTCATCCTCATCTTACTTAACCTGAATCCAACATAGGATTCAGTCGTCTCTTCAATTACTACCATCCTGCGCAGTGATATTCGTCTCCCAAGCTGCACATCAAACTTGAGTACCAGAAATGTCTCACGACAAAACTTCTTCCACGCCTCAACGACGCTTCGATGCCCAAGTCGAGCAGACAGAGAGTTTCCTGCAACGCTCCGATGACACGGCCATCGATAATTTCCACAACGAAGCTGTGAAACGGACATGGAACGATTGGGACAAACGAAAACTCTCCAACCCTAATTGGAGGAATGAGTCATCATACAAGGCTCGTCGTATCACTTCCAACAAATGGCCTCACGAAGAGGGTCTGAGTTCACGGTCAAAGCCCATGAATCAGTTCTGGGACGAGCTCAAGGCATCTTTGCCTGACGAAGCGAAGCGCCAGCTCGAGATCGCCTATGCTAGCTTGAAGGAAAATTGGAAAACCGCAAATATCTGGGGCGCTTGGGAGGTTTGGCCTGGAGAGGCTTGGCCTCACGAGGACCAAACAAGAGAGCCGGTTGCTCAGAACCAAACAGTAGAGCCGGTTGCTCAGAACCAAACGGTAGAGCTGATTGCTCGCAACTTACGAAGCTCTTCACGTACGTCAGCCAAGCGCGGGAGCGGTAATGATGCAAAGAGAAAGCCTGTCGGGGTTCGCAAGAACAAGAAACCCGCCCGTGGCAACCGAAAATAGTTATTATAGCATTGGCTTCGCTGATGACTTGCATCACGTGAAGTACAAATAGGAGACGACAACTTTACGGTCTTGCTCTTACCAATTCACCAAATACCTGACTCCTTCAACGAGCTATCGTCACGCTATGAGGGGGATCCTCACGTGTTTCACCATCTGTTTAGCAGCATTTGACGTGAACTATTTTTGGCTCAATTGGAAGTCTTCAGACTGTAAGCGCCGGCCAACGAGGCGCTTATTCGGTTGGCGAAGAGGAAGTGACTATGAAACACGCGAGTCTGCGAGTAGAAGTACGAAATTGATTTAAGAACGCACATGCGGCTTCAGAGACCGTATTGCATACCCTTGCTCTTCTCATTATTCATACTGACGCGCGACAACATTATGCCCCAGACTACACCGGTAGGCGACCATGTGCAGAGTTTGCCAATCATTTTCCTACGCCCCGAGAGCGAATATGCGAAAAAGGTTGTATCCCTCCCAGGAAATTCTCACTTAGTTTCAGAGCTTCGCGATGAGAAAGGCATCGGCGTCGGACATCGGCCGTCCAAGCACGGCGGCCTTGTGCTGGCGACACTTGGCCGTGACGGCGACATTATGGTGCCATCAGAATGGCAGGGCATTTCGAGGACTCAATGCTCTTTCCATCTACAAGCGGATAGCAAAGTTGTCATGTTTCATGACAATTCAAGTGCCGGAACTACTCAGGTCCTTGGGAAACACGCCACTCCATTCTGCAGGGACCGTGAGCGGAAGGTGGTCCTTCTTGCAGGGAAACCTGTGCAGATTGAATTCCGGTCGAAAGGTCAGCCCGAAGTCCACGTGCTGTTCGAGGTCCAGTGGTGCACGTCAGCGGAAGAGACTACAGAGATGATGTCAAAATGGGCCATTATGAACCCACGCCTTACACAAACTACCACGTCAGTCCTCCCCCCGAGCCAGCCCGTGGCGACTCATGCCGCGGGACGAGCCGACAAAAACTTCCAGGGCCACAACATCATATATCAAGTCACGGGGAGATTGCTTGGGGAAGGTAGCTTCGGGGCCGTGTACAGAGGTCTCGATATGTATACGGCTAAATTACTCGCCATTAAAACCATGAAAAAGTCAAAGACACCCATGGACTTGTTGAGGCGAGAAGTTAGTCTGATGTCTTCTATGAATCATGTAAGCCGCGTGCTCTAAGCTTGGCGGGAGACTAACTTTGCGCACAGAAGCACATTGTGGAATACGTCGCCTCTGATGGGTGGTCAGAGGACTCAAAAGAGATCAATATCATCATGGGGCTCAACGATGGCAATTTGGCTGAGTTGATGAACATTGCTGAGCCTCACGAGTACAACATATTGGCCATCAAGGTTCTCAACCACATGCTCCAAGCGCTCTCGTACCTAGATTCGCAGACGATTGTTCATCGGGACGTGAAACCGGAGAATATCCTCTATACCAGAGCCCAAGGGAAGATTGTGCTGCGACTTGCAGACTTCGGAGGTAGCCAGTATGCCTCCTTGACGAAGTCTTTGGTAGGAAGCCCGTTGTACATCGCCCCAGAGGTACATGATGGGATCGACACTCACAAACGAGACGTTTGGGCTCTCGCTATCGTCCTCCTTCTTATTCTGAACATTGGCAGCTTCAGAGAGGTTCACCTTGGACTCCGCCACGAAGGTTTGCGCCTTAACCAAAGTGCTTGGACGGAAATTGAACACAGATTCAAGCATAAAAGCATGGATAAGGTCAGACGAATGGGTGAAAGGGATTACAAAACGCGAGCGTCGGCCGCTGAGATGCTTGAATATTGCTTTCCAGAGCATGAGACGCGACGACCGGCGCATTCAGACGCCAAGCAGCCGACGACACAACCCGAATCTCGCCACCCCCCAGCTGATCAGAACCGGCTAGTGATGCGTCAGATAGCGCCAAACTGTCGGCAGATGACGGCAACAACCAAGCCTTGTCCTCTCGAGGCCCCGGCAAGAGCTGTTCCCAAAGGGCTAGTCATGCATCCCAAGAAGCAGCTTCGGCGCTGGGCCGCCCCATGTCGACCAGAGGGCCAGCAACCCCTCTGTCCGAACAACCTGAGGCAAGCAAAGGTAAAGAAAAGGGAAAAGCCAGCGAATCCTTTCCCTCGACAGAGGCGGGAGCTCTTTTCGGGTCTGCAACTAAGACCCGCTGTAAAACCCGCGGCGACAAGAAGATTGTTCCCTAGTGAATAGAAGGGCCATGTGAAGGATCGAAGTGGATAGACGGTTTCGTGGAAGTTATGCCGGCTGGATACTTTGGGTTCCTGGATGTATGGTAGAAAACGCAGAGCTTTGGCTTTAAAATCTATACGCCTTAATGTGAATCTTTCACCAGAGGAAGGGGTCCTAAGACCGGCTGCCGTGAGGTGTGGCCTGAGCAAACGCGGGATGTCGCTCGCCATGAGTCGGCTTACCGTGGTCTCCTCGTCGAGCGAAGCCACAAGAGATCACGCCTATACTGCGTTAAGAGGCAAATTGACAGTGAATCACGGCGACGGCAACTTCTCTGAATGCGGCGGAGCTTGCGTCCGTTTGCAAATCGACCGTTGAGACCTAGATCCTACTTCTTACTCATCCACCACCTTCACTACCTCGGATGTTTTGTCTGCACTGGCTATCATCAAAGCTCGCACGTTACTGTCGTAGCCCACCACATCGGTTGCTCAAAAACTGACTGCTCGAACGATGGCAGGTATGTTGCCGGCTAGTCGCATGTTCGCGAACCGCCATTGATGTCGCCTGTGAGTTGCTCTATCACTCGGTGAATTTGCAAGTAGACCTCATCCGCAGTGCCGTTGGCGTCAATCTAGAGGCGGTTAGCTAGGTCAGATGACAGGACGCTCCTTACCTGTTCTAAGCGGTTTCGATCAAGGTGTTGCAGAATTGATGCATTTGTCTCCAGAAACGTCTCAATCCTTTTCTGCAGTGTCTCTACGTTGTCGTCACTCCTCCCAGAAGATGAAGACCGTGCTTTAACCCTGCCTCTCATAGTCTCCGCCGAAGCGGAGAGGTAGATAGTGGCGTAGCTTCGAGTGACCTGTTTCGGTTAACATGCATACGAATATCCAAGCCTCCGCATACCTCTTCTTCAAATGCGATCACTTGTTGTATGCTTCGCGGAAATCCGTCGAGAAGTACGCCTTTTCCATCCGACCGGCATGATTGGATCCTTTGCTTGAGCAGAAGCATAACCAGTGAAGGTGGAACAACGACAGAGTTCCGTAAGCTTTCTGCAATGAACTTGCCAAATCTTGAATCAGGATCTCGCTGCTCTTCTCGCAATACTTCTCCAACTGCGTCGAGCTCTGCTCCTGTTAGAGACTGTGACCCGGTCACCAATGATTTTCGTCTTTCCGCATCGACCACGACCTTTGATATCAAAGATCCCAATCAGCTTGTACGTCGTCCGGTGACCGCTCAGACCACCAAATGGGGCGCCGAGATCCTCGCTTCGGCTTCTGCCCCTGATCCTGACAATGCTGATGTGCTTCCCCAATCTCGGGAGGCGTCTGTGTCACAAGCCACCAACGGAGATCAGATACTCCCATCGAGCTCTGTTCTTGGAGCGTGTAATCAGGAGTCGATCAACCCACAGGCCCCCGACAAACTTTTCGCTTCCAACCACAGAGCTACTGGTCAGCTCTTCCAGCCACCTGTGCTTCTAGACGATGACCCACTGTCTAGAACGAGGTGAACCTGATGAACAGGGGTAACGTCCGATGGAGCAATCACTTCGTTGTAGAGGCCGTGTCGGTTGCTTTTTATAGCCAGGAAAGCGAGGGAGATCACTGGTATCCGTCGCCAGCTTAGGCAGCTTCTTCAGATCTTAACGTCAGTGTTGACAGAGCTAGCTCATCTTCTCTCCTGCTTCCCTTCCCTCCCGCAATGATTCAACCGCAAGGTCCTGGCTGAACTAGCGGCCCATCATGTCGAGGCCCTACAGATGACAACTCAAGCTACTTCTAGATCTCAAGTATGCCAACCAATGCCCCATACCGGCAATCCAGTACCAGACACTACCTTCCCTCAACCGACACGAATCCAACTGTTTTATTTTATACCTGTATTGATCCGCTGACTTCTGGCTGTCCTCGCGAGGGTCGCGAACGAGGAGGTCGAACATCGATAGGAGGATTATATTCGTCGTGCGACCAGTCACGACCGAATAATTGCCAATTTCTACCATTGCTTGGGACCATTGAGCCATGGCCTCGTTGACTTTGTCTTGGACATGGTATATCTTCGCCAGTGTGACGTGCACGCGCAGCTTCGCAAACTTCAGGAGCTTATGTCGAGAGACGACTTTCAAACAAAGTTCTTCTGCTTCTTCATAGCTTTGTTGAGCGAACAGAGCTTCTGCTAGAGACACTTCTAGGAGAGACCTGCCTGGGAACGACCCCGGATTCTTCTCTTGCCGCTCGAGTTCTCTACGAAGATGATCTTCGGCAACCTCGGGTCGATTGAGCTCTCGCAGCGTGTCGGACAGGTCACAGATGAGATCGCGGGCATGCTCATCGAAACAAAGTGTCTTTTGCTGCTTTGATATATCCTGTGCCCTTTCGAGGTGCGTGAAGGCCTCGTTGAAGTTGCCTTCCATCCGGTAGACCCTTCCAAGCATCATGTGCTTGCGAAAGAGCACAATGTCTTCAAGTAGGGATGGGTGTTGAGCGGACGGAGACCATTCCCCTAGCGCCATTTTGGCATTAGCCAGGTCTTCGATTTGAATGCTGTTTAAGGAGTTCTGGATGGCTGTTTGACCCGTTGCGAAGTTCATTCTCATGTCCGCTACGTTTGATGAACTTTGTGACCCGAGGCTTGCAAGAGTGTTGACAGCTTGGCTTATGTTTCCACTGAGCCGGTCCATAACACATCGTGAATGCTTCAGACAAAATTGGAGGTAATTATCCTCCAGGCCAGTGGCAAGGGCTTCTGCTTGGCTGACGGCGAAGTCTTTCCATGCTGTATCGGGAAACCGAGATGCCTCGAGGAGCGTCAGCGCAAGGTCTAGTCTGGCGTCAACGGACATGTCATCGAAGGAACCCTGAGAGGCTTGCAAGGCGTGTTTGACGTGTGGCAGAAAAAGTTGCGGAGTGGAAATACTGCGTTGAAGGTTAGCACTGGTAATTATGTGGGTCGCATTGGACTAACGCGGGTTCAAGATATCTCCACGAGACCGATTTGTATGCTAAAATCAACGCTTGGCGTCTCCAAAAGCGATGGAGTTCTGGCGTTAGTTTCTCGTGAATGCGCGTCAGAACAGCTTTGGTGACCGTGTATGCCTGCCCCGGCTGCTCCGAAACAGCCGATGCCAAGCTGAGCTTGTGAAAGGCACTGGTCAATCTTGGAGCATCCGAGATGAAATCACCCAGGCTCGGTGCGAGGCCAGCACGGATGGGATCAACATCTTCGATCTCACCTTGCATATTCCAGCGCCTCCGGGGTGTCGCCCCGCGTAGGAGTAAATCCTTGGGGACACTCCTAGAGTCGTCAAGGAAACACAGAAGTACCAATAGCACATTGGCGTCTTCTGAGTCTACATCGCTGCATGTGGGAACGGCCTCGGCCGCCGTCATTATCGATGCTGTCTTCCATGATGCCTCTGCTCTTTTATCGGTATGCAAAGCCCTGCGAGTACACGGAACAGTCGCTTCGGAGACTTTTCGGGTCGATTGAGAAGCTTGCATTATGCTAGGGGGGGTCGATTGGGACGGAAACTTGCTTGTTTCGTCGACGAAGCAATTTGCACCTGAACAGAGTTAGCAATGGCGTAACAGCTCTTGTATGGAATCGTACCTAATATTGCACTTAAAGCTCTGCTGACCAAAGGAGTGAACTCTATTGCCCTTTTGTGAATGTCCGTGGTCGTATGAAGGTGTTTCAGCGCAGTCTGACACTCCTCGGCCGATGCTCTCTCCCAGCTGAGATTTGATGAGCAGGGAGTCTTCATAGAGCGGCGACCTAACTCACGAAGAGGGTGACTCAAGAAGGCAGAGGAGGCCGAGCAGCACCTGCTTAGTGCCAACGATGGACGAAAAGTGCTGGAGAATATCATGCCACCTAGACCCAAGGTGGAGGTTACGGTAAACGTTTTCCTTTGCGTTTGTCGCATGCGGTAACTCATCCTGGATTATCCGCACGACCGACTCGACAGACGTGTACTTTGGATGTAGCTGCGCAAACGCGTAACGGTACAGTCTCTGGAGTAAATCCCCTCTCTCAATAGCAAGGTAAATCTTGAGCGCAAGACTAGAGCTCGGCTCTTGTTGTATAGTGGGTCGCTCGTCTATGTCTTTGTAAAGCTTTTTGGCGTTCTCATAAGAGTATGTCTTCGTGAGGTTGATAGCTGTATTAGAAAGTGACAGTGTAGAAGTCTGCAGTGCTTGGTTGCGAGGCACGCGGATTTGGCGATTCAAAACTTGGCTTGGGGTCGTTCGCGAGATTTTGCGCCGTCGAGGCGTTGCAGTGTCTGTACGCCTTCTTTTCGGTGGTTTGTCTGCAAGGTTGCTGATATCGGGAACCGTCGCCCGAAGGGTTTGAAAAAGATGAGGTGCTTCTTCTAAAGTGGACTTCAAGATCGCAGCCTTTGAGGGTCGGGGTTATGCGGTTGCTCTGGTGATGTGGTGGCGACTTACGTCATCTTGGGTGATGGTTTGATAATCCCTTGTTCGCAGTTTGTGGCAAAGGCACACCATGATGCCGGACGTTGTAGGAGGGAAAATGTGGCAAACCAAACACTGGGGTTGGGGGGTGTTAGATACGCGCAAATACGATGGAGTGAGTGTCCCCAAGTGGAGCCGAAGGTTTGTCTTGTTATTGTCGTCGACTTGATTCTTTGATCAGTCTGTCAGAGAGGGGTTGCACCCCTCTTTCGGGATACAAGAATAATATGAAGGTAAGGGAAGTGGAGCCCATTCCCAGCCGCCAATCTAACAGGGGGGGTCCTTTAAGTCTAGCCCGATTTGTGCGGCTCTTTTACGGTCGTAAAAGAGCCGCACAAAATGGGTTTAGCGTGGGCGGCACGGCCAGATCGGCCGTCAATTCCCCACTAGGTTGCATCAGGCTCACTCGAAGGGAGGATCGCCAATCATAGGGAGGATGCTTTTCTTTCCCCCATAAAACAGAAACCGCAGCCCCAGTGGCGTGAAATAGTTCCGTTTCTGATGGCATTGAGAACGACCATCGTGCTCCTCAGTGATGCATCTTATGTGGGCTCAGGCGCCGTTGGTGGGATGCCGAACAAGGCCCTATGGCATCGATAGCACGCTACCCAAGGCCTCACAGCTTATTAGGTGGGTTTGGATGCGACCTATTCTTTGTTGGTTCTTAGACATCGTCACTCCAGACGGGAGATCACAGAATTTCTTCAAGAGCCTTGCAGGAGGTCCAAGGGCATACCTTCAAGACTCAGCTTGCGACAGTCGATAACTTGCCTTCGATCTACCCACAGCTTAAGGAGGATCGTGCCGAGACTTTTAACATCGGGAACAGTTACACCCAAAATGGGCCTAAGTTGCAAAGGGAGTCTTTCTAGTTCTCAAACGCCTCGTAAGTTGTTGAAAAGCTGAAAAAGCAGTCTTTCCACCACTTGGATGCGGGAAAAGGATCTTTCGATTCGCTGCAACTTGCTAGATGTGTGATACTGCAGAAAATCAAATTTGAAGTTCTTCGGCATGCGACGAAGGTACAGTATATATAAGAGATCTTGCCTGTCCATATCGCCCTTCAGCTTCCTGACGCCCCGTATGTGCTGCTATCCATTGCGGATGCTTATTACAATGCACCACTGTCTAGCAGAGAAAAGCCCTCTGGTTCGTCTACCACCCGCCCAAACATGTCCGAGTTGGTTGTGCGACCGAAACTGGGCGGGACACACCCCGTACCAGTCCCTGAGCACATTGAGAAATGCTCGGTAGAGCAATGGAAATGTGTGAGTAACTTGCAGCTGCAGATTTCAGATACTGACACCCATAGCCGCGTGGTGGAAGTCAACTTCGGTACGATCTTGGTGACCGCCTTGTCGTCAAAGCTTGTTGCGAAAGTTGCAAGAGGATGGACTCAGAGACCGCCGATATGTTCATGGTGAGGAAGGTCACTTTGGATGTTAATTTCCAGAGTCACC
Source organism: Tetracladium maxilliforme (assembly GCA_037074925.1). Lineage (NCBI taxonomy): Eukaryota > Fungi > Ascomycota > Leotiomycetes > Helotiales > Tetracladium > Tetracladium maxilliforme. The sequence goes on from JAYRCL010000031.1 coordinate 34,028, forward strand.
AGATTGAGAACGTGGAATCGCATGAGCTATCCATTTATGAAGGATGGTACTACTCTAGGGAAAGCGACTCCCCGCTACCCACGACACGGTTTCAGTGGTTGATGGGAATGCCGCGCGATGCGAAGGAAAGGGTGTCCAAATATATGTTTGATCAAATCAAGTGGAGAGTTAAGTGGGAAGACCAGTCCTTCGAGACTGCGGCGCAGGCATCAGCTGGACTGTAGACTCATCAGGCTTTCTGGTTCGTCGGTCTTTGGCATGTCACTTGAGATTCATTAAAGTCGCGGCCATAGCGATGAGGGGATTCCTAGAGATTATAGGCACGAGTACGCCTTCCAATGACGCCTTACGTTCAATAACACATGGCACGTTTTCATTCGTTTATCTCGTACTCTACCATAAGCTGGAGCTTGTAGTGGGATAGAGGATAGATTGGAGAAACAATGTATAAGAACGAGTCCCCGCCACTCGCCAAAGCAAGTGCCCTCGACACTCTCAAAACTCCTCACACATCCTTCAAAATGTCTAAGAAGAATACACAGGCGAAGGAACCCACGGGGCTTCCATATGAAAAGGATGGAAATGTCGAAGAACGTGATGTTGCGATACCTCAAGCTGGTAAGTCAAGGATCCGATGGTCAGGCAGCTGACATTTACTCAATACGAGAAATCCAGACAAATATCCCGGGGGAAACTCTGGGACAAAGCACGAGGATCCTGACAGACCTGCGAGTGCCTCCAAGGTGGAAGGCACAGTCAAAACAGTTGTTCAGGGATGCAGGCGAAAATTGGACACCGATAAGAAGGAATAGGGATAGATGCCACTTGCTTCGGCGCTCTAGTTAGGATAGTCTTAGACAATGTTTCTGGCTGCTTGGGTTCTAGAATTGCCCCGCAAGTCCACGGGTTTACGTAAAGTCTACGCAACTTATGCCACATTGACGCTCACTGGTGTGCCTGCTAGATGTAGATACCAAATCCGCCTGTAGAATTTGCCTATGCTACCATCACTTAACCAGTTTGGCAAATGGAATTGTGATGTCTGCCCTGTCTGTGGAGCACCAGAGCTAAAATATAAAGTGAGCTGGTCTGCTGCAAAGTTTGACTGAATGCTGACATTCCTTGCTGCACTAAAACCTAACTCCAAAAGCTGGACCAGGTATGACACCAAGAAGCCCTCGTATCAGCATAGCTAACAACCCTCCAAAGATCACTCGAATATAAGGAAGCGCACGTCTATGCTTTGATCGAGACGTTCTTCAACCCGAGCCGCCACTCAAGAGCTACTAGATTACTCCAACCGAAGCATATTTACAGTGTGATCGCAATGGGGCTTCCTCTACACATGGTTCCTGTGGTTCACAAGCGACTCATCTTCAACTTGAAAGACATCGTCGGCAACGACCACCAGGTACTTCTAAATGAGCTTGGTGAGGACTATAAAGCCATTGATCCGTCCAATATTACCTCACCGGAGTTCGTGGTTGAGTATAAGGGTCGCAAGCATGACTGGTCTTCACTCAAGAGTCTGATAGGAAGACTTGACGCCGCAGGCTTCAGGGTCGAGATAGAAGGTGGCGAGCTTCCGAAGGAGCAGTGCGAAGAATTGAAGTTAACGGTATGGGAAAAGACCGAATGATTTCGTAGTCGCACTACATTCGCAATGGGGGATGCGAGCTTGACAGTAGTACAGACAGAGAGTCCGCGTGGCAAGCATTGTGCCTGGCGGATCTATCTGAAGCATTTTTATCACTAGCAATGATAGATCTGTCTCTCGTTGAGCAAACCTGACGAGATGTCAGCTGATCTAGATCGCTTAGTGCGATTTTTGGCGGTACCTACGCCACGCTTTGTCGAAGTTGGCTCCTCCTTTGACTCGCACCCAGCCCGAGGTGCTCGTATGGAACACCTCGACGTGATCTACATCACACTCTTTCCCAGTGTGCTCTTAAAGCTCCTGCCAAGACGTACCGAAGGGTAGCCTTTGTATGTAGTTAGCGGCCTGGAGGTTTTGCCGGAAGGGGGGGCTCGAGCGCAATTGCGATACTTCAACCTCGTAAGCCATGCGTTCAACAGTCGGGAGGCGGGCGACTACTCAAAATGCAGAACCTGGCAACATCTAGGGGGGCGACTGAGAGAAAGCGCGGATGGTCTGCCAATCCGCGAGTGCCACTGTTGTGGGAGGCAGGGTCGTCTGAAACCTGGCCAGTCCCCGCTTTTGAAGGAAGTATTATCCTCGAGAGCATTGTGAAGTCCTCTGCTACCGCGACGAAATCTTCGTACTTCTTATGTAAAGTGTCTATTTCTTAGGCTTCTTGACTTCAATGACACTATAACGATCTCCAAATGCCTTCTCTACCCCATGCTCCGGCTCCTCTGACTGACCGCTCCGCTCGACACTCGTGGAAGCTTGTTCGGATTGCTTCTCTACGACAGTCAGCTCGCGATTTCATCGTGATGCACGCGCATGATACCTTTGCTTTTCGGATCTTCATCTGGCTGCTTCGAGCCCTGGTCCTGGTGATCAACGTTGGGCGTTGTCTGTTCGTTTGGCATGTTGATGGTTAACGACATAAGGTGATTTCTAGACCTTGAGGTGTTCATGGGCCTGCTTACCGATTTATAGTAATCCAACATCTGTTCCTCTACCCAGATTCCCTTTCCTGCCATTGTGAAGGGACACTTGCATGTAGGCCACCGGCTGCGCCGCTGCAGCCGTACCTAGCTACCGAAGCAAAGAAGGCAAAGCAGCTTCATAGTACTAGGTCCACTATAGTTCGCCTTAGCGGTGAATGGGCTGATCTGCCATGCAGGCATGTGCTGCCGGCTAGGCAGCTGTGTCAGTGTTGAGAGAGCTTGCTCATTTTCTCCACTGTGCTTCGTTTGATGTAAGCTACGTTTTATGCACCTCAAGCAGGACCTGAGACTTCATATGTTGGCTCGCGATGAGTCAAGGTATCGGCAGCGCGGAACACATAGCGAGATTGAAGAGCGCGCACACTTAGACGCCCAAGTGGGTTCATCTTTTGTTCCTAAACGAAGTCTCTAGAATAGGTACATTGGCTCTCATGACGCCGCTAGGATCGTGGTTGCTATGCAAGACTTAGGAATGAGCCAATAAAGGTTCGGCCTCCTCTCAACGTATCCATCGATGTACTTCGAACCGAGACGAGCTTTCCAATACGCGCCATTGGTGGTATTTTCTACTCGCCAGGCTTCGATTTCACCTAAGTTTGGCTCGCGGATACCTGATTCTCGGCTTAATACTTTGTGTTGAAAGTTAGGAAGGAATAATTATAGACACCTTGAGCGCTTCTGATATTTTCGTGGTAGTGAATGCTGTCTTTACAGACGAGGCAATAAGAGACGGTCATTTTAGTAGCGGAGGAATGAATTGGTACTTGAAGATGAAAGTCTATGCTACACAAGGTCTCCATGGTCTTATATATATGCATATACTCATATCCGGTTTAGAGACGGTTACAATATACCTAGAAGATTTAATCATGATTTCAACCCTAGTACCTTTACTGAAGAGTCCAGCCTTCTGGCTTCAGTCTCGTGGCTCGGCCATCCCGAGCTCACGGAGGGTCGCTGTTGGTATGTCTCCATGCACTGCCCATCTTCCCATTGTGTTATTCCCAGAAGCCGTCACTCGAAGCCTGCTAGCCCCCGCTGCGTTGGACTAAGCTCCAGGATGTCGGTAGGACAGTCGCTTCTGTGCTTCGGCCACCTTCCGTAGTACCAAATACTCAATCCGTCCTCGAAAAGGAAAAGAAGTGAACAGCAAGAGACAGTAGACCACAGTCCAAGCTGAGCTACGAGCGGTCTCGGTCTCAATCACAATTTTCAATCTTAATGAATTAAAAATGTCTACGGCGGTCCTAACCATTTTTCAATCCGTTCTTGGAGTGCTTGAAATGCTTCACGGTCGCTTGAATCCGAATTTTTGGCAGCCTTGCTTCGGATTTCCATACCGTCAAGGCCTTCCCAGTGACGTAACCAGGGATACTGCTTCATAATACCAGGCATACCTGAGTTCGGCCAATGCCGCCCACCGGTGGCATCCTCCACAAGGAGTGACATCATTCTCAATGTTGAATCCTTTGACGGCGTGAGCTTTATGCTATGAGGACACTTCTGGCATGCGTCGTTCGCTGAGAGCCGCCCCAGGCTATCCGGCGCAGCTGGGGCGGTCCTTCCTGTGACAGGACCAAAGCCAGGATCCGGCGAGGAGGAACGCCCTCGTGACGGGTACCAAGTGAAGGATTTGTATCGGCGAACGCAGGGTACCTCTAGATACGGCCAAAGGTCGAGCTCAACCACGCGCTTCTCCATGCAGCCAAATGGGCGCCAGGAGAGAGGTATGGAGCCGGATCCGTGAAGGTTGAGATTGAATCGCCGGCGTAGAACATCTGCCCTGGGTATCTCATCAGATTCTGAAAGATAGACAGCTTCACTGTCATAATCTAAGAACGACTGTTTCGAGCCTGTCCAGGCAGATACCATGGGGTCTGGTGGCGACAGCGTCCCGTAGCCATACTGCTCCGCGAGAGTATTGGCGTATCGTTGAATCCAACCAAGAACTGAGAGGTCACCGAGCAAGAACAAAGCAAGCCACCAGGGAGCGACTCGAGGCCGGCGTATGGAGAATATCTTTAGCAGCATACAGAGGCCTTTGGCCTCCACTGCTGGCGCCAGAACGTCGGCAACAGATGCGAGCCATGGACTGACCAAGTTACAATCCACGTCTGGCTGCCAGAACATGCTCCACAAGATAGATCCAATTGACGGTGGATGCATGCTGAGAGTCGAAAAGTATCGGAGATCTTGAACGTATTGGCGAATAGTCTTGCTGTCCGCACGTTTGAGCCTGCCAGCTTTACTTGTAGGTAGTTTCGGGGGGGGGAATCGCGGTTGAAGATCTTTGAAGCGGTAAAAAGGGAGCATAAGCGCGGCGTAGAATCCGGCCGTATAAGGAGGCAAAGACTGCTTCCCGTCGGTTCCAAGATCAAATAATCCACAGAGTTCAAGTAGCAGTTCTGTTGCTTCAGCGGTATTGGGGGCGGCATTGGGGGCGGCATTGGGGGCGGCATTGGAGCAAGAGACTGGTTCCGACACAATGATAGTGATAAATTGCTTGAGGGCAGCCGTCCAGGGAGGGAAGCCTTCTCCGCTAAGCGTTGACCAGCCTAGCTTTGGACTCAAAATCGCGCAAAGCCATCTAGTAAGCGCTGAGGATGCGCCGTCCAAGCAGATGCTTAGAGAACCCGTGCAACCATTCGTTTGGGGCCATAGTCGGTCAGAGGAATACTTGATTTTCCGGCCCTGCATCTCGAGGAGATTGGCCGACAGTATATAGGACCAACACAAGGTGAGGATAGCGAGACTGTGAGGAGTCACAAACGTGCTTCTCAAATAAGAGGACGCGGCCTGCACAGAGAGATCGCAGAGTATAGGGCCCTTGGTCTCAAGGTTGAGAGCAATTGGGCGGCCGTAGACGAGCGCTGGATCCCACTTATCATCATCAAACTCTCGGCTCGGATCAATGTCGATACCAGGAACATGCCAGAGAGGCCGTCCCATCAGCTGCCGCCGCGGGAGTACTTCTTGAGGCAGACTCGGGACATCCACCAACATGATGTAAGGATCGAGTCTCCCAGCAGGCCATTGCCCAGTCCGAAAACGGCGGGCCATCCTCGCAAGGTCTGTCCATGTTGCGCTGCCCTCATGATAGGTGCGGTAAATACTGCACGTTGTAGGAATGAGAAGATCATCTTGTTCGCCAACGAGATCTGCTGATGATGACGACGCCGAATAGTCCGTTGAAGATGAAGACATCGCCGAAGAGGATCTGCAGTCACGGCCCACCATTCTCACGGCTGTGGGAGCATTGCTGCTGTTCGTCAAAATGGATATCGTGCTGTCTGTTTGTAAGTATCAATCTACCTCAAATAAGTGCACACACCTTCCTAAGCTCACTAGATGTTTCAGCTCGCGGAGTCGCCGATCAATGATGAAAACAGAAAGCAAATTGATAGAAGTCAGAGAGGGATGTGCGAAGTATACACATGCCGGAACCATATTTATGTGCCTAGGCCGGGGTAACGTCGGCCCGACCCAGTACGATTGCTTGCCAATGCCAGTTGAACGACAGAGGCATGTCTCAAACCAAACAATCAAATCATACCAATTAGCCGAACGCTCACTTTTTCTTGTACTTTTTAATCCCAGTTGTGAAGAATACACACTGCTCGCTCTCGCTATTAAGTTCATAGCCTTCATCCGTTTCGACCCAATTTTGCCTTGACGATCTCATCTTCCTTTCTCCAAGGAAAAAAACCACCTCGCCTTTTTTGTTGAGCTCGGCAGATACTGGCACGACTGGCCAATTCCCTTTATCATCAACATTGAGGCCAGCGAATTCTGAGGTCAAGGTTTCCGCTTCGAAACGGCTCTGGTCCCACGACAGAGGGTCCAAGGACTGATTAGAGAGGCTTCGTCGATGAGATTCTGTAGAACCGCCAGGCAACGTGCCCGCGTGTGCTTGTCTTTCCTGGCTGGTTTCCCCCGACCATCCTGCCTCCGCTTCGTACGTGGAGTCCGGTGCTTGACTATGGCCCGAACCAGGCTGCGCACTTTGATAGCTGTCCTCTTCAGCAGGATAGTAGCTGTGAGTTGCGCTCTGACCGTTGTCCTCTGCAACTGAATAGGAGCTTGCTTCGGGCACTGGGTCTTCTGCTGGTTCATATAGTGGGTGTGTTTCTGCATATTCTGACGTTTGCAAGAGCCGTGCTGCTTTAGCCTTCTCGGGATAGTGCTTGGAACCACAGCCGCAGGGCACATCACACAACACCCACCCGCCCCCGGTGTCGTGCACACCAACCTGGCAAATGGAGAACCGGGCTTTGCATTTCTTGCATCTCGAATCGCGCTTGTTTGCGTGTTCGTTTCTGAGATGGCCACAGTAGGAACACCAGCCCGACTCGCCGGAATTTGTGCTCATGGTCACAATTAATAAACTTTCAAGATATGGTGCTTTGCGATACTGTGAAGTCAAGTTTTAGGGTAGAATATGGCATGTGGAACCACTGATGTATTTATATTTTAAGAGGGGTTATCGGGAAAGGGAGAAAGGGATGTCTTGAAAGTCTTCACCAGCTCGGCTGGATGGCTGGCAGAAAGCCCAAGAGGGGTTTCTTCCGCGGCCGTGAATAGAACGGGGTCACATGTTGAAGGTGTGATGGGTTTGAATGATCCACGCCGCGCTCGTGCACAGAACACCTCTTGGTGGTGATGAAGCGATGTGAGCTTCTCATTAAGTCAATTGGACTGTTGCACTTTGAATGCTCTGTGAATGTCTACTGATAACTTGAAGAAGAAGGAGACGGAAAATACACGTAAATATATCATACGCGAAAATTAAACGCCCGGTAATGTCAGCCCTTACTATGGTGCCCGCACGTACAAGGCATCACATGCAATCGAAAGTGCTCATGGATACTCAAGACATGGATCCCCCATACTATATTTCACTTCATGCGACATGGCTGTCCGGTGAGCAATAATCCTGACGCTGCCTCCTTCGTTAGCACCTAGACACAGCTTGGGGGGGACGGACTCACATTTGGACCAGCGCCTCGCGCTCCAAGACTCTTCCGAACTCTGCAATGAGTTTCTCTCGTACCCCAGTGTCGGGACTGTATTCAAGTGCGTTGTCGAAGAACTCCTTTGCTCTCTGCACCACCGCACCAAGAACGTCGCGACCGTTGTACATGGCCTCTCCGTATTGGAGCTTCCTCTCTTCACAACGGTCATCAAGTTCGAAACCCGCTTCTTTCAGTGCATCACAGGCACGGCTAGTGTGCTCTCTCATTTGACACTCGGCATCAAGGTATGGTTGGTATTCGGTGTAAACTTGCACGTCCATCACGTAGACGATACCGCCTGGTTTTAGCTGCTGCGAGGCCCTGTTGACGACAGCGCTCCAGTTCCGGACGGTGCCATCCAAGAATGCAAGACGAATATAGTCGAATCCCTCGACTCCCAGATCAGGCCATGGCTCGTTAACGTTCTGCCATAGGCTTATGTCGTTCTTTGGGGGGAAGTGGAGGTTCTCAGGTCCGTTGTTGGACACATTGCCACTTACTGCGACAACTTCGGTGGCTGGGCACAGCGTCGCGATTTCCCTAGTCTTGTGAGCCTTGTAAATTTTGGGGAACACCTCACGCTTACTCGGCCCATGTGCTCGTGTGAGGGCAAATTTCCAAAACACGACGGAATGTGCTCGAGAATGTCGAGTCTAATTGACGTTCCGCGATATAGGTGAGAAATCCGATTCTGAAAAAGTAAGCTTAACAACCTTTCGGTGAGACATTTAGACTCACAGAGCATCTAAGCCTGTTTTGCGCTTCTCGTCGTCGTCTTCAGACCCTATGTATGTGCTGGCTTTTCTGGACGCAGAGGATTAGCTTGCAAAAGTCTTCAACTTGGATCACAATGGCTTACCGTGCATCATTCGCCAGCGTCGTGATCGATCGGAGGGACTCGCTGCCGTCAGTACTTTGCCATTCTTGGATATGATGGCATTCGGAGGAGTGTCCCCGCCACCTCCACGCAGCTCTCTCCCACAAGATGAGACTGGCGCAGGCGCATTGAAGGGAGTAATGCCCGATCCGCCAACCAGAAATAGTCGCCAAGAGCGCAGAACAGGAAATCAGCCACGTGGAGCAGACTGCAACCGTCCACCAGCGTACTCGTTGCCGGTCGAGGTTTGCAAAAACGTATATAGCAGCGACTGCCGAGAAAAAATGCGTCAGCATCGGCGTAGCCGAAAGGATTTGCAGCTCGGATCGCCAGGCGCCAACGATGAGCCAAATAGCGTGGATCCCTAAGCTTGACGGAAGATACAACGCAGCCCATCTTTGGTCTGCAGAGAGTCTCTTCACCAAAGCTTGGGACGCAGGACGCAATACCTGCAAGATCTGTAACTGTCAGTGCAGTTCATCGACTGAGTTACCTTACCAACCTCAACAGCAGTAAGACAAGAGGTCACGAGTGCCTTCCAGGAGAAGAGACACCATGGAGCCGCATGGTATCTACCAATCACCCATAGCGTGATGGTCGGTACACACAGGGATACGCCAAGCACTAGACAAGCCGCCCGAATTCGGACCAGTAGCCAGCGAGTCGATGTGCGCAAATTCTGCACATGTTGCTGAGGCAAACGGGCCCAAAGGGATTTCAGAGGCCTCCGTGTCGGTTCCGATAAAGACCATTCCAGATGGTTGGGCAACGAAAGCCTGCTCGGCACGAAGATGTAGCACGCAAGGGATGTCGTAACAAAAACCCAAGTAACGATGGCCTCAATAATAGAATGCTTTTCTGCATCTGGCGGCATCTTGAGCAGCGGTGAAGAGGATGCAGGAAAAGGCAGACAAGGCTGCGAGGCGAACCAGATGTGTTATACAATTGAACCGGCCGCAGCTGTTTGCTTATCGATCACAGGATCCCTGTTTGTACAATCCGGATTGTACGAACAGGGGTCTGTCCCGCGTGATAGTGATGGGCGCCCCACAGAGCCCAGAACCAAAACGCCGTTCTCACGGTCATCTGCCCCTGCGACAGACTTTCTTCGCCACAAACCTCGTTCTTGGCCATGGATCCAATAGTTGTGGCGCTCAATGCCACTGAAGTGAATATCCCCAAGAGACCAGCAGTCTATGTACTACAGTTACATTTCGACAATGGGTACGAGCAAGTACACTTGGACCTTGAACTATGGAATGTGCACGACACGGAGGTCTTCTTGAGTCGCCTCACGTCGCGACCCAGTACTCCCAATATCACCCGCGATATGCTCAATCGACGTTTAGACGACATCCACAATTCGGCTTTTGGCCCAGGAAGATGGATCAACTTAAGGTGAGTCGACCTTCTCGCTTCGATGAACCCATGCTTAATAGATGTTGAGTCGTCAACGAGAACAGATTGACGAAACACAACAAGATTGGCTCCCAGGCCAAGACACCGACCACCGAGACGATAACCACCATCCAGAGGATGGCCATCGTGAACACGATGACAACCCACAGCGTCCAGACCACGGAATCGTGGTCCATGATGCGACCGACTGCGCGCAGCTTGAAAGTGAGATCGCGAAGTTCATTGAGCGCCTCCGTGGTCCGACGCAGTCCGAGGCCAACACGCCAAAGAGGAAGTCGCCCTCTATTCGAAGAGAATATCGCCAGCTAGGAACGAAACTCCAAAAGGTTGATTTCGAAGACAGCCATGCCCAAAAGCGGCTACAGAAGGCCAAATCTGAGCTCGGAGCCAAGGCTTGTAAGGCTCTGATACTCGACGCATGTGAGCATGGATTAGACGGTCTTTCCACATCCTCCAAGCCTTTGACTTCTACACACCTTGAAGATTTATTCAACTACCAGAAAACAAGAGGTGAAGATCGTGGAAAGCTCTTGTCGTATTTGTTTCAGAAGCAAATAACTCAGTCCTCGAAGCAGCTTCGCTGTGTTCTATCTCGAAAAAACTTTGAAGCCACCACCTTGGCCGAGAACGCACGGATCGTTCACCGATTCCATACAGACTATGACTCCGAATGGGCGCTCAAATACAACGAAAAGCGATCAAGAGCTTTCAACAAAATACTAAACAGCCTCTATGAATTCAAGGGGGCTGATGCATGGGCATTCTCTGCTTCGCTACACGAAAGTGGAAGTCTGATTGGAGAGATTTCGAGGGTCCCAGATGATGTCGCGGCACAGTTACAAAGCAATACCGTTCAAGATTTGCGAAACTACAAATTTGAGGAGTTGCCAAATGAGACTCCAATCTTCATATACCCAGCTTGGTTGGGGTGGCTTTTAGGCTTCACGTAAGTTCATGAGGAGATAGCTTGATCGGTGGTGTTAACAACGAGAACAGATACAGAGATATTTGCCGAGCCCTCGAACTTGAAAACCTCGCGGAAGAAGACCCAGGTGTCTGTCACAAGCTCAACAGAATTGCGTTGGAGTATTCTAACTTACGCCTTGACTCCGAGCACAATCTGGAACGCAATGACCTCGAAAATAAAGTGCGAGAGGCAGTCACTGTTTCTCTCGGACACTTGAGAGACATCCACAAGAGATTCGGTCAACATAATTGTTTGTGTTCGCACCATATCCAGCGCACGCGGTCCAACACAGCGCCTCAGGGCATACTAGGAGAGATGACGCCAGCTTCGGGTCTCGATCTGTGCGTATCGGTGGAGCTCCTCCCTGATGCAGACGTGCGCGATTCAGAAGCGGGTACGCTCTCGTCCCACGAGAATGAAGCAACCCGGCTGGATGTCATCGGTCCAATGGCCGTGGAGAGACTCGCGGACCGGAACACTGACCCGCTGTCCGTTTCCAATACAACGGCCCCAAGCCCCAGCGCCCCGCTCATGGCACTCGCAACCGCCGCGAATGATCCACAGTATACTCTGCCTCCTCTTAGAACATTTCTGTCAGGTGTTGATGTCAACATTGATTCGCATTGTACGACATCGACTAACAACTCGCCCGCTGCGGCCAGCGATTCGGAATCTCTTCCAGTGCAGCAATGTACCCAGATCGGCGACATCGAGGTCACCGGCGAACCCGTGGCAACCCTCCAAGGGCCTCACAATCATCAAAATGAAGGCGCAAGCTGCGCTGGCCAAGAGCCAGCGCACCCGACCATCAATGGAGGACCCTCTTCACAGTTGGCTTCGCCAACTGGTGCCTATCCGCCAATCCTGACGCCCAGGGCGTCATCACCAGATGGGTACGCTTCTATAATTACGAGACGGGTCGACATACGCTCCATAAACTCTGTTGCATCTCTCACGAGCCCCTGCGAGTCGGGAAGGCAGCTGACTTCGACACAAATTTCCCGACGTCCAACATCAACCGGGCAGGATAAATTCTTCAACGGGGTCGATGTGTCTCGATTCCCTGTTCCCGAGGTCACAGCGGAAGACATCAATGCCAAATCGCTGCCCGATCCGACCGCTTCTGGGATGTCAAGTTACGATGCTGAGCCTTATGGCCCTTCGCGTCCCGGCCTCTACGCAAACGCGACCATACAAGCTACTGCTGGTTTTTCCGAAACATCCCAAAACGAGCCTCATTTCCTGACAAGCAACTCTCCTGAACTTGTTCCCCGGAATCCATTCGATGGACCGGGAAGCGGTTTGTCGCCTTCGAGTGGGAATGGACAAGGTGCTGCGGGAATGTGCGTAGATGCCAACAACGTCCCTGAAGGCACCGCGCAAGTTCTTCACGATCAAGGCTTGTATGATGTTTTTGGAGATAAGGAAGGCTATTCGGTATTGGATAGCCTTGATTTCGATGCCGAAGGCAATATATTGTGGCACACTTAGGTTTCAATCGATATTCTTCTTCAAATCAGATGCCCCTTGCAGCGCCCCTTCCTCACATCATTTCATTCTGCTCGATGTACCCCAAAGAGAGCTAGGAGACACAGGGCTTCTGGCGGCTCCACGCGGAAGTTCGCCCGCGGCGGTATGATACTGACGCTTTCCATGAGTATAGGTCTGCAAGCACGAAGAACGATCTGTGTCTCCTCTTTCAAATCCACCGGCAGCACCACTTCTTGCCCAGCGTCAAGCACGGACTTTTGCCCCTCTGTGAGGGGTATCGATGGTGGTGTAGCTTCAAGGATAACCTCAGCCTGCGGTGTTAGTGGTATCACCACACCTAACTCCTGCGGCCCGGTCGTCAAATGTCCCTTTTCTATCTCCATTATCGCCAAAAGCTTCGATTGTCTCAGCACCAAGCCAATGTGACGTGTTACTGCAGGAAGTTCGACCGACTGTGTTGTATTTAGAATGAGTAAGCATAGTTGGGATGCACACTCACGTATTTTCTGAGGAAGAATTCCGCAAGCTCATTACTCTCGGCTGAGATAGCTCTTCTGTACGCCTTGGTATCGCTTTGGTGGCTCTCTGTCGTGTTGACCCTCTCTCGCGGCATTAGCTGGGCGGCTTTAGCCGCCGCCGCGACAAGATCCTCCATGAGTGAAGAAAAGATGATGAAAAGACCGATGGGTGGATGCAAAGAGAGGGTCCTCTACACCATTTAGGCAGTGGGCTCAGGCGCAAATATATAGCCGTGTGGAACTCTCCAAAGCGATCACAGGACGACGCAGGTGTCAAGAGGGGCAAGGTTCCCAAGGTGGATCGACGTCATCCTCTGAGCTACTACAACAGTCACGTGCGAATGAGTCCTCACAGAAATCCCAGTTTTAAGCTCCACAAACAAGTACAACGCAGGTAAATTTATTGAATGTGCATGCTGTAGGAGTCATACCAACGTTCAATACAGGCCACTTTCACAAACGCTTGTTGATGACCCTGCAGTGTGTAATCAGCTATCATCCGGTCCGCTTCCTAAATCTATTAATGTCAGGTCAACCAGCGCCGAGCAGCTACTCTTGCAAAGACTCACTTAAACACGCGTCCAGCCGTGCAGCTTGTTCAGGCGATAAATCCATATTGAATACTTCACTCAAGTTCTGCCCAACCGGCTCTGGTGGATCATTTGCTTCTGTGCCGTCGACAGCTGGCGATGTCGCAGGAGTGTCATAGTTCCTTGATGATTCGGGTGTTGTAGGAGCTGTGTGTTCGCGATGAGGGCTCTGTTCATTGCCCGAAGTAGAGTCGGCTTCGTCGGGCTGTTTACGGGAAGGTTCAGCCGCAGTGGTCGATTTTCCATCCTCTTCGTTGACTTCTGGCTGTTGGTTCGAAGATTGGAGATCGAAGGTCGTACCAGTCACGTTCTCTGGGCGGAGGGGAGTACTGATGTTTCTGAGACACTCCCCTGTGAAGCTCCCGACCAATCGTTCGCCGGTAGAATTATCGTTTTGGTCCTTGCAAAGAGTAGGCATCTTCGATCCGCTCGCAGCTGTTTTGTTTTGGATAGTTGACATGTTTGTCGTTGAGAGGAAAGATATGATGTCTTGTACAACTACATGGCAAAAGTTAGCACAAGTATTATCCACAGATCATAGCCACCACGGTAGAGATCGTAGATAGTCCTTGTCAGACGAACGAAGACAAACAAACTATTTACCAGAATTTTTCAATCGGTATCCGACCTAGGGTAAAGTTGTTGAGAGGTCCAGCAGGACGAGGCCCGTGTTTGAGATTCAGGGGAGACTTCTAACGAGACTCTAGGTCGGGTAAAGGTAGAGGCAAAGATAACTGTCGGCACTCGATAGGTTTCTATACAGATGCGAGAAGTGTCTGATGCCGTCTGATCAGTTGTTTTCGAAGAGGGAGGAGATAGACTTTTTATAGCCGATTGAATCACTGTCGAGACCGTCAAATGGCAGCTGTTTTGTTCCCGCGGGGGAACGAGTCGCTTGGTGTACCCAAAAGTGACCTAGCCATCAGAGATCGCCATCCGGACGACTAGCCCAATCCATCCGGCATCTCGCTTCAATGTACAGCTGTTCCTGCAAGCCATGTTGGTGGGATTGTGATGGACCCATAGGATTGCATGCATATATAGCCGGGGCCAGCCTTGAGCTAGGAACGGCAGACGTTATGGGCCAGAAATCTCCACAAGAGGTGTTGCCAATCGGAGACTTCTTTGTCGAACGTAGGAAGCTCATTGCTATCCAGACACATTATAGATATCTTCGTGTGGGAGACCAGACGATATTGGGAACGCCCCCGAGAGCGGAGCCATCCTGAACTGGTCGAGTCGAGATGTGTCGCATCAATACCCGTCCAGGAGCGCACTAGCTCATCTTTGTCAATGAGCATATCATCGCGCACTAGTGGGAACACTCCAAAAACCGTCGTGCAGTTGTGCCCCCCTCATCGTATCGGACAACCCTTTGCCTGGCTCCTATTCGTGATGCGTTGATTGTAGCCTGGTCGCTGCATGAAACTTGACATACGCTTATCCTCTCCAAGAATTCGCCGTACACCGGCATCCTAGTATCACTGCACTGCAGGCTGAGTTCGCGAATAGGGACTTCTAATCCTGTTTGATATCAAAGCACCCGACTCTCCAGCAATCGAACATGCTACGCAGCTCAGAGAAGGGTCAAGCATTTAACACACTGCTTGGTTCCTAGCTTATCATTTCTTTTGACTGATATTCATCTCTGGGTGCAATCAACGATATCAGTAAGAGGTGTGTCAAAGGGGTCTGGTTTATGCGACCATATGTGGAGCTGAGTTGTCCTCCCTGCAACTATGAATCTAGCACTCAGCATTCCATGTTGAGGCTATACCTTTAAGGAGAGCCTGATCTGAGGTCACGTGCAGAGACATGGGCTAGCGGGCTCGACTGATTGGCCGTACTGACGATGCTATGGGCCCATGACAAAAGGCCGTCTCGAAAGTGCCACGCCAAAGACCGTGACTTACACGCCATGCATTATAGCAATACCTGGAAAATGCCATGGACTCAGTCGGTTCGCCAGGTAGACACCACGGACGGTCTCCATGCATGGCTTCCAGCCATGGTGAATATCAAGCGCGGCTTCCAGTCATGAAACGTAACCATACGAAGCTCCAAGCATGGGAAATACCATGCATGGCTTCCAGTTATAGTGAATACCATGCATGGCTTCCAGTCATGGTAAGTACCATGCATGGCTTTCAGTCATGGAAAGGACCACAAGTGATTGACTGTTTTTAATTGGCCATATCCTGCTACCTCACTGTACAGATGCTCCGAGGTGCATATTCAGTTATCCGAAGGGATCCTCTCTTCCCGCTCCTCTGTGTCCAGCAGCGACCCCTCCTTTTTGGGAATGATCTGGGGCTTGGGCATCAACGCCTTGGTGATTTGGGCTACTTCATCAGTGAGACGGTTCCTTCCCTCCAACTTTTTTTTCTCGGGTGGATCTGGGGAAGGCAGCGAAGTAAGTATTTGCAGCTAGTCGAAGCACACTGGCAATTCCCTGATGAGTCGCCATTCGACTCGCATCAGGCATGAAGGGTAGTTAGGCGGACCCTGGAGGGGCGCATGACGCATTGCCTTGTCCCCGCCACCACCGACTTCAAAATCTTCCGTCTAGCGAGCTCTTTTCCCTTCCGCAACTGATAAATACACGAATAGATCCGATCTTCCAAAATCCGCCTCAGGCTTCCAGTTCTTCGTATTCGCAAGCCATGTCCGACGATGCAGAGCCCGAAACAGAGCTCACCTGGGTACTCCCCCCTCCGACCACGGCTCCATTTGGATTGATGATAACAAGTATGGCACGCAGGATGGAACGGTACTCAGCCAAGATGCTACTTTCTTCGAGCCGAAGAAGGCTGTTGACTGGATCCCGCCGACAGACCATAACAGGAGGCTCTATTTTTTCGGATGCAAGGACGTCGTGTTCCAGAAAGATAAAAAAGTCTTATTGAGGAGAGCGGGGAGTGAAGAAGGCGACCTTCCGGCAGGCATTGGTGTCATGGTCTTCGATGGTCAGGCGAAAGCAGTATAGGATGAAATGTGGTGGGGTTGCTTGCGGCATAGCTATGTGTACAATGTATTCACCATCGCGAGGCCTAAATTCCATCCAATTCTCAGCTTGAGGATGCCGTGATGTGAGGTCGGGTCACGCAGCTCTATGCTTACGCACTCCGTCGTCTCTTGGATTTTATTTTCCATTTCCCATCTTCGCAACTCGCTCTCCGCAACTGCTTGGGCAATATGTTGACCGAATAAGACAGGTATTGCCTCGACGGAAGCACCTGTACAGACATAATGATCGGGACCTTGCATGTCAGATCCAGAAGATAAGGATACGGGTCATACTTACAGCATGAAGGACAAGCCGCACGCTTGGTGGGATCGAACACCTCAGCAATGATGTTTTGAGCTGATCCGACATCCAGAAACATCAGACAATCTTCATATGCTGACCAGGGCACTTCCGTCCTAATAGTTTCTGTCCCGATGACCGACCCGGTGTAAGCTCCCCTCAACTCCCAAGCCCGGAGTGGACTGTCGTCTATAAACTGGAGGAGGCGAGGAGCTAAATAAGGACACTGAACAGCCAAATCCATTCCAGCGAATTTGTACGTGTGATATTGTCCGGTCTTTTCCTTGGGCCGAGGACGAGATAGGCTGTGAATTGCTTGTGAAGTCAGTCTTGGCGGACAGCAAGCGCCGCAAAATAGGACGTACTAGTCAGCTGTGTAGGGATCAGGCATCTGAAATTCTCAACCAATGGGTGGCTTTTCTTCTTTTCGAGTATGACCAAGAGGGTTGAGCGACTATGTTGGTTCATGGAAGCGATGCGAGCTTGCCCAAGGCCGATGATACACAGTACAACAAAGAGAGGGCCGCATCTGCGCAGAACTTCGAGCAGAAAGAGTCGAAACTTTTGGCGCTTGTTGCCTTGTGGAGAGTCCTCAATCATCAGATCCGTGTTATCCTTAACTCGCCGTCGCATTGCATCGCCAATAGGTTGGTTGAGCACGTTCTCCAGCGTTCCCCACGCCTGCGAGGCAGTGAGGGGAGATTGAGCTTGTCTTTGTCGCAAACGCCGACGTTCTATCAAAGGTGGTTGACAGCTGTCATTTGGCCTATCCATTGTCACTTCGGCGCTTGGATTTGTCCTTCAGGCCCTTCAACAGAAACTCGCCGTGTTGGTGCGGCGAATGTGCTGATTAGATGAAATGCAAAAGTGATTGGTAAAGAACAGCAGGTAGTGAGCAGCAGGTGAAGCAATTCGTCGTGTGCCTCTGAAACTGAGGCTGCAAATGCGACAGTCCCAAGTGATGTTTGCAACTAAGCGAGCATTCAACTAAAAGAATACTCAATTAGACGGAATCGAAAACGCGCGTAAAGAAACAAGCTTGCAGCCGTTGTGGGTGGCTGATGCCTCAGTATGGGCCGGCCATCGGCCTTTCCGCCCAATCGCCGATAGCGTATAACCGCCCTTCAAGAACCCCTCCTCGCCATGTCTCTGATTTACAGCGGCGATCCATCGACCCCAACCAGATATCTACCGTACTTAGGCTGTCGCGACCTGACGTGCCTGACGGACGCCCCGGTAAAAATTATCCACGCACTGCTATGCCTGGCCAGACGTTGATTAGCGTCCTGGATACCGAGGTTCAGAGGTCCCTGGACATCGAAAAGCCTTCGGGTTCTCGCCCCAGACCTCGACCACTGCACCGCTGCAATTTCTGCCGTCGAGGATTCCAGGCGCGCCCATTTCAAGCAATCAGCGCCCCTCATCCCCCTGGTCGGAGCCCTGCGGGTTGCCAACTGCCCGCATCCGCCGCAGATAAATCGAGCGTCTTCAGCTCTAGCAGCCAAGCTCGCCAGGCAAGCCCTCAGTTAGTTATCTGTGAGTCTCCAGAAACGTCAGTTTGACCATGATCTGCGTCCCATTACGTGTAGCGAAAGCACCTCGTCAGCGTCCTCCGCCGCCCTTTTCCAGTCATCTCGGGAGTTCAACGCTACAATCAAATGCATCAGCTGACTTACCATGGCATCAGCAACAATGGTATATCATTATCGACTTCACGAGGGCAGAGGATGGCAACAAGATGATTGATGAAGGATTCATCTGTCAAGGGGACCGTTCCAATGCGAGCAGTACGACAGAATGTCGCCTGAAGCCGTGCTACCGGCGTCATACGGCTGCATAGTTCCACTGCACAACTATGGACGAGACATGTTTGAGATGTCCTGGCGCATCCATCAGGAAAATATGCGGAAGGAAACACCCTTTGGGAATATCGACCCTAACAACTGCAAAATCTTGTTTCAAGACTCCAAGATGGGAGGTCATGGCTTCAAAGCCGCGAAAAACACCCTGGAACGTTGTCTGGCCATCAGAAAGCAGAAGATACCGGGGAACGCGTTGACAGCCTTTACGCATCACCGTATGGCATTTCTCCTGAGATGTAAGAAGCGCCTGGAGGAAGCAGCGGAAGTTCAGATCTAGGAAACGCTCCACGAGACTTCTTCAGCGGCTAACTAAGGTCAAATGCGCCCATCTGACTCAATCCTGATGGGGTAAATCCCCGTTCTGACCAAAAGTCACTCACTACCTCCCTCTTGTCAAGTCAACAAGTGCATTAGCCGCGAAATAATCATCGCGTGGGCCCAGCGGGGGGTCTGCGCAGCTGTGGTCTTTTAGGTCCTCATTGGACCTCCTCAGGGCATTGAGATTCGGAACAAACCCTTGAGCGGGAACTTCGGGCCCATAGTAGCTTGAAACAAAACAGAGAACATCGTTGAAGCCCGCAGGTACGTTAACACGCTTTCCCCCTCCGACAGTAGAGACCTCCATCCAGCCTTTTAGGAGGGACCAGGGTCCGCTTTGGCATAGTTGCATGGCACGTAGAAGTGTAGGTATAACTGAAGCAGGAGACCGAAGCTGAAATACCTCAACAGTTTCTGGGGTCGCGAGATCTTGAGCTGGCTGCGAAGGTCGCCAAAAATGTTGCAAGGGCTGTTCTCGAGCACCCTGCGGTTGGCACTGTGGCAGCGGTAGCCGGTATTCCTGGAATTCCCCAAAATGGACCAATGAGGTATATAGTCGGACAAGCTGCGGAGCGCTCCATTTTGGTAGCTCGATCTCGGCGTCGAGAGCCAAAGTCGTCTCACCATCAGGAAACAGATGCAGTGTATATTCTGGAATCCAAGAGGAGCCGTTGAGCTGGAAAGTCAGGTGAAAACATAGACTTTCTTCTGAGCCTTCGGACCGTATCTCAATCTCGACCACGTCCTTTTGTTTCCTGAAATTGAACTGCCCAGTACTAGTTATTTGGAAGGAGTGCATACAGGGCTCAAAGCCTGCAAGACGAAATCTCTTGCCCTTTAATGGCTATGTCAGATTTAGCAGAATAAGCCAGAGCAACGCCATGCTTACCTTCTTAAGATAGTGAACAATTCGCAGATAAGCTGTGGCTCCGTCCAAGAACAAAAGAACCACCGCATCAATGCTTTTAATATCATATTGGGGCGTCATGGCTGACAGAAGTCACTGTGTCGCATGGGGGAGGTACAAGTAAGCTATTGAGTCGAGCCGTCGAGGAAGGCTGCCGCCTTATATAGACCAACTTGACAGGATAAAGTGGAGCTACGTTGATCTTTTCGTCTCCGCGGAGTTTAGCTGAGCTAGGTTGATTCCATCCAGCTTAGGCAGATCACTCTAGAGTATTGGGACATGGCTGTCGGGCCTCAAGGTGCCTGTCTGATATTCGCATCCCCCCTCAGCTAAGTAGGCCTACCAATCTGCGGTTCTGCTCGACGTCGGCTTACTTTGGAAACAAGATGCTGCTCGTAAGAGATTCGCAAGAGACCACGATTCGCCGAATCGCAGCGTCTAGAGCATTGACGATTTCGACGCTCACACCTCCTCTGCCGACCGCTAACACTTCATGAAACGGTTCTAGTGGCTCCAAATAAGAGTAGGTCAGGACCAAAGATATACGACAAGGTGTGCGTCTATTATTGCATCTGCGGAAACCGCGTTCTGGCATCAGGAAATCGTATAGCCTCCGTCAACAAGCCAACTGGCGCCTTGCACAAACGAGGCCTGTGCGCTAGCCAGGAACAGGATTACGTCCGCGATTTCCTGCGCCGTGCCCTTCCTTCTCGCCAATGATGCGAGGATGGAAGGGTGATCGTTGGGGAATCCTGCGGCCATGGGTGTGCTTCCATGTAATTAGCTTTAGGTGGACACCTGGCTGGGATTCATACTCAACCGGGCCAGGGCAGACACAGTTAACACGGATATCATGTCCAGCATGCTGCATATCATCAGCGGACTGATCTTAAGAGTTGAAGAGAAAGTCGTCTCTTCACTTACGTCGATGGCCTCGCCCTTCGTTAGGCCGACGATGGCTTGTTGTGTTGCAGCGTATGCCGCTAAAGAATATCAGCTCCTTGTCTGCTTTCAGAGGTCCTATTCCAAGTTACTTACAGAGATTCGCATGACCTACGTAGGCCAGCATGCTGCTAATATTGACGATGGAACCGTGCGAGCCTTCCCTGCCATCGTGTGTCGGCAACGGCGTTTGTGCAGCCATTCTTCTCGCCTCTTCGCGGCAGCAGAACATGGTGCCGCGAACGTTTGTGTAGTACAGATTGTCCAATTCGCAGGCATCTAAGCGGTCCAAAGGGCCGAATTCCCCCATAATACCTTGTTTGTGTAAGTCAGCTGCACGGCGGCAATGTCGCCTTTGCTCCTGCGCACTTACCAGCAGCGTTGACCGCGTAGTCAATCCGGCCGAGCTCCTGGACAACAGCACTAATGGCTTCCACAACGCTTTCCTCCATCCTGACGTCTACCGCACGGATAAGCGTTGTCGCACCTGGGCGTACCCTTCTTATTTCTGCATTGGTCTTTGCAAGGTTGTTTTGGTTGCAGTCGAGCAGGGCTATTGCATTGCATCCCTGCACGGCAAAAGAGACAGCTACCTGTCGACCGATACCTGTTCACCGATTCATCAGCTAGCGGTCCCTGCTACTGTCCGGCGGACCGACCTGAAGCAGCGCCAAAGACAACCGCGACTCCCGGAAATAGAGTCATCTTGACAACACAAGAGTTTACGGAGCAGAATCAGTGAAAAAGAGCCACTGTGACACAAGTTATAGTTTAATGTGAGCAGCGGGAGAGTTTAAGTCGAATTGCAGTGGTTCACTTCAAAGCGAAGATAATGTATTGGACTGGATGCGGCTGATAGTAGATTTGTGATTGAGATCTCAGCCATGATACGACGTAAAGTTGCCGAGTGACTGAGTCGGGTGCCCGCTGGCAGAACTACGCCTCAATGTCGTTCTGAAAGTGAAGTTCGACGCTTTTGGGAGCATTTAAATTCGCTAGGCCTCTTGTGACACTGTGGGAAACAGTTTATGCAAAGATCTGTGCTACAATCCCAGCAGTTCCGACTTCCTTTCCCGGCTCCCAAAGTCCTCGACAACATTGCGAGGGAAGTGCCCGGGGCTCTGCAGAAGAGGAGCCCGCACGGTCGCTCCATTCCCCACGATGACTTCTTCAAAATGCGAGAGCTCTCCAGCCCCTCACCGGCTTGTTTAGTAGACCAGCGTACCTCGGCCCAAGCCGCCCAAACTTAGCAGACGTTTAACTTCATCGACATCCATGTATAGAGACGAACCATTACAGAGACAACCCTTCCATTGTCTTCTTGTCCAGGGTTTGAGATGAATCGGCTCTCGATTATCTGACCCCGGCTCTTGTTTGTCCGCCAAGAGAACTTCAATTAGAAAAGCGTTGCCTTCAGCGAAGGTTTCCCATCGGCCACGCGAAGACACCCACTTACAGGCTTGATTATCCTGCCATTTAGTGGATATTTCGAGAGCGACTGTTTCTGGTGGCTGCTTCGTTGCGTCCGTAATATCGTCCGCGTATGTAGACAGACGATAGCGACGCATGAGTTCACCATCCGAGATCTGTCCTTGCGACAGGGTATACCGCTCCAGATTGCGTTCTGTCAAGGGCAGTTTTCGTTCTTGCGAACCCTGTACCGAACCATCGTTGTTATCGGGGGAAAGCGCTTCACGATTGGAAACACATCCTAACGTTTCGGCTTGATCCCCCGCCTCGGTTGTGATTTGAACGTGATATTGGCTTGAGTGTCGCTCTGAGACGCTTTCATTCAAGAGGCACCGAATGCGACAGGGATCCCAAGCCGGCCCGCGCGAGTTGCTTTTAATTTCAATGATGAGATCTTGCCCGGGATTCCAAAGAGGCATGCAAGCCAACTCGATCTGGTCACCGTGCCGCGTGATCTCCATGGTCCCTGCTGGTAGGGACCAGGCTCTCGTCGCGTTCATTGTTGCCCTGAGCCATGAAGACAGCATTTGATCTTCCGGGTCGACATTGACAACGCAGTCTGCAATACAGACGGGCCCCATCGCGAGACCTTGTGCGTACCTCGATGCCAGGACCCAGGTGTGCTTAGTAAAGCTCGTAGGGAGCTGACCTGGAGCATGCTCCTCCGGACGAGCAACGTCTAATGCGTATGCATTGGCGGGTTCGTCAAAGTGATTGGAGACCGAACGGATGGAATCGTTCCATGGCAGTCGCTGAGATACACGAGCTTGGAGACACAGAACCGCGTCGCCATCCTTTCGTATGTCCAGGGTGTATCGTGGTAGCCAATGGACGGAAGGTGTAAAATAAACCAACTTTAGATTGATCATGCCAAGGTCCGATGAAAAGATGTCTCTGCTCTTGCATTTGGCTTCAAGGGTGACAAGGATTCGGTAGCCATAGCAGTAGTGCGCTGGCTGATCAATCGCCGTAACACGCGCGATGACGGAGCTCGTTTGGCTGACAACGTTGATCGAAGATCTCTTTGCGGTAGCATGAAGCCCGTATAGCTCTATTTTGGCGCCCTATTACCAAATGTTAACAGAGTGCAGGCAAGGCGCTAATGGCTTACCCTATTTTGCGGATGCACAATCATCTTGGATATTGTGGTGCCGTCTAGGAACATGTCATAACGGGAGGCAAGGTTTCCAACGTCGTAGCAGTAAGTCGTCATCTTTTGTCTGAGGCCGAACGAGTCTGGTTGAGTGTCTGGGCGTAGCGATTGACGCTAGGTGGCAGTGACGACGTCTGGTGAAAGGAGTCTTTCCAACACAGATATGGTGAGAGCTTTCCGAGCTAGGAAAGGGGGTAAGGGGAAGAAGAGAAGAGGCCCAACAACGGTGCAAGAGACGTGGGCGCAAGCTAAGGACAGATATGATGTGGGATTCGATCAAGTAGAAGGCGATATTCTTGGATGAGAAGTGGCAGAGAAGGATACCTGGAAGGTGTTCGACGCTTTATACTTCATTCTTGTGCTCCCCTGTTCGGCGATCCTCGTCCGTTCTCTTGCCAGCCTCGACTTGCGTCACATGAAACCTCACCATGCGCACCGCCCCCGGTGGGTTATTGAGCACAAGGCTTATTTCAGGAGACTAGGGTCCAGGAACTTTTGCTGCCGGTCGGGCGCCATGTGCGATGCGCCTTGGAGCCATGAAGTTGGCCTGATCGCGTGAGACGTCGAGACACCGGTGGGCAACATATCAGAATAACATGTTCAGTTCTCGGGATGGACCACCAACAATCAGCGGGAAAGTCAAACTCGCCGGGTTTTACGAAAGCCAACGCGAGAGAGGATATTTGGGTCTGAAGCTCAAAGTCAATACGGTGATAGGTAATCTAGCTGTTTAAGGGGCTCCACGAGAAAAGTACCACCGCATTCCTATCCGAGTCAGCCTTGATAACATCATCACATGATTTACATCCTCCACCTCCAGGTATAAAGAGGCGGTCGAATCCTGCTCAGCGGGCTCTCCTCCATCAACTCTTCCTCAACTCTTCTCTACGCCAAATATCCGTTCTACAGCACAAGATGTCGTCTCAAAGCCCGCACTTCTTCCACTTCAACGCCGACCTGGGCCGCTGCTCCGCATGGATCAAGGCCGAAGATCGCTGCTGCCAAAGGCGAATCTCGAAGGCGGACAATGAACTGAGGCGTAAACTCCTCCGGATCGTTGATGGTTTCAGTGTTTCACAGGATTATATGGCGGAGGTGGCAACGCTCTACTTTTGCAACAATTGGCATCGTCCTGGAGGAAAACACCCTGTGGACTCTCGCGCTATCAACAAGGTCGCTTCATCTCTACGGGAAGCACGAACGACAGGCGGCAATGACCCCCTTTTCTCGCAAATCCGTCTTATCCGTACCGGCGCAGAGGAGCCTTCAGGGCAAACCGCCGGGGTTGACGGGGAGCGGTTCCAACATGCCACCGCCGGGCAAAGACAGAGACGTCGCCAACAGCCACCGAGAGCCACCAACGACAATGGTGGTCCTTCACCTCCTGAGACACATGACGGAGCAGGCGAGGAACAAGGCCTCGGGAGCATTGCTCATAGGCGCTTGGGTCGGGTTTCGAGGCCCCGGGCCGAGAGTCACTGGCTACCTGCCGTTTCTGACGAGACGAGCGTGTCATCTAGTCCGCCATCTTCCCTTCAGAGCAGGGTGGAAGCTTTGCCGCGAAGAAGTGCAAGGATTGCCAATCAGCAAGCAGATGTCACACAGCACACGCCATCTGCGGCGCCGCTTTCATCCCAGACCAGACAAGGGGCGGGCCAGCAACAAGTTAATGCACCCGCACCGGCGCCTTCATCTTTCTTTACTCAACAGTCGGCGCGGTCACCTCGACCTCCCTTGCGTCGGAGCCTCCGTCTCCAAGCATCGGGCGGGAGTCCAGCCCCTTCCCGAGCGCGGCGACCGTATATGTTTGGAAGCGCAGATGATCCCAGTGGCCTAATAGCAGGCAAAGAGATCAACGAATTGGAAAGCTGCCTAGTGTGTATAGATGAGCTGGGCGAAACCGAGCCACTGGCCAGATGCAATCTTTGTGGTAAGGACTACCATTCAGAGTGCTTGAAGGAATGGATCTCAAACGTTGAATACCGTGTACATTGCGGCCACTGGTATGTTTCCCGTTCCCCAAGTGTGTTTTCTGCTAACACGGCAGCCAGTCGGAATCCGCTCACGCGCCTGGACGAAGAGCAACTCGGCGGTGTAGATCAATAGTACTACGTATAGACAGTAAACTTGAGCCCCGTGGGACCTAGCCACAGTGTTAAAAAGCCTCATTCTTTCCATCTCCGTTGCCCGTGTATTTATCATGTATCATATAATGCGTCAACCCAGGCTCCAGCAGCCTATTTTTACGTTGCAAGGCGACCGCTGAATGCAGATAATGTGCGACGTGTGATTGTGGGACGTCCTTTCCTCTCGGCTTTCATCCAGGACTTGGATTCTTTCACAACGAACTCTACTGAACGTTTGCCGTAGTGAATATAGCCGTAGTGAATATATCACGAGAAGGAAGGATAGATCAACCAGGCTAAATAGCAGAGCTGCTGGAGGCAGACCACGTGTGATATGGACTGTGGGACGTCCCCATCCAGGACTTGGATTTTTTTTCGCTTCAGTAACCAACTCCACTGAACCTTTGCCGCAGTCAATATATCACGGGGAGAAGGAACAGATTACCCAGGGCTAAGTAGCGGCGCATCGCGCCGCCCCTGTGCCTGCGAACCATCCCATGACACCTGGTGTAGATGCTGAGGGGCACCTGCAATCTTACCGGCCCGTTGATAATGCTCGAAATAGCCTTGCGTCTCTTCTCGAGTGGACGAGACGTTGGCGGCATCGGCAAGGCAAACATCCACCAACATAAGACAAGGGGCGAGATGCCTCGTGAGAGCTTCACCTCAGGTCTTGCTCAGCCACTGACGAAAAGTATAAGTAAAGTCCGCTGGCCTTCTTCCCCCTTCTTCATCTCCCTCAGTTTCTCTTCTCAACTGTATCGACGCTACTCTTCATACTCAAGATGTCAAATCTCTCCAACACCCAAGAAATGATTCTATGGGTAGCCTGGGGCTTTCTGTCAATTCTATGCCTTATAGGCCACTACCGAGCTTCCGGAAAAACACAACAAACGGCCATCACACAAAAGCCCGAGAGAGATACCATATTACAGAACATATATTGGTCGGTCTTTGACGACCCTTCCCTGGCAAGAAAGGACGGCGAGGATGACACGCCTGTTGATCTGTCGGAACGACTGTCTCGGGGCACTATCGTGCTTTGCTTCCATGATGACTTTGAGAAACAAAAGGTTTTCGCTCTTGTGAAAGCGAATACTGTCGGAGAGATTCTTCAAGCGATTCACCGCTTTTACCTTGGGGCTGAGGAGAAACGCCGGGAGTGGGAGGTCTGGTGCAGCGATGACCGGCTTCAGTACCTCTGCGGCGAGCAGTTGAAGAATCTTACGGAGTCCTTGGACCAGTGGTGTTTAAAATACCAAAACTCCTTTCGAGGTTTGGACCATATGGAAGACAACACGTGGAGGATCGTACTGGAATGGTAACCTTGTGCCTCAAAGAGGTAGATAGAAGCGAGATGTCAGCAGAAGAGCGTCATGCAGCTTCCACAAATATCACCACAGCCTACATTTCACAAAAAATGACAATGACAACAAACGTGCTCCTGGGTCAAGGGCTTGAATTTACTGTCTAGTCCATGAGTAAGGGGCGTGGCGGCCGCTCAATGCCTTCATGTCTGTAACCTAGAAGAAGCTTCTGATACTCGCGTTGCCCAATCCGTTTGAGGCTTCCATAGCGATAGGCTGAGATACAGTAATGATCCGAACTCCCATTTGTCTAAGGACCAAGCAAATTGACAATTGGAGGTGGCCGTATCTATTCGATCATTGGCCTTGCAT